>JAUTXW010001158.1:392500-847500 GCA_030620095.1 Kuschelorhynchus macadamiae
TTCATAGTTGTTTGAAGTTCTAATTACATGTTTTCAGTTCTCGATTTACGTCGATAAAAGGTTTAAGAATTAAAAGCAGCAGTGCTTTCAATAATATATCAGAAAAAAAGTGGTAAATTTTTTTACCCGGAACCCTCGTTATGAATTTTTCCTTTTATTAGGAATAGTGAAATGCCCTAATTTAGTTTGGTACATAGTCATTTAGTAACATATATATATATACTGTCTTCAAATATTTTTATTGGGCGCCATTTTGTTCCAGTATATTGGATTCCTACCAATATTTTACCAGTTTTTACTTGTGTCGCACTTGATTTTTGGGCATAATTTAAAATAGATCGAATAAGTAGTTTTTATATTAAGACACACCGCCATTTTTTTCTCAGTTTATCTCTATGTCACACTTAATGCTTGCAAGAAATTTGAAATTAATCTAATAAGTAGTTTTACAGGCCGCCATTTTGTTTTGCTATCTTGCATTTATACCAAAATATTATCAGTTAATTCCTACGTGACATTTAATTTTTGTACGACATTCGAGATAAATTGAGTAATTAGTTTTGAAGTAATATATATTTTTAAGGTTTCAGTAGGCCGCCATCTTGTTCCCGCATATTGAATTTTAACCAAGACGTAACAAGATCATCGTCCTATTACCCTTAATTTTTGAAGTCAATCATAGTTTTTAAGCTATGCCGCGAACTGACAGACAGACCGAGAAAATTGGTAAAAAATATGTTTTGCCTAGGGACACTAAAACATGAATATATGTAAAACCCAAGAGGCTGACTTTTTTACGATTACAAACATTGTACGTGGCTGCCATCTTGAATTAGGATAGCAGTTTTACTAATGACACACAATTTGAAAACAATTCACTAAGTAGTTTTTTTAAGCTACATTTTTAATAAATTTATTAAGCAGCCATTTTGTTCCGCTATCTTGGATTCGTACCAATATTTTACAAGTTTGTTTCCTACATAATTATTGATTTGTGTGCAAAATTTGAGTTAAATTGGATAAGCAGTTTTTTAGTAATAATTTTTTTAACATTTAACCCTGCCGCCATTTTGTTTCGCCATATTGGATTTTTATCAAAATGGTCATCTCCTTATGACCCTTAGACATAGATGGGGCGCCCGACAAGGGCAGCACTTAGGTTTACTGATGGCTATTGTGCCATCCCTCCAAGGAGACAAGGAGACGTCTCAGGCCAGAAGCTCTTTTTAAAAAGGAAATGACTCTTTCAGGCCGATGCTCGGTAGTTTCATCTACCTCTGCACAGAGCCTGTGTTCAGTTAGGACGCCGGTAATGGTTCTAAGTTAGTCTCTGTTTAGTTCTAGAAGTCTGTTAGTTTCAGAACGGCTAAAAGGCCCTGGCATGAAGACATTAGACTGCCTGAGTCCTGCTAGCTCGCCCCATTCCGCACGGAATTCTTCGACAGTGCGACCATATGGCCCTTAATATTTTACCAAAAGTCAATCGTAGTTTTTTAGCTATGACGCGACAGATCGACGGAATTGAGAAAACATATTTTTCGGCATCTAGGGACCCCTGAAACGTAAAGATCTGAAAAAAACCCGGGTGAGTGATTTTTTCACGATTACATTACTTGCCTTTTACGAAGGAAGTAATAAAGATAGTAAGACATTTTACTCAATCAATTAAGAATAAGTCGGGCGCCGACTTTACCGAGTAAAATTTTCAAGTTATAATAAAATATATTTTTCATTTTTTATTGCATTTTTTTAAAGTCTGTTTTATTTTTTATTTTTGGTCAGAATGGGAGGAGCTTTTTTGGAGTTTTGTCAATAATATCGAAAAAGTTCACATTATTTACTTTAATCGATAAATATACCTTGTTTCTTATTAGGAAGAAAAAATGTATAATTTCTTAAGATAGATGATAAGCAAATCTGTCTCATCCCACCTATCGCCACAAATTTTATGATAAAACTTCGTTTATTTAATTTCGATTTTTAAGCGCCTATTTCTGTCCTAATAAAAGTAAATATTCGGAACTATGTGGCAACATAGCGCTTAACAACGCAACGAACGAGAATTGTCGATCTTGCGTTGCCAAATTGCGCTGCACGTGTTCTGTTGTTTTAATAAACTGGTTGGTAGGCGCACTGAAAATCTTTTAAGGCAACAGAGAGTTTCTTGCTCTAATATAATATATTTATACCATCGATTTAATCCGATGAAAACGGCGCGAATATATTTTTTTATTAGCCTGATCTTTTAAGGATTTCACTTGGCCAAAGGCGACTAACCTACATTCCGAAAAATCGTAAGATTATTGCGTCCTTGTAACTTATGAGTGAAGTGTCAAACCGAAACGAATTTATGTCTTCTTCTGTGCTTCCCTTGAAACATAAAATGTATAATAAATATACAATGATCGTGTAGGAAAAGATTTACATATCTTGAAAAACCTTGAAGGAATCTAATTTTAATTTGGGAGGCAAGAATATATTTTATTCGAGCTTCGGCTAAATAAATAGGTTTTATTGTACGTTTGCAGTACCTAGCGGTTTCATTATAGGATGTTGTATTTTTCTCATTGTAATATTATCTCCCTGGCAAGAGGGAAATGTTGTAAAAACTGTAAATCTTCTTTTAGATTTTATTCAGTTCTTGAAGTTTCAGTATCCCCAGATCTCCAAAAACGTATTCACCACATTTAATCGTTCAGGTGGCTTTTTAATCGAAATATTACCTCGCGTGCAACTGGATTAGCCGAGTTAGGGAGTTGCCGAGAGTGCAAGATAGGTTTATTTGTTTAGGAATATGTGATGCGTATCTGACAACGAACGGGTTTGCGATTCTGGCAACACTGCCTGTGAAAAAAGCTATGCGGAAATATCTCGACGGATCTCTACTAAGTTGGGATCCATTTAGGGGTATTTTATTTAACATTAAATTGATCGTTTATATAGCCCATTCAGATATGAATACTTTTTTATCATGCACAGTGGTAAACCTATGTGTTTGTTGTGCAATGAAACAATTTCTATTTTAAAAGAATACAGTATGAAGCGGCACTACTCCAGCAAGCATTTCGCTCAATATAATTTACTTAGGGGCCAGTTAAAAAAGGATGAAATTAAAAAAATTGTTACCGATTTAGGGAAACGGCTTCAAATGTGCCATTCACAAAGATCAAATCTAGACAGTGTTGTTAAAGCTAGTTTTATAGTTAGTTCCAAAATAGCGAAAACTATTTTCTGAGGGAGAGTTTGTTAAGGAGTACCTAGTAGATGTTGCAGAACTTTTGTGTTCAGAAAAAAAGAAAAAGTTTGAGAAAGCGAGCTTTTCGCGACGTAATGTTGTTCGACGTATAATATGATAGCTAGTGATATCAAAAAAACATTGACTGATAGATTGGCTGGTTTTCAAGCATTTTCGATTGCTTTGGATGAGAGTACCGATTTATCTGACACAGCCCAGTTAGCTATTTTTATACGAGGTGTTGATGAAGAATTTGTAGTGACAGAGGAATTACTGGCTTTAAGGCCGCTACAAGGGACCACTACTGGAAAAGATATTTTTGGCGAGGTGCAAAGTACTTTAGAGCAATATGATTTGCGGTGGTGTAAATTAGTTGGAGTGTGCACAGATAGTGCGCCTTCAATGGTCGGTTCATGAAAAGGTTTTATCGGAATGCAAGAATATAATGTAATAATTCTGCATTGCAGTATTCACCAACAAAACTTGTGCTCTAAGTCCATTGGACTGAAGAACGTTATGAATGTTGTAGTAAATACCGTCAATTTCATTAGAACCCGTGGTCTTTTTGGATGAATTCTCTTCAGAACACGATGATGTGACATACTATTGCGAAGTAAGGTGGCTAAGCAAAGATAAAATGCTAAAAAGATTTTTTGACCTTAGAAAAGAAATAGGTGATTTTATAGAAATGAAATCTTAAAGCTTTTCGAAACAAAATTCGCTTGTGGGAAACACAGATGAGAAATAAAAACTATTTTCATTATCCGGTCACGAAATCATCGCTATGCTGAAGAAATGAAAGTACTGTCAGAGCAATTCACTGATCAGTTTTCTGATTTTAAGAATATTTTTTACTTTATTATTTTTATTATCTCAATATTTTTGTAAATTCTTGTAAGTGTAATATGGAAGATGCTCCTCTTCACCTACAAATAGAGTTGATCGAGCTTCAAGAAGACTCATATTTGAAGTCTAAATTTGATGATGTGTAACTAAGCGAATTTTACAGAATATACCTTTATGAAGAAAAGTATCTACAGCTGAGAGTTTTCACACGAAAAATAATTTGTACGTTCAGTACCACGTATAAATGTGAGCAGCTTTTTTCAATCACGAAGATTAATAAAAATAAGCATCGTACTCTGCTTACCGATGTTAATTTAGAAAACACTTTGCACCTATGTACTAGTGATATTGACGCCAATATTGATCATCTTGTTTCTCAGCTTCAAACTCAAGTCTTTCATTAATTTTCGTATGATTTTTCTATCTGTTTTTGTTAATTAGTGTTTTATATGTTTGATTATGTTATTATAATTAATAAATAAAAGAATTTATTAATTTTTATCGCTTTTTTATTTACTACCTACTTATTTCTTACCTGCGGCCCGCGACCAGATTATGTCCCGAAATTACGCCCTCAGGTAAGCAAATTAATGTTGCCCATAACTGCTTTACATATTATTATATCTCTTTGGTTATTTCATAGATATAAATTGATATGATTTTGATACGAATTCAATATCTCTCATTCAGGCAAGTAAAATCGGTAAATTGACTTTACCCTGTATTTCCTTCGTTATGTATCCTTTCGGTATATTGAAGTTTTATTCTGTTAGTTCCGCACATAGTAATTTACTAATATGTACATAATATGTAAATTGTGTTATCTTCTACTTTCTTGTATAAAAGGTAAGATATACTATGAGGGAACTCCACGGTCGAGTCCCTGGTATTTATTTAAAACCAATTTGTAAACGAATTTAACAGATCAGACGCCGCCGCATACTGAGAACAGTGAATTATCTCCCTGGAGCTGAAGTCTACGGGGATGTCTTTTATTTTCCATTTGTTGGATCGTCTATTCGAAGATTAACACCCCTTAAGATTGCGAAAATTCCAAAAAGACCATGTCAAGAAGTAATTAATTTTCTCATGAATTTTCTACCACCGACTTATAGAACATATATTGTTCTAATATATCAAATACTAAAACCTAAACGGACTGCCCTTATTAGTTCTAAAAATAGCTGTTTAAATGAAATGGCAGCTAATAGTCTTATTTTGCGGGAAATAGAAACAGCTGCATGGCTTAAAAACGCATTAAAAAGGGTTTTACCATTTTATGAAGACCCTAAAAAACGACTATAAACCACCTTTTCATAGTTTTTGGCGCCTTTAAAGAAAGTTGTAAAAAAGTAATTTAAATGCATTTTAAAGGTGCATTTCTCTTCTAGGAAAACAATTTTTGTTGCTCAAACCTATAATTTTAAATATGGTTATGTAACTCCTTTTAATTATTTCCTACGTTTAAGAATCCGTAAATTGACTTCACCAAGAATTTCCCTCGTACAGAATGTTCACTTATTTATTTTAATTTTTTAAAAAAGAAAGTATTGTAATCTTGAAAAAACACCCTCCGAGATTGTTTCAAATCTACACGTTTCAGAGTGCCGAAAAACATGTTTTCTCAATTCCGTCGGTCTGTCTGCCTGTCTGTCTGTTCGCGGCATAGCTAAAGAACTACTTACCGGATTGATTTCAAATTTTGGTCAAACAGTAGGGGTCATATGGCGATGAAATGGTGAAAAGTGAGACCGACTAAAGGAATCTTTGGATGACATGGTAATAATAAACTGTTAAAATGTTTAAAACACTACTACTAAAAACCTACTCATCCAATTTACTTTAAATTTTGCACATGAATTAAGTGTGACACTGGTAAAATATTAGTGAAGAACCGTTATAGGGAAACAAAGTGGTGGCCTAATTAAATGTTTCAAATATCAATAGAGTATTAAAATATTCAAAAAATACCTGTCTAATTGAATTGAAATTTTGCATTAAAATCAAGTGGAAACAGGGATGAACTGGTGACATTGTGTCAATGCTATATGGCAAAACAAAATGGCGGCATAATTAAAAGTTTAAATAGTGAAATTCCATTTTCTAGAATAAAAACAACTTTTTTATGAAAGAAAATAATAAATATCGTAATTGGTTTTTGGTAGCTTATGTAAATACTTAAAAAAGTAAATGAACTTGCAAAAAAGTTTGTGGAGGTGAAAAATGTATATTTTTTCAATCTGAATGATTCAAGAGGACGGTAACTTTCGGCAAGCAAGGCAGAAAATATATACAAAATGAATACGAAAAAATTTTACTCGGAACATTTCACGTTACAAATTGCATCACACACAAATAACAGAATTTATGTTTACCTATATTTGATTATAACTTTTTAGATATTGTATAAACTGAAATAATATGGGAGTTTAATTATAAGTAAGTTCTGGGAACAAAAATTGGTAAAGCCGATTTAAAAGAACTTTCCTCGGAATGAAACTTTAATGTTTATATAATGTGTAGAAAGTTATTACCAAATAACTAAATGCATATATAAACCGTGATATATCTGTGTGGTGGAATCTGTTACGAGGGCAGCTCCGGACCATTTTCATATTCTTTTTCCAATTCTAATAGGCCACCATTTTGTTCTAAAGTCCGTTTTTGAATTGCCGCTATCCTCACCAGGTTTTTCCAAATGTCCTATGACATGGGCATTTTTTCTTCAACTACAGTCCCATATCCCTCTTTCCAATTATGAGTAAGACAATGGAAAAGTATATCAATAATGATCTTTTAAATTACCTTGAAAGGCATAAACTTATACCCGACAGGCAATACGGCTTCCGCTACCAAAGATCCACAGCAGACCTTCAAACCTTCGTAACCAATAACTGGAATAAGTCCATCGAATTCCACTGAGAAGCTCAAATTAATTATTGCCCTCGACATATCCAAAGCATTTGGTCAAGTCTGCCATACGCATTTCTTAACAAACTTTCTGCCTATGAACTTTCTCCAAAACTTTGTACGATTGTCAGTTTTGTTTCAAACAGAAGTATTTCTGTAGTGGTTGACAAACATTTATCAAACTTACACCAAATCTTGGCACCTACCCTATTGCTCCTGCACATCAATGACTTGCTTTCTTCTACTAGAAATCTTATTCACAGCTATGACACAATCTTGTCTATCTCACAAATTACCTCCCAGTGCCCTCACCATTCAAATGAATAATCAAATGCTTGAAGCCAAAGATTCCTTTAGTCGGTCTCACTTTTCACCCCCATTTGACCTTAATTTTTGAGCAAAATTTGATGTCAATAGGGTAAGTAGTTTTTAGCTGTGCCGCGAACAGTGTGTTTTGACACCTAGGGAGCAGGAAATGCAAAGATCTGCAAAAAAACTCGGAAGGTTACAGGAGGACAGTAAAAAGAGAATCCTATTCACCTAGATTTTTTCTGCGTATTTGCATTTACGTATTCTGTGAGCAATATTAATGAACGATAATTAACCGAAAAAACAGCACGTGCCATCGAAAAAAAAAAGTAAAACATAATCGCATTATATGCAAAGTGACCTCTGATAAAAGGTTAATAAGATAAATATTACCATATAATAAGTATTATCAGGGCACGTCCTTTCTTTTGCCAATTAAGACAACGCTGCATTATCATAAAATAAGATTAGCGATACAAAAAAAAAGATAATCAGACAATTATTAATTGTGGTATCAAATTTATCGTATTTATAAAGTGTCTTTTTTGACGTTAATATAGCCATACTTAATATAATCTGTCATTGCATGGCAACTTACGTACCATCAGAATAATTAGTTTTACATTGCCGTATTTCCAGATGCAAATGTTTTTGAAGGGTATTTATTACCACCCAGAGGCGCGCAAATATTTTAATATGGTGTACATCTCACTCCTAAATACCTTTCAATACATTTTAATACCTTTCAATACATTTGTAATACCTTTCAATACATTTTTAATTCCTTTAGATATCAAATGAGTATCCATTATTGGAACTAGTGCTAAAAAAGCATAGATAAAATTAACTAACAATATGTTGGGGATGTTTTGGGGAACATTTTTAAATGGAGGCACCTAAATAATAGTAATGGATATTTTTTATTGGGATAATATATGAGCAGGGAAGGTATTATTGAGGTGTAATTAGCCTATATATTAATATTTTTTAGGGGATTAAAATATTCTGAAAATCATTCTAGGAACACTTAACCAAAAATTCCAATTAAATTGGGGTAAAAAAGGGAGAAATTGAGAATTTTTTTCCAATGGCTTTTAAACATAATTATCTAAAATCAATTTGTAGATTTTTCGAAACGCCACCCCTTAGGAAGTGAAATATGTTTTTACTTTATTTACCATATTTCTAACTAAAAGAAATTTTATGACGATTCTTTAAATTAATACTAATAAAGAATAAAAATAATATGTATTGATGTTTTTTTTCTTTGGTACAAGTAACATTAATTTGATTTTTGTGTTAAAAACATTTTCAGTAGTTACTAAAGACCTATTTCAGAATGATTTAAAAATGTTTGTATTAATTTTCAATTTTTGCTCAAAATTAGTAGTTATGCTTTTAAATAATTTTCGGTAGTGTTAAATAGTTTTTATTCTCTCAAATACTTTCATTATTTTAAATCCTTTTTAATCTGCGTGTGTTTTCATACGTGTCAAACCATGTCTCATCGAGGTAAGTTTTTGGACTATTTTCAGAACGGTGTTTTCTTATTGGCGCCATTTTTGTAACCTCTGGGATTCCATAAGTAGTTGTTTTTGTCAGCGATATTTGAGGCCAGTTTTAGACAAAATCCTCCAATGGCTAATGATAACGTTCGACGTCAGAGTCGACATCTACTACAGGTTGAACTCCTAACAAAAACGAATCGAAGGGCGTAAGATCTGGGCTGTTCAGTGGCCAGTGGATGGTTCCCCTCTTACCGATCCATGTTAAATATCTATTATTTAAAAAATTACCATAGGCATAACATTATGAGGTGGGGCACCATCTTGTTGCCATATTATATGAGCATAACAGGGAATTCAAAAGTATTTCCAAGAGAACCTATATATTCTGATTTAAAAAATGCAAATATCTTTTGCCAGATAAGGAACCTTCATAAAAAATAGGTCCAATAATTTGACCACACGCCACACCACACATGCAGGATCTTCTTTCCTGAAACTTTATTGCCGATAATTCTCGCGGGTTTTCAGAGGCCTAAAAATGTGCGTTCCTTCTATTGAATTTACCCGCCATTTTTGCAAACTCTGTATAGACAAAAATGTTTTCGGAGCACTACTTCTCAAACATTACAACTTTCCTATTTACATCTTTGTTTCTAACCAGTTTCACAAAAGAGTTAAAAGGGTGGGAAAATATAAAAAATGACCCTGTACGTCTTTCCTTTTCCTCCTAAATAGGAATTTATTAAATAAAAATATAGATCTATATTAGTTTATTGCTGTTTCAAAGCATACCTCAAGCCCTTATTTATGTCTGCCTCGTTATGTAAAAAAAGAAATTTATCATTCGGAGGCCAACTTCCTGTCAAACTTTGGCTACATATTTGTACATGTGGCGCAGCGTCTGTTCATATGTACGCTAGTCAAGTAAAACTTTGGAAAATCCATTAAATTTAGAGTGTCTGAAAAATATGTCATTCGCCTTAAAAATCATGCATAGAATATGAATTCAAAGAAATTATTTTACTCGATCAAGTTGAGTTGCAAGAAAAAAATTGAGCATAGTAAAAAACTGGGGATTAGGGACGTTTGAATTGAAACGCTGCCAAACGGTTAGATTTAAGACAAAAGTTAACATTCACAAATTTATATTTAAAAAAAAATTAAATTCGTTTAAAAGAACTCGCTGGCGGTTCATCTGTGTTTTTAAAGTTTAGACAAGAATGGCACAAACGTATGCATGCAATCGAACACACAGTTTCGACAAACCCATACTTTGACCATTATTGTTAAATTCATAATATTTATATAAGTTAATAATACCTTCAAAAATTCATATATACATACTATATACAGCGTGTAACAAAAGTAAGGATACGGCCAAATATATCGGGTACTGCTTACCTGAATTTAATGAAAATATCTACGATTAGGAATGGAATTATGCCGGATCCAATGACAAACTGCCAAGTTTTACCATTTTTCTATTTTAAAAGGACATTTTTTTTAATGGAACACGCTATATTATATTACTTTTTTAAATCTGCGTAAAATTCTCAATACTTTTTATTAAAAGCACTTTTTATGAATGTCAAAAGTTTTTGCGAAAAAAGGGTCTAATATCCATAATTTAATGTATTACCTTCGAGTATCTGAACACAAAAGGTTACCTGATGTTTGTTGATTTACAAAAATGGATCGTTTAACTGAAACCTAAAGAATTGATATTTGAATTATACTGGGTTATGGGGATAGAACGCGAAACCTGCAAGATGTGTGTAACATTTTTAATGACAAATAGCCTAACAGAAATCCAATAACAAAATCTACCAGAAATAAAATTAACAAAACATTTCTTGAAACTGGAGACGGGAGATTTAGTTATTGGATTTCTGTTAGGATATTTGTCATTAAAAATGTTACAAACATCTTGCAGGTTTCGTATTCTATCTTCATAACACCATATAATTAAAATTTTAATTCTTTAATTCTCTTAATACATAATTACGGATATTAGACCCTTATTTTCGCAAAAACTGTTGACTTTAATAAAAAGTGCCCTTAATAAAAATTATTGAGAAATGTATCCAGATTTTAAAAAAGCAATATAATATAGGGTGTTTCCTTTTATAACAGAAAAACGGTAAATTTGGCAGTAGTGAGTAAAAATTGATATTAAAGTGTATGACCAAGAATTATTTTTAACCGACTTCATAAAAGGATATTCTCAGTTCGACCATATATATTTTTTATATATGCACATGGTATCTGGCTATATTCTAAACGGAGTCTATAGAAGCTTAACTTTCAAAGATATCAAAAAATATTGTATACAAAAGTTTCGTGAGGTTTTATGGTTTTCTCTGAACCATCAGGATTTATTAAAAAAATAACCAAATGACATTGGGAGAGTAAAAAATTAAGCAGTATCTTCTTAATGATTATACAAATAGTTTTGATACCTTTATCTTAAAAGACGACAGGTAACGGAGAAAAACGGACAAGAACCCTGCCTATGGGTATGTTCTTTTTCGTTCTAACACGTTGGCCCTTGTCAGAGTTTTTGTCAAATTTCTCGGTTGTCTTTAAATATAACGATATCATACCTAGTATTTTTATAATCAGCAAGACGATTCTCATGTATTGAAATAATATACAGGATGTTCAATTTAAAAAAAAAAAGTAACAAATTGTCATTTGTTTATTTTTTAACAAATCCTGATGATTCAAAAAAAAACTTAAAACTGTTCTATAGAATGTTTTTTGATATGTTTAAAAGTTTAGGTTGTAGGCCCCGTTTAAAATATAACATGGAATACTACAAGATGGTTTGACTAGTTTGGATGGATTCTTCGAGAAGTATTCAGTGCAGTGCCGGGTGGCCCCATGGTAAGAATATTGAAAAAAAAAATAAAAATGGCGGAATGGCGCCGTTCGAAACGTTTTCATTATTTTTAAAAAATAATTGATAAACATTTTGTATGAATTTGTTTTCATATTTTTTACTCTACATTTTTTTTATAAAAGTCATAAGCCATTTACAAGAGACATGATATTCTTTTTAGTCCCTTTGTATAACTGGGTTAAATGCCCTGTTCTAGCACATCTTTGTAGTTTTCTGTTCTATAAGTTCTTATTAGAAATCGCATTATTTAAGGCAATAACTTTTTTTTAATAAATAATAGTGTGGTAAATGAACGTATAGGGGCGTCCCGCCCAATATTTTGAGCAATTGACTATTATTGAAATTGATTGAAAATCTCTAATATAATAGACATTTGTTGTACCAATACAAAAACGCTGAACTTTTTTTTAGTCAGTTGTTTTTGTCTCGTGCCTCCCCCCACAATAAGTGTCTGGGGACCTCCCTGATAAAGACCCTTTTCGCATACAATTATTGAATAATCTATGTTACAGTCCTAACAAGTAAAGGAAACATTTAAATACTACGCCTCTCTCTGGATCTTTTTATGACTTTTAAATGGCAAGTTAATTTCACTAAGATGCTTATTAACACGTGATGCCGAGTAAAAAAGGTTTTATGGTCAGTTTGTCTATTTAACGACTTTTTTACGCAGTGTGAATTAGTCAAAAGAGTATTTAGATTTGGCTTGCACATTTGGAATATATCGGTTAAACGAGATTTTTTTTTGTTTTATGGTGCCCGAAAAGTCTAACTTTAGAATTTTTTGTAATAGATACGTTTTCGTGGCAATAGCTTTATGGACTATTATATTTTAATTGACAAAGGGATATGTTATACCTGCCTTGTAGTCGGTTTTTAATATAATTTATTTATTATTATTGATTTTTTTTTGCTTATTTTAGCAAATTAACTAATAAATTGGACATTTTTACTTCCCTCGTAAGGTTTTACATTTGAGGGTCTCTAGAACCCAAAAAACGTGTCGTATTTCTTTTAGCCTGGTGGGCTGTCGTTCATAGCTTAAAAACTACTTATCCGGCTAACTTCAAATTTTATTCAAAAACCAGCTGTCGTAATATGGCAGAGGCGATATTTTGGTAAAAATTCAGTGTGGCGGAACAAAATAGCGGGCCCACAAATGTAAAAAAAACTTCTTATAGAATGGAACTCGCATTTTGTACAAAAGTCAAGTGTAATAAAGGGATAAAGTGGTAAATTTTTGTTGTGGAGCCATTATGCTGGAACAAAATGACCGCCTAATCAAATGTATGTATATAAAAGGACTTATTGAACTGTAACTGTAAAATTTTAGTGCGTATCTAGATGACAAAACAAAATATTCGGTAGAATTCTATTTCCTGTAATAAAAACCTTCTTTTTATAGGAGAAAATAATGACTTAATTTATTTTTTATAGACAATGTAAATAAAGTTAGAAAATAATAATATAAAAATAAATTAAAAACAGATGAAAAAGAATCGGTAAATTCACCTTAACCGACAACTTGCCTCATATAGAATTCCACTGTAAACCGATAACAATAATTTTATGTAGTGGTTTGGTATTAACTTATTTAAATTACAAAATTAAAATAAAAAAAATTATGGTTTATAGAATTTGTATTAGGTTATTACCAAATAATTATATATTTGGAATCAATTATATATATATATATATATATATATATATATATATATATATATATATATACAGTGTGTATCAGCCAAATGGAATAAATTCGATAATAAATAAATGGGGGCGTGTTCGGAAAAACGCTTGGACCCGTCGATTGGTATTTTTAGTTGCTCATTTTCTCCAACAAAAACTTTTTATACAGGGTGTGTCCTGTAACAGTGGTCAATGCCAACTTTCTTATTTCAAATGCAACACCCCGGATATTATTTAATTTTTGTATTCTTTAGGAGATTCTAAACATATTTTATGTTCAATGTACCTATCTTCAACTATTTCGGCAATATTAAGTGTTTTCAAATTTATTGTAAAAATTAAGATTAAAAAAATAAAATTATTTATTTCTTCATAATGTATAAACAAAAGTAAAAAGTTAATTTAGGAACTGTTGAATATGCTCGCCGCGAACGTCTTGGCAAATTCCTAATCTTAAATAGAAATTTCTTCTAACGTTATTTAGCATCTCAGGCGTGACCGATCTAATCGCAAGCGTTATTCGTCTTCTTAAGTCAGCTAAGTCGAGGGGTTTAGTTTTGTATACAACATTTTTAATATGTCCCCATAAGAAAAAGTCTAATGGCGTCAGATCAGGGGATCGGGCTGGCCATTTTATCGATCCTCATCTCCCTATCCACCGATTTGGAAATATTCCGTTGAGGTACTGCCGGACATTAATTTGGTAATGGGGCGGTGCTCCATCTTGCTGAAACCATATCATATTCGCTGGAACTTGTGGGTTTGCTGGATCCGGATACAAATTTGTCAAAGTTGGCAAGACATTATTTTGGAGCAGTGCTAAATAATTATCGCCATTCAAATTGCCGTCAATGAAAAAGGGGCCTATGATATGATCCCTAACAATTCCTGCCCAAACATTAACCTTTTCAGGATATTGAGTATGTTCTTCGCTGATCCAGTGAGGATTTTCCCTAGACCAATAGCGGCAATTTTGACGATTTACATGACCGTGAAGTGTAAAGGTGCACTCATCCGAAAACAAAACATGTTCTAATTGAATAACATTGTTATCTAACATAGCCATCATTTGTTCACAAAAATAAGTTCTCCTATCATAATCGTCTTCCATGAGCTCCTGAGTTGGTATCGCTTTATAGGGATGCATTTTATTTTCTTTTAATGTTCGAATAATCGACGAATGGCTAATATCGAACATTGCGGCGGCTTGTCGACTAGAAATATGTGGGTTTTCCTCAAACTCAAGCATAATATCCAATTTAGTACCATCATTTATTGAACTGGCAGCTGCTTTTTTTATCTGCCTCACATGTCCAAGCTCGCGAAACTGCTTTTCTATTTTACTAATTGTCCCTTGGGATATATGCGGCAAATTTGGAAATTTTTCATGAAATAAGCGAGCAACTTGCACTTGTGTTCGTGTGTTATCTCCATAACCAATCATTTGTAGAATTGTTATTTTATGCATTTCTGTTAAATGAACCATTTTTCTGATATTAGGTATTATGCAGTTAACGAAATTCAAAAGACTATGACACTGACACTGACAACTACTGTCTTGCAAAGAGAAAGGCCAGGCATTTTGCACAAAAGTAAACAAAACTTGAAAGTAAACAAAACTGGCTCTTTTTGTTCCATATCAATAAAAAGGAACGCTAAAATGGTTTTTGCTTACATTCTTAATATGAAGACCTAAATGATAAATAAGTATTGAGTGTGTTGTAGCGAATTTTTGTAATCAAATAAATAGTTCAGTAACCAGAGCCACTTTCATGAATAATAATAAATTCGAAATAAATAAAATAAAAATAAATTTGAAAACACTTAATATTGCCGAAATAGTTGAAGATAGGTATAGGACATTGAACATAAAATATGTTAATAATCTCCTAAAGAATCCAAAAATTAAATAATATCCGGGGTGTTGCATTTGAAATAAGAAAGTTGGCATTGACCACTGTTACAGGACACACCCTGCATAAAAAGTTTTTATTGGAGAAAATGAGCAACTAAAAATACCAATCGACGGGTCCAAGCGTTTTTCCGAACACGCCTCCATTTATTTATTATCGAATTTATTCCATTTGGCTGATACACACTGTATATATATATATATATATATATATATATATATATATATATATATATATATATATATATATATATATATATATATATATATATATATATATATATATATATATATATATATATATATATATATATATATATATATATATATATGTATATGTACATATATATATACAATTACCCTAAACAGTATTTTTTTGGATTCGCAAGATTTTGGGGTGTAGATTAAAGATCCGACTTCGCACATGCGCGAGATGTTGGGCAACAACCTTAAAAATGGGGATTGTGACAATTTTTTACGTTTTCTTTAGTGGTTTTTTTGTAGTTATTGTTAGGGCTTAAGAACGAAGAGTTTAAGCCTTTTTTGATGTAATTTGGCAACCTGAATAATCGGCTATTTTTGTCCGTATTTCTGTAAATGAAAAAATCACTTTATTAAGATTTTTTTTACCCTATAAACCATTGGAGCATCTTTAAAAAGGTATACTTTATTAGATCCAACCATAAAGCCATTTTTTTTTTTCGATTTAATCTCCATTTCAATATATAAAAATGAGGCGTATTTTAGGGAAATAAATTTGTTGAAAGCAGTTTTTTTTCTAACCAGTTTGTTCCATTTGTTTTTTTGTTTGTTCTAAGCTTTCATTTGAGCTACTACAGAAGTAATTTTGACCGTTTAAGCCCGAGAAATCGTCATTTTAAGCGCAATTTTTCCTTTTTTTACGTAAAATTTCGCGTTTCTTGATAAATAAATAAAAACATTTTTAGTGTTACTGTTGTTGCAGATATTCCTATGAATGTATACAACAGATAATAACCAACAGTTTAAGGGGTATAAGAAGCCGTTTTAACCATTTGCACCTTAAAAATGGCTATTTTGACAATTGTTTACATTTTTTTGCGGCTGTTATTTGATATATACAGGGTGTTAAAAAAGTACGCTGCCAAACTTCAAGGGACGACTAAGAAAAAACTTGTTTTTCTATTATAGCTTTTATAACACTCTAGGTATGTTTATCAAATTTGGTGTGCATCTTTTACCCATTAAAGGACAGTGTTTGATGCAAAAGGTTTTTTTTTTATTTCTTCCAGTGGCGTTCCTACGGGGTTTGAAATTAATATTTTTTAAGAAAAAAAAGATACGCCACTGCTTCTTTTGAAAACAAAAATTATTTTTGAAATATCCGTTTAATTTAAAGAAAATTTGGTTTCCAGACTTACTTTTGTACGACACACGGTTTTCGCGTAAAAAAATTAAAATCATTGCAATCCAAATGCAATTTTGCAATGGTAATTTTATGTAAAATCCGCTTCTGTTTATTTTTATTAAACATCTTATTTGAAAGTTGGCACGCGTAATGCTGTTAGTAGTGCCCATAAAAAGAAATAATTATAAATTTGGAATAATCTACTGAGTGACTCTGGGTCATGTCCCCTTTTATCTCCCAAACTTTTTTGCGCCAGCACTTGTGATTTGTATTTGCCATTCGCGAGCTTAATTTTCCTTTTTTTAATTTATTACAATTCACTATTAAACCCTCATTTCTAAATGTATTTTTTTTAATAGAACTAACAATTTGGTAGGAAAATTTAAGAAACAAACTGCAATTTAATTCAGTAGTCAAAGAAACCTAAATTGTCAAGGTGGGCTTTGCTTTGCTAAACGACAGTTCTTCGTTTGTTTATAACAATAACATGACAGTTGTCAAAACTATTAATAAAGGTGCACTTGTGTAATTTTTAAAAGTTTATTTAATTTTCTTTCGGTAAAAATGGATCAGTTTACAAACCGTGAAATGGCAGACATGCATATCGTGTATGGAATGGCTGATGGTAACGCTCGCGCCGCTAGACGGATGTATCAAGAAAGATATCCTGACCGTCCACTACCTAACAGACAATTTTTTGCAAATATTCACTCCAAACTTTGTGAAACGGGTAGTTTTAAGAAGTCTGCTGCCCTTATAGGGAGACCAAGAACAGTAAGAACGATTCAGATAGAGGAAGCTGTCCTAAATGCAATTGATGAAAACCCAGAAACTAGTACGAGAAAAATTGCGACTGAATTAAACATTACTCACGTATTAGTATGGCAAATTTTAAAGGATCAACAACTTTATCCATATCATTCGCAACGTGTCCAATCTCTTTTGCCAAGAGATTTTCCGCTAAGAGTGGCTTTTTGTAGATGGGTAGGAAATAAGTTAATGCAAAATCCAAGGTTTTTATCTCAGGCGTTGTTTACGGACGAGGCATGTTTTTCCCGTAACGCAATCATAAACTTTCATAACAATCATGTGTGGGCCGATGAAAATCCTCACGCCATAATTGAAAATCATTTCCAAGAGCAGTTTTCTGTAAATGTTTGGATTGGAGTTGTAGGAGATTTCCTTATCGGGCCTCACTTTCTGCCTAGCAGGCTTACTGGTGAGGAGTATAGACAATTTATTGAACATGTTTTACCTGAACTTTTGGAAGATGTTCCACTAAGGCAAAGGCGTTCTATGTGGTTTATGCATGACGGTGCTCCACCGCACTTCAGTTTAGTGGCACGTCAGTACCTAGATCAAAATTATACCGATCGCTGGATTGGGCGTGCAGGACCACAATTTTGGCCACCCAGGTCACCTGATATTAATCCGATAGATTTCTTTCTCTGGGGACACCTTAAAGCATTAGTTTACACAGCACCAGTTCGAAGCGAAGACGATCTACGAAATCGGATAGAAGAGTCCTGTGAAATTATTAGGAACACTCCTGGTATTTTCGAAAGGGTTCGCCAGTCGCTAATAAGGCGTACAAACGCATGTATTGAAGTCGGGGGAGGCCATTTCCAGCAGTTACTTTAAAATTAAATTCTGTGAAATTATTATTTGTAAGGTTGGTTAAGTTATGTTTGGTTTACAATTATTTTATTAATAAACGTCTTGGTGTTGTTTAGTTTTTTTTTATTTATTTTATTTTTTTGTTTTATTCTAACCACAGCATTACGCATGCCCACTTCCAAATAGGTATGTTTCATAAAAATTAAACAGTAGCGGATTTTACAAAAAATTATCCTTGCAAATTGGATTCGGATTGCAGTAGATGTATGAAAATTGTTTTTATTTTTTTACATAAAAATTGTGCGTCGTATGAAGGTAAATCTAGAGACCAAATTTGCTTAAAATTAAATGGGAATTTCAAAAATAATTTTTGTTTTTAGAAAAAGCGGTGACGTATCATTTTTTTCTTAATAAACATTCTGTCCAAACTCCGTACGAACGCCACTGGTAGAAATTTAAAAAATACTTTTGCATCAAAAACTGCTCTTTGATAGGTAAAAGATGTACACCAAATTTAATAAAAATATCTAGAGTGGTATAAAAGTTATGATAGAAAAACATTTTTTTTCATAGAAATTTAACACCCTGTATCTTGAAAACTATTCGTTTTCAGAACTATGTTTATATAAAGTTTTTGTCTTAGAATAATGCGAGGAATCGTCCCTTGAAGTTTGGCAGCGTACTTTTTTAACACCCTGTATTTAAATGAATTTTTTTGAATGCTGTCGTATTTTAATTTATAAATATTTATTTTAAAATATAGAATAATTTATTACAAACGTTTTTAGGTAATTAAGAAGGCATTTTTCTGACTTGGGCTTGAAAAATAGTATTTTTTGCTCAATATACGTAAAATGTTCTTACTTGTGAAATAGACACTAATTTCTTTGATATTTTATCATACTTTAAGTTACATATATTTTTTAATGAATTTAGTGTTTCAAAATTTTTTTTTTTAAAAAAGATTTTAAAAGTAAATTTGACTATTTGGGCCCATGAAATCGACAGTAACATTTTTTTCATTATGTATGTTTTTTAGTATACAAAAATCACGAAATTTAATATCTATCCTAGTCTGCAGTACATTTTATTAATCGATAATTGAATGGTAACAATTTTTTCGAACGCCCTGTAGAGTTTAGCAATAACAGAAATATATTTTTGCTTTATCACATATCAAAAATCATGTTTTTTAATCATTTAAATAAAGATGGGTGGTAGAATTAGAAAGATGAATATTAGGGCTTCGCAAGAGCAAGACCAAGGCAAGACTTGCCCAGTCTTGGTTTTGATCATAAAAAAATCTCTCATACTCGTTCTCATTCCCGGTTTCAGTAGTTCCATTATGAATGCTTAAAAAATATCCTCAGTTTCCTGGCCAGCTGGATTTCCCAAGCAACAGTGGTTTTCACGAGCACATTTCAGGGATTCATATAAATATACAAAACTGTGGACTAATATATATAATTTTTTTTAAAACTTTTGATGATCAATTTTTGTCTCAGATACATTTGGTGACGATTGTACAAGCTGCGTCTAATTTCAGTTTCAAGACCAAGACAAGAGTCATGAGACTCAATCTTGGTTTTGGTCTTAGGCTTGTAATCTTACGAAGCCCTAATCAATATCCCTATTAGTTTTTTAAAAAAATGCAACTGTAATGGTGCTAGGTGTTTCTAATTAGTATTTCGAAAATGTCTGCTTTGTTTTTAGTATATTTTTATATCGTATTAACCTGTTAATAAAAATATCACATTATATAAAACTTCTATATATATGATTATCATTTCACTTAGTATGTGCAGAGGACCACTGTGCACTGAGGAGAAAGGAAAAACAAACACTATTTTTTTTCTTATTCATTATAAGTACTTTCTTTTATCATTGGAGTGTAATCTAGGTCTTTATTATAAATACACATTTAGCTGTGCTATGTATCTTAAACATAATATATTTTACTTCTGATAAAGATGTAAAGTGAATTATAGATAGAGACATCAAGTCTGAAAGTAGCAACTGTATTTTTCAATAATTTGTGCATCCAGATAAGGAACGGATACTGTTGTATGAATTCTTCTATTCAAATTCTTCTGTGTCTTCACTTTGAATTAATTGGTTTTTGATATAAACCTTTAGTGCACTGTCAATAACGATTAGATAAAACTGAAACAATAAAATAATATGCATCTCATTGATTTCGATAAGGTTCGAATATCTCCGATTTTTTTGGTTTCTTTTAGGATTCAACATAAGATAATAAGATAAGCTTGAGCACAGATAATTTTAAATTAATAATCAATCATCATATAAAGGTCGCAGATATTCGTATGTTGCAACCATTTGGTTATCAAAAGAAAGTGCATAATGCATTTATATTTTAAAACCCAGACAATTGTTTTAATATAACCGCAAAGAATCGAGTGAAAACAATTTCATTACCTTCGAGCATATTTTGTGGAAAATTGCAGCACGCATACGAGAGTGAGTATTAACAATATTCAATAAATTTCTTAGTAAGCTCCGTGCATTTTCTGGAAATGCCACGGACGCTTTAAAATTCTCTCGATACCTAGAATTCTCATAGACTTCTTAGAATCTCGGGGACCTTGAGCTTTGAATTATATTTGACCTTATTTTAGTTGACTGGCTCGGACAATAAATTGGGAGCCACGCCGAATTTATTTGTATTTTTAGCTTTAATTTTATTGTCAGGTTCAAGCCGTGCACAATTTTCTGTAGACTATTTTATTTGCTACAATAAAACACGGTCTTATTAAACATGAACGCTTCTAAACAAACATTAAAAAATAAATATTTGTTAATGTAAAGCACGTTATCGAGTTAACATGTTTAAAGTACAAATAGGGTAATAAAATAATCTCTATTTTCGAATCTTGAAAGAAGTATGAGGTTTTTGGGCTTGTATAGTCTTTTTTAAAGTGCAAAAAATTTTCCCCACTATTTCAGCCTAGTCAAATTTGACCTTTGGTTTTCATTAATTCGTTAAAAGTTTGTAATGATTTTTTTTTTCACTTTGGCCGTCCTAAATAAGGATAACACACAGTTTGCAAGGAATTCTGAGGTGAGCTAATTTTGAGAGTCAAAAAAAAACCGCGAAATGTTGACACTTTTGTAAGTTTTTGGCTTTTTTTACTTTCCTCATAAAAGGGAAGTATTGTAATCGTGAAAAAATCGTTCTTCGAGATTTTTTCAGATCTTTACGAGTCCCTAAATACCGAAAAACATGTTTTCTCAATTCAGTCTGTCTGTCTGTCTGTCTGCCGGTCTGCCTGTTCGCGGCATAGCTAAAAAACTACTTACCCAATTGAATTCAAATTTTGGTCAAACATGAAGGGTCATAAGGGGATAACCTATTGGATAACATTTTGGTAAAAATACGATATGGCAAGACAAAATAGCGGCCTAGTGAAACGTTAAAAAAGTTGTTACTAAAAATCTACTTATCCAATTTATCTCAAATTTTGCACAAAATCAAGTATTATATAGGAATCAAATGATAACATTTTGGTATGAATCCAAGATGGCGGAACAAAATGGCAGCTTAATAAAATATTCAAAATGAAGGTACCAATTCAAGATGGCGGAATAAAATGGCGGGCAAAAATTGTTTTAAAAAAATCTTTTTCAATTGACTTCTTTTGCAGAAGAAAATTTAAATGTGATATAGGGATGATAGGGATAAACTGGTACGAATTCAAAATGGCGTAACGACAAAGCGGTGTGCGTCATGTGAAAACTGCTTATTGAACTTATTACTTGCTTCGTAAAAGCGAAGTATTGTAATCGTGAAAAAATCACCCTTCGAGACTCCGGACTTCCGGATCCTCACGTTTTTGGGTCCCTAGATGCGGGAAAATATGTTTTCTGAATTCCGTCGGTCTGTCTGTTCACAGCAGAGCTAAAAAACTACTTACACGAAGTGTTAGGTAGTAATTAACTAGTAAAATTTTGGTACGAAAGTCCAAGATGGCGAAATAAACTGGCGGCTTAATAAAATATTTAGAAATTCGGCCTGAAAAAACGACTTAATAGATTGGTTTCAAATTTTGTGCAAGAATTAATTGTGGTACGAATTCAAGATGGTGGAACAAAATGACGGCCAAATGAAATGTTTGTAATCGGCAAAAAAAATTGCACCATTGCTTTATTACTAAAAAACAAATTATCCAATTTATCTTTTGCACAAAAACCAAGGAATCAATCTGAAATATTCTGAAATCCAAAACAGCAAAACAAAATGGCGGCCAAATAAAATGTCTAAAAAAATCTTCTTATTCTATTGGCTTAATGTCTTGCAGCAAAATTGAATATGATACAGGGAGTACGTATATATATCGCGTAAATTGCATCCAATTGAACTGATCTGCTTCAAAGGGGTTTGAATAAAACCCGTATTTATCGCTTAATAAATACTAGATCGGATGCATAAATCCATAACTTCAATTCGCTATTGTACGACAAAAAACAGGCACTGTAGAAAGAAATGATGCAAGTAGTGGAAAAACGACATTTTTAGAAGAAAAGTTATTCTTACCAAAGCTTTAAAATTGTGGCCATTTTAATTTGATTATCGGCAATAATTAAAACCAGACAAAATAATTAAAACAGAACATAAACAAATTCCGACTCCAACAAAAGTTAGGTTAAGAGAGAAATCTGCTTTAAAACTATGAAAATATAATCCAGTCCGTAATATTCCGATACAATTCAGTTCAACTCAATCCCAAAAAATACAGGAATTGAAACGTTCAAGTGGATGGAAATATCAGTTAATCGCTATGTATTTCGCGATTCTCAAGTCGATGGATACATCAGTCGATGCAATTTACGTACCTATATATCATACGTATTCAGGGATTATGGTACGAATTCAAGACGGCGAAACGAAATGGCGGTTTTAAAAAAACCAGTGTAAAAATTACTTATTCAGTTTATTTTAAAAACATAAATTAAAATCTTGCTCGAAAATTAAGTGAGGCATAGGTAGAAACTGGTGAAATATTGGTAGGAACCCAATATGGTAGTACAAAATGTCTCACAATAAAAATGTTATAACAGACAGTATATTAAATGACTATGTGGGGAACTAAATTGGGTTATACTTTTCTTTCTTAATGACAAGAAAGATTTATAATAAGGGAAGATCCGGCTAAAGGAAAATTACCGATTTTTTTTCATTGTAATGATAAGCTAAACTGGTGACAGTTGAAAACATTCACCTCAGAGCATTTTAAGTGAAACAAATCAAATTTAATTAAAGATCTAGTAGTACTAATTTTGGAGAAATTTAGTTAAAGCTGATTTTTTAGTTTTTCTCTACTATTTTTGTATTTCTTTACCACAAACAACGTTCCTGCCGTTTCAATTAGGTAAGAAAAACAGTTTCAGTGTTATAAATGTTTAAAGCTCAAATTGATTATTTAAAGTATTTAAACTATAAAATTATCAAAAATATGATGCAATGAACTACCAGTGTGTACAAAAAAGTAGGCAACATATGGTAAACGTTTCTATTATTCATTTCTCAGTATATTTTGATCTTGATAAAAGGTGGTGATTAAAGAATAGTTTTGACAGTATTAAACCTTAGGTCAGATATACAAAAGTGGATTTAAAAAACTAAAAATTTCAAAAAATAATTTTTTTGTGGCGGCAGTTTTAAGCCTCTCATACAATAAAATGCTCGAATTTGATGATTTTTGATATTCTTGTAATCCGGGTTTTTTATTCGTAAATGTGAAAGAGTCAATATTTCTGGTGTTATTCAATTATAAAATCCCATTAATTCTCATCATTGATAAAAATTAAATTGTTTCGTGTGAATACTGTTCTGCAAATTGTAATTGTAATTGTGCAAAACAGTACAACAGTTCTTGGGTTTGAAGATTTTTTAAAATTGGCCTACTAACTGACCAAACCTATGTTCCCTCGAAAATGCTCAGAAATAAGATATAATTTACCGGGTGGGTGTAATGGATGAAAACTATTTGAACGTCCTAGTACGAATCAGTTGCATTGCAGATGGATTTGTTTTTAAATTTAACTAATTAAAATGTTTTTATTTCCGCAAAAAGCATTAGTTTTTAAAACACTCTTTTATACTACAGTATTGTGAAGCCTATATATTAAAAGAGTCTGTATTAATTGAACTATGTAGTATAGTCAAAATTACATGACGAGTTGTTAAATTCGAATTCATATGGGCAAATAGTTGTCCAGTTCCTTGTAATAAGCCTGTTAAGACATAATTAAAACAGCAACATTGTCATTTTATGTTGTATGTAATTGAATAGGATATCCGTGAATAGAAGTGTTCCTGGCTGTTTATAATTGGCACCAATAAAATAAATGCTTAATAGCATATTCCAAACTAAATGATTTTAATTTTGAATGACCTTGGCGCTTCTGCTACGGTCAAGTTAAATTTTTACTGCAGTTGTCAACGTGACTTTTCGCGCATACATTTTGGTTAGAAGTATTTAATCAGTCGTTTTTTATGTTATTCCGGACTATAAAACTGATTAAATTTTTTAAAAGGTAATCTCTAAAACGTACTAAAATTAAAGATAGGTTCATAAAATTTAGACTAGGTCATATTAAAATTAGTAATACTAAAATTAGCAAAATAAAGATCATTATGGTAGTTTCTTAAAATTATCCTGGTAAAGGATTCGAATCCTCGGTTCGATTCACGAATCCTTTTGAAAACAAAAAAGTATCCGAATCATATGATTGGAATCACGAATCCGAATCCTATCGCTGATATTTTTATTTATCAGACTTAGTTTATTATCTTCGATTTTACGTTGGTTTCAAATAAAGTCAAAAAATGTTTTGCGACTTAATTAAAAGTATATTGTTAAAAATTGTATTAATTGTATATAAATCAAGTTATTATTTCAAGTTATCCTTCGTTTTTAAATTAAGGTTAATACATATTTACTTTTTATTAATCCCGGGATTTATATGAACGATTAAAATAGACAAAATGTTTAGTGTTTATCTGTTTATATACTTATTTATTTGTCTTAATAGAAGCAGTGCTTAAATAATTAAATACTTTAGTTAAAAATGTAACCATATTAAAACAAAATATCTCAAAATCCTATTTAGTTTTTTTTTCATCCGGGTGTTATCAAAATTTAGCCGGTAAGGTGTTTTTGAGATCTTGATGTTGGATTTCAAGACACTATTCCTATTGTGCAACCTGTAGTAAAAAAATATTGTATACGAGGATATTTAGGTCTGTTTTATTTTATACCATAATCAAACCAAACGGTTATATTTTCCCTTTTATTTTTTTTAATACAGACAGATAAAATTTTAAATAATATAATTTGGAATCTAAATAAAATGATATATAGATATGGAAATTAAAAATTTATTATTTTATTATTACATTTTAAATTTAAGTTTGTTAAGAAAAATGATCGGCTCATACGCTCATACTAGAATTTTTTATTGAATATTTATGTGTTTATTTCTTGATATGTAATATAAAGTATCTAACAAGCAAAGCCTTTCAAGGGTTCCGGCTATCTTTTTCAGATGTTATATGGGCTAATCCGGTAAAATTAAGTGATGGAGTAACGGAATAGATACAGTTCTGTGTCAAAGTTATTAGGTCATAATACCTATATACTATTTATTTTTTATACATTTTTACTTATGTCTTGAAGATCATACGAAAAGCATAATCATACAAATTTTGAATCGTTAATTTGATCTTGGATCAACAGTTTTTGAGTTATTTGCATTTTAAACTAACAATTTTGAAAATATGTATATATATATATATATATATATATATATATATATATATATATATATATATATATATATATATATATTATAGATCGTCAGAGCTTAATTTTCATTAGATTCCTTAACCGTACAGACAGGTCCTACCTACAAAATGTTTTTGATGTATTTGAAAAAAAATGTAATTTACTATTATATAGTTTGAATCTATTAGGTATAAAAACGAAAGAAGTAAAAGTTTCTTATATTAAAAAGAAAATATTTCGACTATAATCATTAAAATTCGATGCAAATAAGCCGAAGGATCATCTTTTGGTTGTGAAGATATTACAATTTTTTATAATTCATATATGGAACTAATAAAAAGGGAATCTAATCCTTTTGAAACCTTACCTTTACCCGCATTGAGTATACAAGGAGAATTTTTTCTTGGCACACCCGCGCAATTTGACTGGCTCGAGCCAGAAATGGATCAAAACATACATTTCAGATTTTTTTAGGGATTCTTTTAGCTTTTAGCCGAGATTTTTAAATGCTTTCTGTATCAAATTTAACTAACTAAACAGGAGTAGGACGTTAGTGTACGATCAATATCGAATATCTTGTTATGTTCAATGGTTTTTCCATAATACAGAGAAAAATAAAAAGCTGTCTTTTACGTTTGCTTTTGCTACTCGTCAGCTAATGGGATACGTGTATTAAAAAAAGTTCATTTTTTTCTTTTTGGGAGTGATTTTGCTTTATTAGTTTACATGCATATAATACTCAATTTTAACGGATCTAGACATCCAAAATGTATTCGTATTGTAATCCGATACTGGAAATGTATATGATATAAGCTTATGTTTCTTAATTTTATACAAATTAAATGTATTTTATTCTAGATTGGTAAAAAATAAGTTTAGTTTGTGTTAAAAAGGATACAAAATAACGTTAATATAGGTAATAATAACTTTGCATAAATAAATACAGTTCTTTTATAGTACAATTTTTACAAGGGCGGAAAAAATAAATGAACAAATCCGAAGTCAATGACCTTACTATACTCGGAGTCTATTATAATCAAAAGTACAGCCGTTAAGGTGTCCTACATAAAAAAAGCGTGCAGAACCTCATTTTTATGTTTAAGTTAAAAAAAAAATGAAAAATATAACGGATCTCAAGGATCTGTCTTTCCGATCTAGCGCTTACAATTGTTGTTCATGACATTCGGTACCTTATATAGTTATTCTTTATACAAATATTCAAATACATAGTTAGTTTTTAGTGGTAATTAAAAACATACCACTTTAATAAATAGGAAAATGCGTATGCCGTTCCTAAATAATATACTTGCTGTATGTCGGTTTGGATTCAACCAATGCATTCTATTACCAGAGCATATTACGGTCAAAGCCCTCCAGTAGAGAAAGTACTAATTTAATTTATTTTTAATTAAATTGGATGGAAAATTTTCGAGTTTTAATTTGTGGTTGTTAAATAAGGACAGATTTTTTTATTTATCTTGTGAAACTATATAATATGAACGCCCAGTATTATCGGAAACGTTAAGGTGTGACATGAAATATTACCAAATAAGTTTATGTGTATAGGATGTTTATAAAATGCGTGTAAAACATTTTTTTCAATTATTTCTGATTATAAATATTCTAGAGTTGATATCCTGATCTTTAAAGGCTTCTAAGGAAATCGCGGTAGTAAGGATGGGCGATATTAAATTTTACATATCGATAGGCGATAGCCAATCATCTATCGATATATTTTATGCATCAATATATCGATACTTATCGATGTCAAATTTCATCCGGGGTAGGTAGGTACCTATAGGTAGTCGTAAAAAATATGTATTTGAAGGGTGGTGGTGAATGTCCGTATAAGTAAGGTTGTATGTCGTGATGACAACCTAACCTAACCTAATCAAATCACTATTTTTATATAAGTTTATGTGTATAGGGTGTTTATAAAATGCGTGTAAAACATTTTTTTTAAATCTTTGTGCCTATTAAATGGGCTCTTCTTGTTAATTATAAATATTCTAGATTTGGTACCCTGATCTTTAAAGGCATCCAAGGAAATTGTAGGTCAGAAAAATGCTCACATTGCGTCCGGAATAGGGATGGGCTATATTAGATTTTACCTATCGATAGGCGATAGCACATCATCTATCGATATATTTTATGTATCGATTTGTCAATACTTATCGATATATCGATATGTATTCCTATCTATCGATAGTTAATTGCTTCCTATCGGTATTAGCCACTTCCTAACGATATATTTGTGACAAAAACGGTTTGAGAGTCAAAAATTATTGAAAAGTTCACAAATATATTTGAGAGCATAAAAATTGTCATCTTTGTAAATATCAATATTTTTTTATCTACCTATTGTTATTCAATATGTCGCTGACCTATCGATAAATCGCCCATCCCTAGTCCGGGGTCCTAAAACTACCTGACTAAATTTCATCCGGAGTACGTAGCTATAGGTAGTCGTAAAAAATATGTATTTAATGTAAAAAAATAAAACAACCTATTATAAATAATATGGTTTCTAAGACGTTTTCATTTCCGAATATTTATTTCAGGAAATAATAGTTCTAAAATACTCTAAGAAAAATAAACTAACACTAGGTATAGAAGGCAAAAAAAGTTGTATTTTTTGTAGATATAAATAATGTCAACATTCATCCACCGTCCTCAATTTATATGTTATAAATTACCAAATTTGACACAGACAAATTAGAAGGCAGGAACAGTTGTATTTTTACAGATATCTATATTTTAAACTTTACCTCGCCCCCACGCTTCCAACAACCGTTATCTTAGTGATCAATCTTCATAGCTCCAACCCTTTTTCCCGTTGTCAAATTTTATGCAGTGAGCAGCAAATGTAATAAATTCGATAAAAATTCAGGGATTTTTTTCAAAAAACTCTCGGATCTTCTGATTTAACCGTAAATTGGTCTCAAAGAGTAGATAATTAAAAACTATGATATAAAAGTATAATTAGTTTTAGATAAACCGTTCAGATTCTGCAGGGTGTTGAAGAAGCAAAAGGGTCACTTTTCTGATGTCTATAACATAGATACAAATGAACTTAGAGATATAGTATGTTACATAGAATATGCCCAGAATTCTCCGTAGAATTCAAAAAGGTGAAAATATACAGGGTATTCATTTAAAGAAAGCCATACATTATATCATGTCTTCATTCTGGATCATCTCCCTGTGTACATACATTTTATGTCAAAAAACGCTCAATCAAAAATAGGAATCAACGGTTTCCAGCGTTTTTTTTGAAAAAAAATATCCCCTTAATTTTTATCGATTATAAACAATAGATTTGCCGCCCACTGCATAGTCTTTATTTTCGGAGACTGTTTCACGTACAATTACCCTGGTGCAGAGCTGGGCAAAATACTTTTTAAAGGTATTTAAATTTTAAATACTAAATAATGGACTTGCTGTTAAGGATTTAAATACTAATTATTTATCTAGCGAACAAAGTATTTACCAGTTAAATACAAAAAGGATTGAAAAACATAATTGGATTTAAATCCATTCATAATAGGATTTCATTTCAATAAACGATGTTAATGATTTTCTATTTCCGCAACACAACATTTCGAATATTCAAAAATAATTTCATCAAATAACACATGCTTTGGCAGGAACAAACTTCTGGTTAGATAAAGGAGTTTTACCTGAAATCAGTTTTGTTTGTGGCTTGTACTGATTTGTTGGCTAATACCCCTGCTTTTCGTATCTCAATAAAACTTTATTTTTGCGTAGCTTGTTTCCGTTCCATGCGCGTGGGAGTCCTTTATGCCTTACCCAGTTATCATTTAATTTTAATTTTATAGAATACGTTATTATATTGGCATTTATTTACAACTTTATTGTACCCATTTTAAAATTATAGTCCATACATAATATTAAGTCACAGGGCTGTTCAGTAGCATTATCTTTCAAAAATGTTTATATCGTTCATAAGCACAAAGTTGTGCTTATGATACTATATCTGCTATACTGATCCCACCACAAACCATAATAGTTCCGCCTCTGTATGAATGAACCTCCTGTATATTATTTAACCGTGCTTCATTACCTGGAGTTCTCAATAATCGTACAAATTGAAATACGTCCGTAAAGAGAATAGGAGTCCATTGAAAATTGTCCCATAAAACGTGTTCTTGAGTCCATGTTACGCGGACGACACGGTTTCCCCTCAAAAAGGTCTCCTAGATTTTAAGCCAGATTCGCACAATCTATCAAATATAGTTCTGGATGTAACCTGTGTACTGTAATCTCATTTTCAGTTCAGGTGCTGCTGTCGGATTTCTCATTGCAGACAATTGCTAAAAACGGTCTTGATTTTGATTGATAATGCGGCGTGGTCCTAAAGTTATTTCGGATATACGCATGTTTTCCGGTAATAGGCAAAAAGCCGGGAGATAACACTTTGTGCCGTACAATTCGCATGCGCCAAATCGTAGCGTACCGGCAACGAAACAACAAATCATTGAGCTAGCCTGTATAATTTGTTTTGTTTTTGAGTACCTTTATTGGTTTATGGATTTTATCCCAATTGAAGAAAGAGGTAGAGTTCTATAAAACTGCTTCTGTCTCTTTAGTAAAAAGAGATAGAAACATTTCCCATTAAGTTACGTAATTCTACGTCAAAAGTTTTTTGAAGGACCATAATATCACCTATTAACTTTAAGTTACTTTGAAGCTTTGAAACGACAATACAGCAACCTTTTGGATGCTTCATGGCTTGTGAGATCCGATCATTTTTAAGAAAGTTCTTGAAATTTCAAACTTACCTGAAGTTTTCAATATCCCTAGACTATTTCCATGTGTCTATATACTGCACATATTATTTGATAACGTCATGATTCATTTTCCCTGATAAAAGGATTCAAAACGAGGGAGGTTCTGGGTAAAGCCAATTTACCGATTTTTGTTTTTCGGGCATTTTAATAGGACGCCATTTTCTCTCACCATGTGGAATTCGTCCAAATATGTACCAGTTTATCCCTATATCACCTTTTTTTAGCGTAAAGTTTGTAGTCAATTAAATTGGAAAGCTTTTTTTACGCTAATTTTTTAAAAATTTTACTAGGCAGCCATTTTGTTCCGCCATATTGGATATTTATCAAAATGTCAACATTTTGTCTCCATATAAACCTCAATTTTTGACCAAAATTTGAAATCAATCGGGTAAGTAGTTTTTAGGTATGCCATAAACAGACAGACAGACATAATGAGGCAACAATCGTAAACCACGGTTCTTGATAATGAGGGAATTGAGATAACATGTTTTTTGGTATCTAGGCAGTGGCGTAGTTAGAATTCCTTTCGGGGGGGGGGGGCAAGCATTTACATTTGGTAACTAAAAAAATTCATTTTATTTTACTTTCGAACATTTTGCTTGGGTAAGGAACTCTGGGGGCATTTCCTCCCCTTTGTCCCCCTCCTAATTACACCACTATATCTAGGGAAACGTGAAAAACCATAAATAATTAATATCAATAAAATGCTAAAAAATACTATCTACAATAACAGCTGAGAATGGGATATTTTTTTAACTCAATAATATAAAATTTTTGATTTAAATGAGTTTTATTTAAAAAGGAGTCAAAAATACACAGGATGTAATAAACAAAAACAAATTTAACATATTAAATAAAATAAAGCGTAATTCAGGTACAAAATAAAAACTTAATTCAAAAATCTCTTTTCCTCGCTTTACTAAAGTCAAATTGATCTACCAGATGTCGAATATTCATAGATGACGCTGTATTAGATTCAATTGCCAAAACTCATAGGTCACACAGTCTATGCTGCCCTAAAGAATTCCTCAATGACCTTTCAGCAGTAGCAACTGTTAACGGTAGCGTCAAAAACCAAATTAAAACCTTAACTTAATTCAAATCGCTTTCAAGAACACTACACTTATTTAACAATAAATTCACTAAATCCTGAAACAGTCATATTTTTTTTTTTCAGTTTATCTTTTAGCAAGTAAACAACATTAATAAATTGAATGCTAAGACTACTATAAACGATATCACAATATTTTTTTTGTACTAAATTACAGGATTGTACTAATTCATCTTCACTCCTTATCAAAATATTTTTCGGTTCCAAAGAGTGAAAAGTATTTGACAATTGACCAAAGCTTTTGAATCCAGTGCTAAGCCTTTCTATTGTGGTATCTGATACATAATAAAAAAACATTAATTGTAAATACATTTTCTTTATTTTGAAAATTGTAATTAAAACTAGCTCGTCCAAATGTTTTTTAACTTTGTGTTGAAAGTTTGGGTCAATTCCCCATTTTTTTTGTCATTTATTTTCACTCACAAATAAAATCTGCGAAAGACGATCGCAGATTTTGCAACTTTTCTTTGGTACCAGCTAATGTTTTGGCTGCTTCGTTTAGGTCTAAATTACGCTTTTGCAAAATTTAAGAAGACATATTTATTTCAGATAATTTTTGAACATTAATAGAGTGAGTAAAACGAGGTTAAATGTTTCCATTTTTTTTTTAAATTTTAAGCTTGATCAATTTCGTCTTTCTTTTTGCTTTGAAGAACTATTTCCATAAGCGACTTAATAATATCTATAAAACGTAGTTTCACAGCCATAACAGACACTAGTCGTCCCTCCCATCGTGTTGGATTCAATTTTTTTTTGAACCGTATCTGATTCATTTATAATTCTTCCCAAAATATCCCAACGATTAATGCTATTATCAAAAAAGAATACAAGCTTTGTAAAATCGCAGAATATCCATCGATGACTTTCCAACTCTTCACAGCATCTATTATCACTAAATTAAGATTGTGACAAGCGCAATGAACGTACTCAGGACCAAACTAAGAAGCATATTGACAAGCTAACTTCTGATTTCTACTTCCAAACTCAAGAAGAAATATTTAAAATTAATAATTTTGTAGATGTTAGATATATATTATCACAATAGAAAGGCTTAGTACTTGAAAGCTTCGACCAATTATTATAGGTAAACAAGTCTAATTTTTGGACCTGAGAATTATTTTAAAATTAAGAGAACATATACTATAATAAGTAGTAATCCTAGCAGTCTATGCTATACTATACAGTCTATGCTGTCTATTTGTTAACGCTGTTTGTTAGAAGAAATGTTGCTGAATGACAATATCAATGTTTGTTCAATTTAAATTATGTATATCCAAGTTAAACTTGGTTCAATCTATGTTTAATATTTTGTACTGCACTCGGTATATATATATATATATATATATATATATATATATATATATATATATATTATAAATAAAATAAATAAAACATACATATCAATAAAACAAACATGTTTTTATTTAAATAAATTGTCATGCATGTCAGAGGGAAACAGTATATAACATTTTCAGAGTGAATAGAATATGAATAAAAAGTTGTCTTTACAATAAACCTGATGACGAGTGTAAAGGAACTGAATTGTCATCAGCATAATGAAACCTTTTCTCTTTACTAGACTTAAACTTACTTATGTCTAGAAACACATATATACTTGCACTCTAGGACAGGATTATACCATGGAGTAAAAAAAAGTTCATTCGATCGTTTTCATATCTAAAATTAAAAATTTTTGAAACTTACAGATAAAAGTAGCATTATGTTTTGTCCCTCTACATCCACAATTTGCAATACAACAAAAAGAAGGCATTTTAAGGTAAAAAAATAGAAATAAATAACAAAATATACTCCCATGTGAAAATTCGATCTGTTTGTCCTACGCCCGTCAAAAACAGCTGATCGGTGACGTTCAACTGTCAGATCGTTGGATTGCCCAATTGTAGGACATGCTCTAGGCGGGAATCATAGTAGCCTTGTAGTGACGTTCGTGTAACGTGAAATACAAAAATCCATTCCCCTGTATGGTATAATTTGTTTTAAATGCCAGTACGAAAATCATAATGTTCTTATCTTATCTTAAAAATTGTGTACTGATTACCATTCGAATTTTCGAAGCATCAATTTTAATTACAGCATCTCCTGATGAGACCAATAGAAGTTGTCCTAAAGAAATAAAAAACTAGATAACTGTTAAGTCCATGTTTCGTTCTACACCAACAGTAGGCTTATTTGGTCAAATTGATTGCATATATTTCTTATAATTTTTTTATTTAAATGCCAAGTTTGCTGATAGTTGTACAAAAATGCCAACTCGCTATCTTTTCGTTGCCGATATAATTAATAATTGCATCTATTCTATGCACATTACCCTGCTGCGACCTCACTTGTAGTTTTAATTATTTGAAAGATAAATCCCTGCAAGAAAAATTTAATTTTGTGCAAATAGACTATGTATTTTATGAAATTAATTAAAATACAAATGCGAAATGATCCAATTAAAATTTGAGACAACCGATACCTAATGACAGTGATGCTAAATTTAAACATAACTTCATTATTCCTCAGTAATTCACAAAGCTTTATCTGACAGGTGACAGAGCTTTAATAATATTGAGTGTTAAAACTGCATTAATTAGAAAAACCTAATTATCTTCTTAATTACAGATAATCGATAATTAACAGAAGCCGTCTATTTCAGAGGGAATATAATTAATCGGTATTTTTTTATATACACTGAATACCAAATCGCAATACTTGACAACAGTGTGCGCTCTGTAACCCGCTTTCGCCTGCATGTGAAGTAATGCTTCAAGCGCCAGTGTTGTCACTTTTAAATTTTTCTTTTCGTTAAATTGTAATAGATTTAATAATTTAAACAGTGTTAGTATATTAATTACTACATATAAACTATCAGGGAAAAAATATTAATATATGAAGTGTCCTAGAGACACTAGTAAAAAAGTCCTAAAAGTAGAGGACCAATCTTATAATATATGTTATTCAAATTTCAACAACAAATTGTCGAGGATTATGTCTTCTCTCCCCAAGATTTTTTTAACTACTCTTTGTTGGACCTTATACTTATTCAGTATAACATATATTCACTTATTTGTGTTATTTTACAGTACTTGTTTCTAGTTAAACCGCTGCTTCTAGAAACAGGAACTATTATGGTCGACAAAAATACGGGAAGAAATTTTTATTTTTATCGAAAAATTCCATATACATGTACATATAAAATAAATTTGTATTTAAGCTTGCTTAAAAGTAATTTTTATGTTAGGACCCTATGGTTTGTACATACATACTATACATTAAATCAATATTTACTTAAAAAATTGTCTTCAAGAGATCTATAAGACATTTATCATAAAAGTAATTAACTCATAAGTGCTTTTATTCTCGATCTAATTTTATGAGCTTCTACATAAACACCACCTTAAACCTTACTTTCCTTGATAATTGTATTAAAGCTAATTGGTTTTAAGAATTCTTACACCCAAGATATTTAGGTTTTATCTAGTATTTATAAACCTTACTTTCCTTGATAATTGTATTAAAGCTAGTTGGTTTTAAGAATTCTTACACCCAAGACATTTAGGTTTTATCTAGTATTTATGCGTATACTAGAGAGAAGTATATCAAGTCTTATATATAACCCTTGAAACATACTTTATAAATATTTTATTAATAATAGTTTTGCCTGGATAAAAATTCAGAATCTTCTTTACCAAAATTATTTTAAGTTCACTTTTATAATTTTACCGAATCAGTCCCTGCAAATTTAGAAATATTAGATCACGCCCAGTAACGGCGACATCTTAGCGACTTGGCAAAGTAAAATGCTAAGTGTTCCGTCGTCAAAACTTATACGTCTCAAATGAGAGTAATAGGTTTTACTGTGGGATAAATAAAGTACATTTATACTTAATGAAGAACTATACAGTCTTATGATAGCAGAACTTACGACCAAAAATAGTCTTTAAGACAATATTGCCATTCTATTCGTACCAAACAAGCTATATGTAAGCGTTCGGTTTGAATTAAATTAAGAATTTTAGTTAAAATGGGAAAGTACATGTAAATATTGTTAAAAAAGTTTGGCAAATGACTTTTTAACAAAAGTGTTTAAATATTCGAGGTTGTTAAGTAGAGGATTCAGTTTAATAAATGACTTTCCTAATAATGCACAATTCGTTTTAAAGAAGCTTTGTTTTATTTATTAATTAACTTGGTTTTTGAAAATATATTGGTGTTTGAAGATATAAAAAACAATATAATACTTTTCTAAGGTTCAACTATAGGCATAAAAACATTTTTAGCTTAAAATCAAATAATTTCTTCAAATATTTAAATTTGAATAGAGAGAAGAATGCTGAACCAAAAGTAGACTTGGTAATTTTTGGAATTAGCAAAAAAATTCTATTAAAATTCGCGAAAATATATAATTGGTTCATTTTCCTAACGTTATGTATTTAATTTTTTTCATAAATTCTGATGGTTCAGTGGAAAGCTTAGAACTTTTGTATTAAGATATGAACATAAACTCGGTTGCCAAAAGGAAAACAATATATCCTCAGTTTTTAACATTATTATTCTAAGTTATATGGGGTTTGGTTTATGAATGCCATCAACCACTTCTATTGTAGATAATTATTTTGAAGAGTGTTTTCTTGTGCTACAACTCATATATTTTTAGTGTGGCATAAATATGAATGCGTTGGATAAAAGTGTAACAGATGAACTGTAAATGTAATACATCTATAACCATTGTAGTAGGTGCGGCAACATTGTAAAGCGCGCGATCGCTAGAGAGAGAGCATGAAGATTCGTTCAGCCCGCATAGCAACGTGCTCGCGGTGTCACTATTAGCGAACCGAGCGCCTATCGGAGGCAGGCATAACAGAATTGGGAGTATAATACACCGTGGCAGAAAAAAAACTCGGTCTACATGCCGCTGTCCTATCTTGTCATAATTTATATAAGTGAAACGGGTTTAACAAGAAGTACGAATCTAGCAGAATAAAATGCTCTGGATGAAGAAATTGTCTCTTCAACTGTTCTCGATGATTAGAGAAAGTAGAAATCATATCTGGCCGCATTTGTATTTTAAATGTTTCAATTCAGCCATGCTTAATAAAAGTTTAATTATTATTTTATTTTAATGCGGCCTTTCCTTTATTCGATACCGCAATATTACCTGATCGTAACGAAAACAATTAGGTATTATTCGAGAGAGGTTGGTTTCAATATAACATGTTCCCTGATCTCTTGTAGTACAGTAAAGTAGTTTACGTTTTCAAATATATTAAAAAACTAGCTTTTAGGTGGGTCTTTTGTATTGCGTCATGAATCCTGATAAAATGACCAAGATTAATTCAGATCTTTCCGTCCTTCAGGGTCCCTAGATACCGAAAAACATGTTTCCTGAATTTCATCGGTCAGTCTCTCTATTCGCGGTATAGCTAAAAACTCTTTATTCTATTGACTTCAAATATTGGTCAAAAATTAAGGGTCATACGGGGATGACACCGTAAAATTACCCCAATATGGTGAAAAAAAATGGCAGCTTACTAAAATGTAAAAACATATTACTAAACAACTGCTAATACTCATAATCCAATTTGACTTAAATTTTGTACAAAATGAAAATAACACAGGCCTGCGTTTATATACTTTATAAAATGTGAATTGCATTTTTCAATAACTGATATTGGATATTTAAGTGATGCTGATTTCAAATCTGTTTTTAGTTTTTTTCTGTTAAGCTTTTTAAGGGAGAACTGCACGCAAAAAGTGAAAAACCAGCGACAAGGTCTAGTCAAGTTCACAGTAAGATGAAAAGGTACCTACGTATTAGAAAAAACTTCCTTCACGTCCGACCTCAAAAAAATGTGTTATGTATAGGCAATTTAAATTACATTTCGTTTAAAAATAGGTTCAAAAGGGTTCACGCGCTGCAGAAATACAAAGACATGAGTGCGATTTACCACTTGAAATTTTGCAGTTACGTAAACTAAAGATCAATGCAAGGCGGTAAAGAGCCATTTTGTGGAAAAAAAATTATATGCGACAGCATTTGCGTCAAAAAAATGGTCGAAAATGGACAAATCTATTTCTATTTTATAATTCTAGATTTGTTTTTTTTTATAAAAATTCGCATTTAGCGCCCAACTGTACATATTTCGCTATTAAAATCACATTGAAGCTAATACATATCTCTTACAGTTTTAACACAATATTGCAACGGCGGAAGGCTTGCAAATGATCCATAATACTGCGTGCAGTTCCCCCTTAAACAAAATACTACAACAACGTAAAAAGTAAGAATATTTATATGTTTAATATAAACAAAACAAATAATAAAACTGCGAAAGTATTAAAAAAATAACATTCATTAATATTTTATTTTCTTGAAAAATGTTTCTCTTTTTTCCAACAGTAGTCGGCCATCATTTTACATCCCAACGACCTTGATATCGCATTTCCATCTCTTTAATTTCTTGGTGAAAGCGCTCTTTACTGACATCACCGAGGTTATCCGGAAAATAGTCAAGATGAGCATGCAGAAAGTGAATTTGTATGCTCATATTACAGCCTAAATTTATCCAACATGTTTTCAACAATATTTTTAAATTCTGAGTTTTTGTAGTTTCCTAGAAACTTATTTATAACTTCTTTTATAGCTATCCATGCTTCTTTTTCATCTTCCTGCATAGCCATCTCAATTCCATTACTTTTCGTTAACTTTCTTATTTGTGGACCAACAAAAATGCCTTCTTTTAGTTTAGCTTCATAAAGACCCGGAAATGTTACACACAAATACTTAAAACCACCACCATTTTGATCTAGAGCTTTGACAAATTGTTTCATCAGTCCCAATTTTATATGAAGAGGGTAATAAAATTTTCTTGGGGTCAACTAAGCTTTCCCGAATTACATTTTTGGAGCCAGGTATTAAATGTTTTCTTGGTATTGGCTTACATGGGTATTTAGTGTGGTATGGATTGTTGACCTAAAAGCATTTTAAAATCGTAAGGTCGCTACATATAATCCAATTGTGTTGCTTATAGTTTATTCTTTCGGTTCTTCAAAATTTTCGTAATTTTCTTTTAGTTGGGTTGATTGACCAACAGGAACAGATGCATATAAAGTGCCATTGTGTAGTAGAACTGCTTTAAGGCTTCTCTTTGACGAGTCTATAAAATCTCCACACAGTAGATGTGTATTCAGGAGCATCAAGGTGGATAATCAACTCGGATACGTTTTCGCAATATACAAGTGAGTTAGGTGCATCGAAGTAATCTACAAATTCAATCTCACAATTTCTATGCCAATAAAATGTTATTCCTGGGACAAGTAAATTTTTCTATTAACCTGGATCCTAAAATCTGAGAAAGTTGTTTTGGAAGTCCTAAATCTTTGACTAAGTAATTCAATTCTAATTGGGAAAATAGCTGCGGTTCACTGGTTCTTGAGGTAGGCGCTTCAAAAATGTCTGAGTCTGTATCTGTTGAAGATTGGGATTCGACATTAGGCAGACAAAAATGGCAGTCATCGGTGTGATTTCTAGGTTCTCTCTAGACCATTGGTATTCTAAAAGGTAAGACTTTTCTTGTTTCTTTAAACCAATGTCTCAAGGCTTCTTCGCAAACCTTGCAGATAACATGTGGTGCCCAATGTTTATCTTGATCTCCAAGTTTCATTTTAAAGTAAGCAAAATATGGATTTTTTACAAAAACAGTAATGTTTCTTTCAAACTTTTTCACTATGAACTGTCCACAAATATAGCAAAAGTCATCAGGTTTATTTTTTTAATACCTACTAGACAATTTTTTTTGTAGAAAGTGCACAACGAAACACTGATAGAACTAGAAAACTAGATAGACAACGCCTGTTTGAATATCACGTTGACACTGAATAATATCGCTCTCTGTTCTAAATAAACCGAGTCTCGGGGAATCCCCAACTGTGGTCAAGTTACTGCTATTAAATCCCCCAATAACTGTCCAATTTAAAACGAGGTTTTAACGCGTGTCTCAACGTTCCGAACAAAAAGAAAGAATTCAATTTAATTTGCTGCCAATATTCAGAGATAATAACTTGATTTTGGTTTACAAAAAAAACTGTACGTGATAGAAGCAAAAATAGATTAATTAAGGTAAATATAACTCCTAATTAAGCGTAAAAAATTAAAATAGCTTGATCACACTGTGTAATTAATAATCGTCAGTTGTTAAAAAGAGATCACATGCGTCAGGTTATTGAAGAGTGAATCGTACCCCATGTCTGACAAACCAATAAACTGATATTTAATGGTTGGGAGAAATGATCCGAAAGTGTTTCGTTGTTTCTACTTTTTATTACACCGATTTTTATAATAATAATAAGCGAAATTTATTTACAAATTTATCATGCGAGTATACTAAACTAAATGAACGTTTCTTTTTTTCAGCCAATATCCGATTGGACATCATCGAACGTGGTAGAATGGATGGCCGCAGTCAATCTCTACCTCTATGCGGATGTCTTCAGGTGCAAAGACATCAAAGGTACCGATCTAATCCACCTCGACCGAGAAAAATTAATTGTAAGTATAAATGGGGTTTAAATAAAATTATTTATTCGAAAATGTTTCCCTCTTACGAGGGAAATAATAGTGTTGATTAAGTATTCTTGTCAGTTGTAGAACTTCTTTTGTTTCAAAAAGAATGTTGCGACTGAAAGGCTAACAGAGATTCCTTCAATAAGGCCGCCATTTTGAATTAAAATACCACTTCTTGCACATTGTTGAAATTGGAAAGTTACTTGAAATAATATGCAAAAATTATAGGTTACCATTTGAAACTTGTCCTTGGCACTTTTAGTTAAACCGGTGTGTTGTTATCAATTATTTGACGTACCTACCCCAAAGTTAGAAAAAAATGGTGACGCTTTATCGGGAGGACGTCAGTAAGATATAAATGCTTAAACTCGAGAAGGAATACTGTACCTCTTTTTTAATTGTAATTATTGATCAGGTTGAAAAGCAAGTGAAATTGAATGCAGATGAGAAGTCACGTGTTAAGAATGCAGAAAACCTGTGATTGGGAGATAGATCGTTTATTTTTTTTTATAAAGTCTTGGAAAAATTGGTGTTAAAAATACGCAATAGCAATTTTAGTTTCATTTCTTTTTGTTGCCTCGCCTCGGTTAGTAATTGAACTCATAAAATAAATAATGCTTCCTCATTAAATATTGCAAATGGATATTACATTTTTACGTATTTGAAGGCTCAATTAATAAAAAAGGAATGTCGTTTATAATATTTATTTTTTTGTTTTCAAAGTATATAAATTAACTTTATGATTTTTTTTGCATTTTTATTCAAATCGGCGTAATGTGTTTATAAAAGTGCATTAAATTAAAGACATAATTTGCGTTGGACACTTAAATTTGCATTCTACTTTTCCTTTGAGATAATCGGTATGATTTATTTATATAGGGTTTCTGCTTGTGTGATATTAAACAATCATTGACAATATCTGCGATCGTCCGAGGTATTATTACTTTTGCAATGCAAACTGAAGAAGTATTTGCTATTCCTTGTTCTTGTAGTGATGTCTATGACAGGAGAAAGTTGGCGATCCATATCCACCAGGCTTAAGGAACACAAAATTGTATTGGAAAAAAACAAATTGTTAAATCTGCTGTAGCTGAGCACCACCATTCCACTGGATATAACATAAATGTTAAAAATGCAAAACAAACCAATATTCGTGAGTCGGTCTCAGGATTCTATGAAGAGAAAATTAGATAATCTATTGAAATTTCAATTTCAATAGAGATTCCGTCTACGGTATACATTACACGTCGAAATCAATCGTTACACCGGGTCACGGGTCGGTGAGCATAGGTCAGGTGTGTAAGCCGGCCTAAATCTCTCCGAGCTCAGTCAATGTTCCGATTTCGTGAAATAAAGATCTCTGAAGATGGCTCGTGCAATAGAAAATGAAACATCGGAAAGTAGTTCCATTTTAACACAGTTTAAACCCAAGAACCTGATTTCTTAATAATTGATCATGTGTATCTTTCACTGTACAACTGTTACTGGTGGTTTATCTGAAAATGAAACAAAGGAGTATTCGTAAATAGGACATAGTATATATCTTAAGTAGCCTTAAAATGGCACGTGGCCATAAGTAAATTGGTCTGGTTGTTAACCGCAGCAAATTAACTGAATATTGATGTCTTATTTATATCCACTCATGTAAAAAGGCTTATACGTTTAAATGAGTAAGAAGATAGGACGATTAAACATTTTGTAGGACATAGGTCTATTTCTCGCGGGTATTAGATTTTGAATGCCATTGGTGTAGATGTTCGATATTTTTAAGGTGTATAAAATTTAAAAAATCACCCAGAATGTTCAAACCGATTGCAGTCAAATTGGACACAGAAATTGTTAGAGTAAATGTTTGGACATCAAAAATATCATAAGTTATTGGCGTAGATGCTTGATTTTTTTGTATTATGTACATTTTGAAAAATGTTAAAACAATATTCCGAAAAACGCCGAAACACTTCAAATTTATTTAAATTTTTATTGTATTGTAAAAAACATGTTTTTTACAATTCAGCCCTAGAGGGATGAAACAGCCCCTTAAAAATGGAAATATTTTATTTAAAAAACGCATAGGCAGCTTTTGTAAAATGCGGTGTAACACGTAAAATTTGTTTTATATGTTTGTATATAGAATTTTTTTTTCACTATACAGGGTAGGTAGCCCTAGGGGAATGAAACTGCCCCCTAATTGTTTTATGTTTTGACGCCTAGTTTAGAGCTTTAACTGTAGGAGTTCCAGAAACACTTTAGAAACAAAAGTTGTAGTATTTTTCTTGTATTATCGTTTAAGATTATCCAAAAATTTTAAAAATCCTTAGAAAGGTAAAAAAAGACATAATTTATGCTTTTTTAAATGGGGCAGCTTGTATATTATTATTATTTCATTAAATGCGCTTCGTCCTACCGATTATAGTTATTTAAAGTAGTCGATGGGAGCAGTTCGGCTAAAATAATTTCAAGATGGCGGCACTTTCGGTTATACCGGAAGTAGGTATTAACTATCTTATTTTAAATGGAACACCTTGTATATTGTGGCATTTTTGGATTCCTCGAAAAATTCTAGGTATATTTTGTGCAAATAATGCTATACCTAAGTTCAACCGTTTTTCAGGTATTTTGAATTTGTCAAAAATGACGTTTGCAGGTCCAGACACAACTATCAATATATATGAAAGTCTCTATTATTTATTTGCGGTTGTTTTCCTTGTCGAAGGGGATCTACTTTACTGGGCTGTGCTGATATTTTTATAATAAATAAAAACAGGGTGTCTATTCAAAAAATTTGTAGTATTCGAAATATTGACAATTTAACATTTGTGAGTATAATTTTATTGCCCCGGCATGTTTATTAATTTAATAATTATAATTACTTACGTCAGTAGGTAATTGTCAAACGACAACAGATATGATGTTTCTGTAGTACTCGATTCGTTTTGTTTTCGCCACGCCTCCCCGTCATGGGCAACTAATAACAAAACTTAGAAGCCGTATGGCATTTTTACAATAGAAAATGGTTTTTGTAAAATTTTTACATAGTCTTTAAAGATAATTGTATCAAACCTATACATATATTTATAATCGGTAAGGAGAAGCGCATTTTTTGTCAATAATTTACAGGGTCTCCCATAAAAAATGTTAAATTGTGTTTCTGATGATTTTTAAAAGTTTTTGATACTTTCATAAGATAATACACGAAAAATCATACAACTTTTGTATTTACAGTTTTTTTGTATGTCACAGGTGTCGAAATATAAATGAAATCCCTGTAGAAAGTGGTCATTTTAGCTTCATCAAAATGATCTAAAAAACAAATTCTATGGCAGGTTACTATGTCTTTTATAGCATTAGATAAATATAAGGAAGGTGAATTTTCATTTTCAAAGATATAAGTATAACTTGCATTTTTTTTTAAATAAGACATTCTGTAAATTATACTTTCGAGAACTAGAAAATGAGAAAATACTATGTCATAAGACCAAAGTATGACAAGTATTCTCTTTCTCTCTTCACCACATGATGAAGTACTATGTCTGCCAAAACACAATTTTTTGTTTCAGGGAATGGGAATAAAAGATGACTTCCATCAGAAAGCCATACTGACGTGCATCGACGAACTGTTGAATAAAAACGAGGACAAAATTTCAGACTTGAACGATGTCGGCGAGGGTACCAGCACATCGAACGGATATCCCCACAACTTGATCCCGCATAGTTTCAGCAAACTAGAAAGATGTGAGAAGTGTAACAAGTACTTGAGGGGATTGCTACATCAGGGCTTCATTTGCCAAGATTGCGGTCTGGTGGCTCACAGGACTTGCGTAGCAACCGGCGTTCCCTCCTGCACTAGGATGCCGGCGGAGGATGGAAGAGCCCCGTTTTTCCAGTTTAAGTCCTATTTCGGGCAAGGGCTCTGCGTACAAATCAAGAACACGATGGCCACGCCCGCTCCGCTGCTCCTGGTAAAATGCGTCGCCGAACTGGAGAGTAAGGCTCAAAAAGACGAAACGTTGGAACTGTACAACATGTATAGCGCCACACCGCCAGCAGACCAAGTCAATAAGCTCGTTAAAGTCATCGATACTGACGTAAATAGCGTAGATTTGAGCTGTTGCAGCCCTGTCGCAATCGCTGGTATCATTAAAAAGTATTTGCGAGAACTGCCCGATCCTTTAATTCCCGTTCAGTGGTACGATAAGTTCATGGAAGCGCAAAAGAAGAAAAATGACGACGAGTGCACTTCTATTATGAAGCAGCTCGTCAAAGACCTGCCCGAACACCACAGAACTTGTCTCCACTTTATTATGGCCCATTTATGTCGCATATGTCAAATGGAGTTTACCAGAGGAAACAAAAACCCTCCGACTGTTCTTATTCAAGTTATGTGCCACATTTTCCTTAGACCTCCATGGGACCGCATTATGTAAGTATTAATATTTTAGTTTCCAGTATCATGTTTTAGTAGCACTGTAGATTTATCTGGCACAGATTGATCGTATTTTGACCACCCCGTTAACTTAAAGTTGGTACAATTTTATTTATACCAAATTGCAGGAAGCTTCGAATAATTAATAATAATAATTCTAAAATAATAAAGAAGTATTATTAAACGTTTTAAAAAGGAGGGTCATGTGCAAACTTTTATATTTTAAACGAAGATCTCATTTTTAAATGGTGAAGTTCTATTTAAGGTCATATTTTGAGATATTGACATGATTTTATTAAGTTACAGGTACGTGAAAGGCTACACGATCAAAACCGTTGATTTGGGTTAAAACAGATTGCACATCCCTATCTTAGTTTTTTTTAATCATTTTGGGATATTTTCAATTTTTATGCGTCAATATTTTGAGAACTTTTGGAATTATGTATAGGGCACGTTCCATGAAATATGTCATGAGTTTTAAGTCGAACTTTTAAAATTAAAGAAAAACGAGGGCTTTTCGCTTAAAAAACAAAAAATGTTTTTTGACAAAACCCTGTAAAAACAAAGTATAGAGAACTTACTATAATTTGGTACATTTAAAATCGGTTACTTTTGAGAAAAGTTAAGGGAGAGTCAAAATATAAAAAAATTATCAGTATCCCAGTATCTCTGAAATAATACAAATAACGTAATATGAATCTGCCTAGTGAGAATGGTTACCAGAAGATAACCATTTTTGCGTATGGGGACGATATATCATATCTATTGTAGTTTCTGATGTACAGGGTGTCCCAAAATCGACGCCCCTGACTTATTGTGGGAAAGGGGGAAGGGCAAATCAAAATGAGTCCCTCGGGTATATTTTATTATAAAAAATAGAGTTTTCAAAATGGCGGTTGTGATGTCATTCATTTTTTTCCAGGAGCGTATCTATTTTTCTGCACATTTGAAAAGCTTATATTTTTGAAAATAATAAGAACTTTTGGACAAAAATCGAGTAGTCCATGGAAACGATGGAAACAAAGTGCCATTGTGACAGTTAATGAAACTGAACTTATGTCAGAAACTTTTATTGATCTTCATTTAGATACTGTTAAATTTGTAATTTTTAATAGTTAGTTACTCACGAAAGGTAGAAATAGTAGATTTGTTTTAATCTATGGCGAGTTTCAAAAAAAATCATTCAAGAGCTCTTTTGATATATCATGAAATATATTCAGAGCGTTGCGTTTCTGATAAAAAAAGATATTTGCAAGACTGGAAAGAACCTTGCGACAAAACCAAGAAGCGATTTTTTTCCCAAAAAGGAAAGTAATAAAAAAAAAGATTTGTGATGATCACGCAGTAGCTACAGTTTTACAGTATTTTGAAGAACTGAAATTCTATTCGCACATCTGTCTTGTCATCTGGATATTAGTGACTATCAGCTTTTTTGGATTGACCTAAGCAACGGTAAATCAAATCGTAAAAATAAACATTATTAGAGAACCCACATTTTGTTAACGAAATTCAAAATCAGGGCCATTTTGGTATAAATGTTTTGTGTGGTTTAATCGGCTAACGTTTAATTGGACCTTTTATAAAGATATGCTAGATGGAAGTAAAACCCACACAAATCAAGACTTCCCTCGCATAAATCAAGAGTCGCAAAGGAATACAAAGATCAGTGGCGGCTCGTGAGTATATTGAAGGGTGAGGCTACATGAGGTTAATTTTGTTTAAATGTGAATAAATTTCCACGTCACCCGTGAGGTATTATTCTGCGACGCGTTGATCTTTTTTTTTAATGGAGGTCATCGCCAATAGCCCTACTAAACCATTAAAAACTAAAAAAATAAACTCTAAAAAAGTAAATAAAAAGTAAACAAAACAAGTAAAATATGTACATCTATCACTAAAATATAGCGGTGATTGCGATAATAAAAACATAATTTAGTTTATTAAAACTTAAAATAAATAGTTGTATGAAATAAGATAAAAAAAACTACTTTTTGTACATTAAATCTATACGTCTGTCTTTTAAGGTTGCAAATTTATCTATAAGTTGGTCGTAAAAGTTTTGGTCACTAAGTTCTGACAGTAATTCCTGCTCTATTGACATCATTGCTGAACCCGAAAGCCGTTCTTGTGTCATTGTGTTTCTTAGGTAGGTTTTGATCCGTTTAAGACATGAAAAATTTCGTTCGGCCGATACACTTGTTGCGGGAATAGTTAAAACTAAATTAAAAAGCTTATATGCTTCCGCAAAAATTGCTTTAAAATCTTTAAATAACAAAGCTAGACTTTTTTCGACATCTAAATTTGAAAATTGTTCATCCCTATACAATACAGAAAGCTCATTCTTTAATCTATCTCTGTCAAAAATGTTTGGATAATTTTTTAATAAATTATTTAATAAGTCGTCTGGAAAGCATTTAACATATTCCGAATATTTTGTGCAATCGACTAAAGCAAAGAAATTTAAATTATTTAAATTTTCAAACCGCGTCCCTAATTGAAGAATTATACAATCTATTATTTCGAAATATAATATTTTATATTTAGTAAAAATATCAAAGTCGCTAGAACATTGCCCTCGACGTGTGTTAGTTGGCAGAATAGTGGTTTTTTTAGCAATATTGAAAAGTTCTTTGAAATGGTCCTCGTTTCTAAATTCAATAATTCGTTGCTTGGCAAGGTTTATTTGCGAAATGCAGTAATTTATATCTAAATGCTTTAACTGTAATATTTGAAACAGTACATCAGTGCAACTAAAAATTTGTTTATAAATATGCGTTAAAAGGCAAAATTCGAAATCATTAAAATGCTTTAGAAATCCTTTTGCACCACTAATAGATTCTGTTCCAGAACTTAAGTCATTAATAATAGTTTCAAATACTATAATTAAATTGTCCCATTCATTAGCCACTAAGATTAAAATTTTAGACCGTGTATACCATCGCGTTTCTACAGCTCGCGGAATTCTTTTACCTACTATCTGATTAAGCACAAAAGACCGTTTTGGTGATTGGTGGAAATAATTTGGTATTCCTAATAAAGTGGCAAAAAATATACGACTTTGGGTAATCAGTTTTGTTCCCTGTTGTAAAACTAGATTTAATCTGTGGGCGCAACAATGAGTAAACATAGCTAAAGGAGCAATAGATCTAACTTTTGTTTGAAGCCCATTTATTTCACCTGCCATAACACTAGCCCCATCGTAACACTGCGCGACCAATTTATTTTTAAAGTCATAAAGCTCTAAGCTGTTTTGTATTAAATGAAAAAGGCTCTCTGCTGTTCTATTATCGCTAACGTCAAAAAATCCTAAAAATCTTTCTTTTAAAGATCCGTTGTTCGGTGTCATTGATTTCTTTTTTTATATATTCTTGAATATAGTCATGTATGCAACCAATTAGTTCATTTTGTATAGTCTTACATTGTCCCGTAAAAATATTACTAAATTTAGCACAATGTTCAGTAAGTTCGGCATTTCTTTTTATTAAGCATGCAAATATTTCCTTAAAATTGCCACGGTTAAAAGAATCTGTTGTTTCATTATGACGAAATGCCAAGTCCTGTTTACCCAAAGTAATAGTAACATCAATTAAATAATTTAATAATAAACGGTTTTTTCGAACATTTTCATTATAAACAATTTTATTAAGACTTGCATTTTCTTGTAGTGCATCCGCAATAGTCGCCCTATTTTGCTCCAGTCTTGTAAGTGCTACCGAATTTTTAATATGCTCTCTTGAACTTTCATGCGATTTTACTGCTCGTGAAAAATTTTTTAAATCCGAATATCCGCCCCCTGAACTCCAATTATTTTTGACGCAACCTAATAAAATACAAGTCCAACAATATAAGCTTTCTTTATAAATACTTCCGCATAGCCACCTATAAGTTTCGTACCAAGATATTTGAAAAGTTCTTGAATATTTTTTACCTTGCCTCTTATCGTTAAATATTGCTAAAATTTTCGGCGTCGGACGGCTACCTAATATCTGTTTCTTTTCAGTTTCGCTTCTTCTTAAAAAAGGCGTTTCAATTAATGAAGCAATAATGTCGTGAATAGGATTCATTTCAAAAGCAAAAAGCAAATACAAAAAATGGAACGGTCCAACTTACCAAATCAAAACAAAACAAAAACTTACTCACGCGTATTTATTCACCTTAAAAGACAGAACGCCCTCAATCAGCGATTATCGCAATCTATTTCCTATTTCTTTCTGAGCCGCACGCACCACGTAAAAAGAAGCCGTTGGAATATTTCGCTAGTCATGTGATTTAAATAACCAATAAAAGCATATCCAAGCTACAGATTTATCGCCTCAAGAATGCAATAGAAAACGCGTGCATCGGCAATCGCCATCCCGCTCTGTCGTAATCAGGTGACTCGCCGGCATCGGCACCGGCCGTTGATAAATAGGTCAGAAGTCGAAACTTTCCAAGCTAAAATTATTTCGCCTCATTCGAGAGCACTTTCTTTAGGAATAGGTTTGCACGGATTGCACGGTCGGTTTTTTGATGTGGTCAGAATTTATTTTCTAAAATATTTATTATGGGATTATATTTTGTTTTTTTTTTAATGTTATTATGTTGTAAAACTGTTAAAAAGTATATTTCTAATTGGTAATAGATAAAAGGTTATATAAAAAAATTCTCTTTTCCTTTATTTTGGGGGTGAGGCGCGGCCTCAGAGGCCTACCCTGACGAGCCGCCACTGACATAGATAATACCTATGGCGAAAGATGGATAGGAATTAATGGTTAACGCAGTGGCCCTCGAACTCGCCAGATTTAACAATCCTTGATTTTTGATGATGAAAAATTTGGTTTATAAAACTCCATCTACAGATATAGAACACGTGAAACAAAAAAAAAACGGAATGCATGTCACAGTTTAACCAGAGATATTTTCAGAAAGGCCACACAATAAGAAAATTCAGGCAAATTCTACAAAAATTATTGGAAGTCGGAATAAATATTATGAATTAGGTTAGTTGTTATTTTTCTTTCTTGTTAATTTATCAACTATTATGGGGCAATAACTTGTTAGTTGTGCGTAATCATTTTTAAAACTTGCACATATCCAAACGAAGGACAATAAAAGTTTCTGACATAAGTTCAGTTTTATTAAATGTCACAATTCATTCGTGTATTTGCGAAAATTTTGTCTTATAATTTTTTGAATGACATTTTTTTAAAATAAAACTTCCTCCAAAAAATAAGGGATTATTTAAATGCGTAGAAAAATAGGTATCCTCGTGGAAAAAAATATGAGCGATGTCACAACTGCCATTTTAAAAACACACATTTTTTTTAATTAAAAAACACCTTAATGACACTTATTTAATACCTTATATCCATATTTTGATTTGCACTTTTCATTTACGCAGAGTAAGCTAGAGCCGTCGAGTTTTGTACACCCTGTGCGGGGTGATCCAAATGACAGTAAAAATGCTTTAGTTCTCCGTTATTATAAGACAGAAAAAAAAGTTAAATATAAATATAACTAGGATTTTTAGGAATAATTTAAATTTGTTTTCGAAAAAACAATTGAGCATCAAATAAAAGAGATATATAGTAAAAATATCAATTTTTTTCTTATTTTAAATATAATGGCGTTTATTTTACTACATTTTTAGAATCTACGAATTGTATATAACATGTTCTATGTAAAAATATAACCGTTTTCGATATATTTTAGATAAAATATCCAATTTTTCTTAACTTTAAACGCGCATTATGTAAAATCCATACCTAACAGAAACAAATGAAGCCCATGTTCCCAACCTTACTATTATTTAATCACTCCATAGGTTGCAAAAGGAATATGTCTATGAATAAATAAAAATCGGTAAATTTCCTTCACCCACATAGTCTTTTAGTAAGACATACTGCCTTTTCGAATATTTTTATTGGGCGCCACTTTGTTCCACTACACTGGATTCGTACCAATATTTTACCAGTTTCTATCTATGCCATTTGATTTTGGGCATAATTAAAAGTAAATTAAGTAAGTAGTTTTTTACATCGATTTAAAAAAAAATTCATTAGATTGGCATTTTGTTTCGTTGCTTCATGTTGAATTAGTACCAAAATTTTACCAGTTTTTCCCTACATCACGTCTAATCTTGTACACATTTGAAGTCAATTGAATAACAAGACTTTTGAAGGTTGATTTATTATACATTTTATTTGTCGACCATCTTGAATTCGTATCGCAATTTTAGTAGTTTATCTCTATATCACACTTAATACTTGCATGAAATTGGAAATTTATCTAATAAGTAGTTATTTCAGCTGATTTTTTAAATATTTTATTAGGTTGCCATCTTGGATTCGTACCAAAATATTATCAGTTCATTTCTATGTATCGTTTGATTTTTGTGCAAAATTTTAGGTACATTGGATAATTAGTTTTTTATGAATATTTGTTTTAACATTTCACCTGGACACCATTTTGTTCCGCCATGTTGGATTTTTTACCAAAATGTCACCAGGTCATTCCCATATGACCCTTAATTTTTACCAAAATTTGAAGTCAATCGCTATGCCATGCCGCGAAGTACAGTCAGACAGACCGGCGGAGTGGAGGCATCTAGAGACGCTAAAACGTGAAGATATCTAGACCTTGGGAGTATGATGGTTTTCACGATTACAAACATTTTATTTGACATCCATTTTGTTTCCTTCTCTTGAATTCGTACCACAATTTTACCAGTTCATTTCAGTATCACATTTAATCCTCGCACAAAATTTGAACTCAATCTAGTAAGTAGTTTTTTTTATTAAGCCGCCATTTTGTTTCGTCATCTTGAATTCGTACCAAAATTTTACCAATTGATTCCTAATTTCAGGTAAATTGGGTAAGTCTTTTTTTAAGATTTTACTAGGCCGCCATTTTGCTTCGTCATATTGGATTTTTACCAAAAGTTACCAAGTCATCCCCATATGACCTCTCATTTTTGATCAACATTTGAGGCCAATCGGATAAGTAGTTTTTTAACTATGCCGCGAATTGACAGTCGGACAGAATTAAGAAAATATGTTTTTTTGGTACGTAGGGACGTAAGATCTGTAAAAATCTGGGAGGGTGATCTTTTTTCATTATAACAGTGCGAATGACTTTTTTAACACACAAACAAAAATGTTTATAATTTGCTCTCGAAAAATATAATGTTAGTTCATATTATTAAATCTAAATAAAATACCATTTCTTCACAAACGGTTTAATTATAAATGCCCTTCACGTTTCGGTTGTACAATAATTATTTATCAATTTTTACTGTTATTTCGCCACAGGAAATCTCAAAACATAAAAAACATTATTTTTTTAGTAAAATGAAACGGTAAAAAGAACAACACTACTAGAAACGGTATAGATGATTTACCAGTTAAAAAAACATATGTTTTTAAAGAAAGAGGTTTTCATTTATATTTAATATTATAATTGGACTTTTGGGTTACAAAAATTATTACGGGTAAATCTGTACATGTAAGGTTGGTCATTAACAAATCCCTCTGACCCTAAAAGTTTTTTTTTTTATTTAAGCACAGTTTAATTTATTAAATTTAAGTCTTGAAGTTGATATAGGGAATTAATGATATGGCTTCAAATTGTATGGCATAAGTAACTGTGGTACAAAGATGAACTAGTAAAATTGTGGTACTAATTCAGGATAGCGAAACAAAATGGCCGACAAATAAAATGTAGTCGTGAAAAAAAAAACACCCTCTCAGGTTTTACATATTTTCACGTTTTAGCGTCCCTAGATGCCAAAAAATAAGTTTTCATTCAATTCCGTCGTACCGTCTGTCGGTTTGTCTGTCTGCCTGTCAATTCGCGGCATAGCTTAAAATTTACCTACGTATCAGATTGACTTCAAATTTTAGTCAAAAATCAAGGTCATATGGGAATAACCTGGTAATATTTTGGTAAAAATCCGTTACGCCGGAACAAGATAGCGGACTAGTGAAACGTTAAAAAAAGTTATTTCCAAAAAGCTAATTCAATTTACCTCAAATTTTGCCCGATGTGTTACACATGAATGAACTGGTAACAATCAACCTGAAAAAACTACTTATTAGATAATTTCAAATTTTATGCAAGCATTAAGTGTGATATAGAGATAAACTGGTAAGGTTGTGGTACGAATTCAAGATGACGGAACAAAATGGCGGCCAAATAAAATTTAAAAAAAATCGTTGTAAAACAAAACTTATTCAGTTGAATTTTGCAGAAAAATTAAATGTGATGTATGAAGAAGCTGGTACGAATTCAGCATGACGTAACAAGAGGCGGTGTGTTTCTAAGTAAAAATTACTTATTGAATTTATTTTAAATTATGACCAAAAATCAGAATTTTACCAGAAACTGGTAATATGATAGAACAAAATGACGCCCAGTAAAAATGTTTGAAAAATCAGTATATATTTCTAATTCGGTCAAACTTCACTATTCCTAATAAAAGGAAATATTTATAACGAGGGATGTTCCGGGTAAAAGAAATTTACCGATTTTTTATTTGTGTTGTGTATTTTCGTAACCTAACGTGGATATAAAATAATGGCAATAACCTTTGTTAACATTTTTTGCCAAAATATTAGAACTGCTTTTTGAAATTCATGTTTAGGATCCTTCATCGGCGAATAAACATGTAAGAATTGTTTAAATGCGGACGTAAGTAAAACTTAAAAAAATAATAAATTAACCTTATAAATGTTTAATAAAAAACAATGGAATAAATTACTTGCATACATTATTTTAGTAAATAGTTTTATTCCAGTCAAGATAGAGAAATTAAACTGAGGGACCACATGGGCTTTGGACTGTTGACATATTTATTTTTTAATTTGTTATTCTAAATTCAAATAAAGTACTTCTTTACCCGCATAAAGGGTGACTCAATTTATCAATTAATTCTTTATTTTTACCATTTTTTGCTAAAAACATGTTCTATAGAGCTGTGCAAAAGTAGACTCTTAGTTAAAAAATAATTTCCATTTCCATCTGAAAGAAGAGGGTTGTTTGTGTGTTTTATAGGATTTAGCATTTTAATTTAAATGTCAAAACTTCTTCTAGCTTGGCTCCTGTCAACTGGATACAAGAAATGCAACTTTTAAAATAAATCCTATAAAACACAGGAATATCGTTTTTTCTTAACGAATTTCTGTAATAAAAATTATTTATCTTTACTCTAGAATATACATGCGAGTATACCTACAGGTATATTGAAGCAAAAACTGAGAAATTCTCTTCACTCACGAGTAAAAGATACAAAACTGGCCAGTATTCGTGTCATTAGTTACGTATTTTGATAACCTTGTATAGTTATACAAAAGCGATTCCTTCTCTTTATATTAAAATTATTATATTTACAAATTAAAAAAAAAACGTCAAAAAGTTGATTTTTAATAATAAATCATACAAAATACTCAAATAGACACCATTTTGTGATGCAATAAAAATTATTCTTTTACCAAGGACTTACTTTTGAGCATCCCTGTGCAGTAGTGTCCCATTTGAAAACCAGATTCTATATGTAGTGGCAGTTTTTTCCTCGACTCCTTTGACATTAGCAAACTTAAAGAATCTCATCGATTTTTTTTTTGAAAAGTCCACAAAAAAAACCGAATTCTGTTATCATTTTAAATGTGTCAACTAATAAAAAAATCTGGCGAAAGCCAGATCACATGAGGCGTAATCGTACTTTGACATTGACCCTTGAAATTGAAAACTTAAAGAAGGTCTCATCGATTTTTTTCTTAGATTTCTGTACTGAAAACCCCAAAATATAAATCATTTTTAATATATCAACTGATAAAACTATAGTGCCAAGAAAAAAAAATTATACTAACGCATTTTTCTTTTAAAAAGCTTTTATTGTAGCGATATCTTTTGTCAACATGCATTGATCCTATTGTATAGTGTTAGCGAGGCAGGTAAGTTTCGATTAAAAATAGTAATGTTTTTTGTTTTATAATCAGCTGATTGGATTCAGTTATCTAAAAAAAAATCGAGCTTATACTAGCGACAGCCTGAAGTGTGAATGGCCCTGTGATTGAATTTATACGTGTTTCTATGCACGTTAGATCAATTCTTGTTCAAGAACATTGCATGGTTTATCTACTATCTAGATCTGATAACATACGTTTTGATAATACCCTTACAGATAATAGGAATTTGAACGCGAACTGGTAGAATTAGCCGCTAGACTTGATGGCAGTTAGATTTTTGAAGTGTTGTCGGGTGATATTTGTGTCGAAAACCACGTGGTTTTTTTTCGGTCGTTACAGGTACTTGCAAATGTCCAGATTTAAAGCGAAACAAAATCCAAATCCAATGAGATGTACTACTTAAAACGTTTTTTAGGTAAATATTGATCATTTCAAATAAGGAAGAAATTCATAGATTTGTTCTTATTCTAATGGTTTGATTTATTTTTCCTGCTTACCATTGAGCCTGTCGGTTATACTGTGTTGTAGTGCTGGTATTTTATTGTAAACTTTTTCAAAATTCGTGGGTAATGATATTCTACAAAACATTCTAGAAAAACAGGTCTTATTCTCTCTAGGCAGGGAATAATAACAAAAAAGAATCATATAAATAGGGGTCCGCAAATGCTCCAAACTGTTATAATGTTAATAGTAAAAAAAAATGATGCAAGATTCCCGTTTCGGGATTAAGCGAAATATTCGGGCGTTAAGCAAAATATTCTGATTATCTCATTCCCATTTGGTGCGTTAAGAGCTTTTTATGATTTATTTTGTCAATATGACGTTTTTACTACAGCTTATTATGGATTATCTGTTACATATGTGTATCGGTACCGAGTTCGCACCAGGTTAGGCGTCACCGCTGAAGCGCAACAGCGCGAAGGCACCATCGTTAAAGCTTCTACTACATTACCTGCCCACGCTGACTTCCCGCCCAAAAGGCATTTTTATAATTCTTGGTAAACTTATATATTTTTAATTTCTTGTTTTAGGTTGGGTTAGTTAGTTTAATTAATACAACAATTAAATTACGAGAAAAGTGACAAAATAAAGTGTAACCCAATTTAGTTCCGCACATAGTCATTTAATATACCGTCTTTTCAAACATTTTCATTGTGCGCCATTTTGTTCCACGATATAGGAATCGTACCGATATTTTACCAATTTCTATCTATGCCACACTTACTTTTTGGGCATGATTTAAAACTAGTCAATTTTTTTACACCGATTTTTTAAGACCGCCATTTTGTACCGTCATTTTGAATTCGTACCTGTTAATCCCTGCATCATATTCAATTTTGCTGCAAGACATTAAGACAATTGAATAAGAAGATTTTTTACATTGATTTTTTAGACATTTTATTTGACCGCCTTTTTGTTTCTCCTTGAATTCGTACCATAATTTTACCAGTTTATCCCTATATCAGATTTAATGGATGCCAAAATTTAAAATTTACCTAATAAGTAATTTTTTAGACTGATTTTTTTAAATAATTTATTAGGCCGCCATTTGGTTTTGATGTCTTGGATTCATACCAAAATATTACAGGTTGATTCCTTGGTTTTTGTGCAAAATTTGAGATAAATTAGATAACCCGTTATTTAGTTATTTTTTTTTATCATTTCACTAGGCCGCCATTTTGTTACGTCATACCGGATTTTAGCAAAAATAATACCAGGTCATCGCCACATAACCCTTAATTTTTTATCATAATGTGAAGTCAATCGGGTAACGATTGCTACGCCGCAAACTGACAGGCAAACAGATCGACAGACAGGCAACAACTGGAATTGAGAAAATATTTTTATCTCTAGCCTTTTTCAAATGGCGCCCTGGGTAGTAGTTTCATTGTCACCCGGGATACCACGTTAAATAGACACGGTCTTTATTTTAATCCCGACTTCGTAAATCAAATTTTTAATGTGGAATAGAACATTTTTTACCGTTTAGTGCTTTTTTTATAGCCGGTTTTATTTTTTTATAAAAATTTGTATTTCATCCTTATTAGTTCTATTTATTTAATAATTTATTTTAATAGTTATATTTAAAATATTACACTTTAAACCCTAAACTTGGGTTAAAATTTTGGAGGTCCCTAATAAAATAAATAAGTAGCTAATGGATCCATTCCATCACATTGAATCACCGTATTAATATTATAAATATTGTTAAAATGTAAAAAGATATTTACTAGTTCGTGTCGTTAAAAACCCCGAAAACCACATGAAACACGGTAACGTGCATACATTTTTTCCTGATGATATTGTGAACGCAGTATATATTGGCTCCAGTACTCGCTTAAATAATTAGAAATGGCGTCATTCTGCCAATTTTTTAATTATGCTTGCTATGGAACCACTCTGGTAATATTCTGAATATTCCCTGAAAATTTTACCCAAATTAATCAAACCGTCGTCGCGGAGTAATCGATACATAAAAACATGCATAGGATGAAATTGATTCAATCCAGTTAAAAAAAGAGTTAATTCTTTTGACCCGATTGACAATTTTAATTCGTAGGTTCCATGGATCCTACAATAATAATTTTTAGGCTTATTTAGAAATATTTCTTTATTCAGATTTAGTTTACTTTTATACAGATTTTCCAGATTTTTATTTCTGATGGAGTGTACTGTTTTGCATACATTACTGTTATATATTATTAACAGTTACTGCAAACGAAAAATGTCAAGTTACTAGCAACTGCGAAACATTAGAGCCAAAAGAATAAAAAGTCGTTCAGACAACAAATTTTGATCACCACAGTTTTTGACCAGGACCCAATCGTTCGAAGTTCAATAAAAACTTATGCCTTTATCAACGCAGGTATTCCATTGAACTGAGTAATTCTATATCCTGAAAAGTTTTTCGGAAACGTATAGCACGTCAACTCCACATGATTCCACTTAAAAAAAATGTGTGCCCGATTTATATACCAACACTATTAACGCATTACGGGAGAAAGTGGAGGTTTCGCTAGATGAAACAACTGATCTAGAACAAATAATGTGTGTCGCTAATTTTCTTTTTGCTGTATTGGAAATGGAAGAAGAAACGGACAAATTGTATTTACTGATTTTAAAAGTTCTGGACAAAGACAACTATTTCTGCATGTTTCAATGACTCCTTTAATCTTTTGTGTCCTGATGGCATCATGTATTGCACCATACAGTATGTCGCCGGATGAGGTTTATAAGTGGACAAATGGACTAAAAATTGAAAAATACGAACAAATAATAAAATAAAAAAAAAATATTTATTTTTCGTAAAAGTGTTCCTCTAAAAATAAGATCTGTCAAACATACCTTATATTATACACAGCTATCAAAAATTCACAGAACGTGTGAATTGCCAAGAAAAAACAACTTTTGTTTTTAATTTTTTTGAAAAAGAAATTGATTGTAATAAGGGAAGTTATTGAAATTCATGAACTGAATCAATAAAACATGAAACGAGAATCCTAATTGGGAACTTGTATAATTTTTTATTTTTCTGTATACCTGTTTATACAAATTTTGGTAAATTTGGAAAATTCAAGGATGGAAGGATCCATTGATACATTGGCTGCGGAAACGTTGATATATGTTTCATCGTCTAGTTGTCAAGTTTCTGTAAGGAAGAGCCAGATCCAGAAGGTATGCCTGCCAGCATCCTTGAATCTTCATTTTTTGGAAATATACTGTCCTCTAAATATCCGCATCAGCAACCGACGTACTCTTTTATCCACCATGACACTTCAACGTGGCCACATTGGCTCCAGCCTCTGCCAAAAGAATTGTCGATGTTCGACGCAGGCAGTGACCCGTATATTTGTCAGGGTCGCCCATACCCAGATTGGAAAAAAATTTCCAAATATACTTTTTCCAACTGGCAGTGCAATACAGCGACCTTGTCTATAGTACGTCAGAAAATCTTTTTTTCTGAACAACCACGTGGCCGTACAGACATGTAGTCTCTTATCAGCTTCAAATTATTCATTTCGTCTTCGCCAATAATAGTAAAAACGCGCCTTTTATCAGTTTTTGCATTTGTTACGTTTACATTGTACATTTATTGTACGTTTATTTTGAATAAATAATTGTTACTGGGATAATTAATTCATGAATTTTAATAACTTATTACAATCAACTTTTTTCATTATCATTATTTTAAAAAATTAAAAACAAAAGTAGTTTTCTCTTGGCGATTTATTTTTTTGAGCAGATATCAAGAATAACTTTTTTCCTATCTTTTAATTTTTAGTCCATTTGTCGTCTGGTAAATCCCATCCGCGGACATACTTTATATGTATAAAGCAAATATTTGTATGCAAAAATGATACATGTGGCTTGATGAGATCGCATTGATGAACAAATCCGAGCTTTTTATAGTAAGTTAATTCATTGAATGCATCAGTGAAAAAGGTGTTTTTAAAACCTCCACCCCGGGTAGAAAAAATTAGAGATATTGCGACGAATAATCCTCTTCTTCCAGTTCCAGTTGTAACAAAATGGGGAACGTGAACAAACCCTGCTATTCACTATACGGATAACTTCGAGGTATTAAGGAATGTAGTAAACGAATTTAATGCTGAAGATACGCACAGCATTCAAAACGCACAACCAATTTTTTGCGAAAAGGTGTACCTGACAAAGTAATTGAGACTAAATGACTTTGTCAAAAAGTGTCAAAATTGTAGAACATGTTAAAATGTCTGTAAATGCAATAAAAAATTAAAATATTTACCGAAAAAGAACCAGTCTTTTGAAAAAGAATACTGGTTACCAAAATTTAAAAAATATTAGTGCATTCTTGGATAACAAAGATAAAATGTATTTGACTTAATCTGCAGTTTTTAACAACCAGTGATTGTTGTTTGTTAGTATATTATCAAGTCGTCTCCTCTCATGTTGAGGGAATATTTTAGGAATATCAACTGCTAATATCAGATAATGGGAGAAAATTTGAATTTGAAAACTTATATCATATTGTTATCAACTGTAACCGTAATTTATTTAATAATATAGATTAAGGCTGTTGCTTGAATTAATTTGTTTTTTATATTCTTACCATTTTTTAATGTATACAAATGGTTCTATTTTGTTCCTTTTTGTATAAAATGAACGCGAATTGTACCGTTTTTCAATATCGATTTTTTAATAAACTATTTTATTGCCACGCATTTTACTGTTTAATTTATTTATTGCTCTAAAATAAACGCATATTGAAATGCAGTTTTCATGTTTTTAAAGCATATTTGCATGCATATTATTTTCAAGTGCATAATTATCCTAATAAGCCTAATTATTACCATAAAATGCCTATCGCAAGAAACGGGAACTGGGAAATATATTATGTTCCTTCCTATATCTACAAATTTAATGCATGCGTAAGGTACACTTTTTGGCTAAGAAAATTGTGCATGCAACTTTAAATAAAAATTATTATTATAATGCAATCAGAATTTTACCTGTTTTGAATGTTCCATATGCATTATGACATTTGACCGAAAAGTTAGAAAATGGGATAAAGAATTTGACTTTGTTTAAAAAATGGCCAATGAAGTCGTTGATTTTTTGTAAATTCATTTAGTGGCTTTATCGACATTAGCAATAGTATACCGTGCACCAAATTTGATTTAAGGATCTTGAAAAATGTGCGAAATTTTATCAAAAAAATCGGTAAATTTCTTTTACCCGGAACTTCCCTCTATATGAATCTTTCTTTCCACATTAACATTTAGTAACACATATACATATACTGTCTTTTCAAACATATTTTTCTGCTCATCATTTTGTTCCACGATATTCCACTCGTACATTTTTGGGATATTTTACCAGTTTCTACCTGTGCTATACTTGATTTTTTCAAGACCGCCATTTTCTTCCGTCCTGTTGAATTCGTACCACTTTATCCCTATATCACATATAATTTTTGTGCAAAATTTGTAGTCTATTGCATAAGAAGTTTTTTTACCAGTTCAATTCTATGTAACACTTGATTTTGTGAGGTAAATTGGATAATTATTTTTTAAGTAATAACATTTCATCAGATCGCCATTTTGTTCCGCCGTATTGAATTTTTACCAAAATTTTACCAGGTCATCCCCATATAACCTTTAATTTTTGACCAAAATTTGAATTCAATCGGGTAAGTAGTTTTTTTTAACTATGCTGGGAATTGACGGACAGACAGACGGATCGACGGAATTGACAAAACTTGTTTTTTGGCATGTAGGAGCTAGGGACGCTAAAACGTGAAGATGTGTAAAACCTGTGAGGGTAATTTTTTTCACTATTACTAACATTTTATTTTGTCGCCTTCTTGGATTCATTCAAAATTACATTCAAAAATTGCTTTATTGTCTGAAATACAGAGTATTTATTGACAAAGCTACTTAAAAGTAAAACTGGGAATACAATAAATAAATATAGTATCTTTGATCCACTTCTACCTAAGATCGGCGGCAACATCGCTATTTTAAATGAAAGACTTTTTGGTTTTTTCTGAAACTGCCTGTATTTCTGAGCGACTTTTCTGAATACTTCCCTATATCTATCTGTAGCTGTTTATGAAAAATTAATTAATTTCTAGTTTTTTTAACGAAAATAAATTTGAATTTTTCTCAAACCTAAAACAACTTTACTGTGAAATTTGGGTTCGTTTAAACAATACCTTTAGATATTTGATTTTTTGGTCATATGTTCCATATAGTTCTTTCACATTCGCCATAAATATAAAAGAAATTTAATACATCGGCAATTTAATAAATATTTGTCTTTTTATCTCACTTTACAAATATCAACTGAAACACAAAAATTTAAATTTTGTTTACTGTGATGTCGACAAAGCCAGTCGTCAACTCTAAAATGTAGAAAGACAGCCAGAGTAGCCAGGAAATAAAGACAACATTCAAGTCATATCAAAATCATTTTTCATGTCCTACTCGCTTAAAAAGTCATTGCATTTGATATTTTTTAGGACCAGGTTCCTTTTATAAGAAATAGGAAAACCTAGGTCCGGAAATGCTTCATTTTCAAGATACAGGTGTTAATTTTTTTGTTTTTTTTTTATTCTTTTTAATGCACCTTGTACACTTCTCAAGATTATTTATTCAATTTTGGTACACAGGGTCCTGTAATCATTCTCTATGAAATAGCTGTAATAGATTTTAGAAAAATATACAGGGTGTTACTTTTTAGGGGGTCATGTTCCCTTAAGACCCCCTCAACTTTTTACCACCGCGCCACTGACTATTCCTACTTCAAAAAAATATTCTTCATTCTATTCCCTAACTTTTTGGTCTCTTACAAAATTTCGATATTTTCTACCGTTTAAAAGTTATTTAACAAAATGTCCATTCAGACATAACCAATAAGGTAAAAGGATAAACATGATCAAAATTAACCTTAACGAAAGGTAGTGAGTTTCGACCGCATATAACATGAATAACCCTGTATAGCTCGAAAATTAGTTCGAACATATTCCTTCTATAACCTGTATATCTAAGAATATGTACCCCAACTTTTATTAAAAATGTTTAACAAATAAAAAAGTTGTTAAAAAATTTAAAATATGGACAATTTTTTTGGCCTACCCTGTATATATATATATATATATATATATATATATATATATATATATATATATATATATATATATATATATATATATATATATATATATATATATATATATATATATGTATATATATAGAAATAATTTTACAAGTCAAGAACGGCCCCACTCCCACACACTTAAAAAAAAATATTCAGGATTCGAATGAACGAAGAAACTCAACAAAAACGCTCATAAGGTATAGATAGATATGATCGCTTAGCCACAACACATGTTCTGATAATTATAAATACAAAGTTGATGCCAAGTTGGCTCGAGACTAAAGTCTTCTTGACAGTTTAATTCGTTTCAGTAAAATTAGTTTTAAAAATCGGCCGACCCAGCTATATTCACTGGTAGAATTTTAAAAATTTATTGATGACGCCAAATTTTCGGGCAAAATGCTTTTAGACAAATTTCGCTGCCAGTTCAAGAATTTATTGTCGTAAAACATTAGCAAATGATTTCGTAAAAAATGCGTTTTGATTTTTTTTATATAGTACATAATTTACGTAATAATAGTATAAATTATTAGTTTTATAGGTGACGTTTTATTGCATGCATCACGCATACATAAAAAAACAACGAAGCAACGTATATGCGAGTTTTTTATGAAAAACTGCGCTAATATGAAACGAGCGCTTTCATTTAGTCTAGTTGTAAGTATAAACAAATTATTTTATAACTATTTACCCCAAAAGAAAATTGTAAATTAATAGAAACTTCGAATATTGATGTCAAACGTTATAATTTGGTTTTCCTTTGTTATATTAAGTTTTCGTTGTTTTTTCTTTGCGTTTTGTCTAAAACTTTTATAATTAGACTTAAAATGTACGAAAGTTTTTCCTAATATTTTTTTGAGGCCAATTTATTTTTTCTCCCTTATATATGATACAACATATTTTCGTATAGCCAGATATGGTGTGTCTACAGGGTACTTAAATTTTAATTTCATTTTTAATGTTTTTGCAGGATTTTTTTTAATGGAACGCCTGATCCAGTAATATCAGAGAATTATATACAGCCTGTAACAAAAATAAGAAAACGGCGAAATATCTCAGGTACCGCTTACCTGAACTTAATGAAAGTATGTACACTTATGCCGGGTCCAGTGGCGCCAAATTTACTGTTTTTCTGTTATAAACGGAAAAGTATTTTTTTGAAAGGAACAGTTTTTGCGAAAATAAGAGTAATATCCATAATTTATTGTATTACCTTAAAACTAGAGAATTGAAATTTTAATTATACTGGATAATGGGGATAGAATGCGAAACCTGCAAGATGACATTTTTAATGACAAATATCCTAACAGAAATCCGGTAACTAAATCTACCGTAAGTAAAATTAACAAATAATTCCTCATCTTGCTACCAAAACACTAGAAAGAGAAAACAGCATTCTCAGTTTTAAAAGTAGGTTGTAAAAAACAACGAAAACAATACGTACAAAAAAGAAAGACCTAATACAACAAACAATAAATTAATGAAACTAAGTAAGGTGTTTAAAATGTTGCCCACTTACTTCCTGACAGTAGGCCAAACACTGTGGGAAAACATTTAATACATTAAAAAGAATGCCAGTCTCCTCGATTCGTCTACATTCGATTTCTATTCGCCCCTTTAAATCCTCAAGGTCATTGGGCTTAGTTTTATACACCACATTGTTAAGGTGTCTCTAGTTAATGTGTCTTCCATGAAGAAGGGACCGATTATTATTTTAGCACCCTTTATATCACACCAAACATTTATTATTATTATTTTTACGTATCCAATGTCGATTTTCCCAATATCGACAGTTATGCCTGTTAACTTTTCCATTCAAAAAAAAGTTATATAAATAATTTGATTGACAAAAAAAGTATTGCAACGTTCCATCATGATTTTACAAAAAACGTATCATCCTCAGAGATTTTACAAAGTTATTTTGTATGGATGAAACTTTTCGGTTTTTGATTAAAACATGTGTGAAACGTCATTTTCTCTGCGGAATGCTTTAGGTCTTCCAGAACGATTAAAACATTCAGCGCCTTCTGTTTTTACATCTTTCCAGTTTTACGAAAGTTTTTGTTAATTCTACTTACGGTAGATTTAGTTATTGGATCTTGCATCTTCTTTGGGTTTCCGTTAAACGATCCATTGAATAATTCTCGTAGATAGTTGTTGAGCTTATGGTCTTCATGACTCAGTGGTCCGCGCGTTTGCCTAGAATGCGAGAGGTCCTGGGTTCGAGTCCCAGCGAAGACGAGTTAACTTTTTTAATTTTAATTTGTCTGAAATGCGATTGAATAATTTTTAAGAAATTTATAATAATAAAATACAGACAATCAAAAAGCAACTTTAAGTTGTAAATGATATTAAATCGGGAAAGCAGCTCGTCTTTTACAGAGTCGACAACTAAAACGTTACTCGTTCAGCAAATCAAAAATAGTTTTTTCGATCCACCCTTATCTACATATTTACTTTTGGAAATCGACTTGCTTTAAAGCCTCTTGAAGAATGCTTTTAACATACTTCATTTTAATTTTTATGCATTTATTATGCAACACATTTAACTTCAGCATAATCGACTGAAATGTTAGTAAACCACTTTCTACAAAGTAATTTTTACCACCAATATGTGTGATTATTAATCTGCAGCATTGTTTACATTTCTCTGGAAAAATACTATTAAATTATCCAGAACACAAATTCATTTCTTTTAATATTCGTTGTCATCAAAACTACATATTATATTGATAATAAGATGAGATTTTGACCAAAGGACAAAATATAAGACGGAGGAAGAACATCCCCTTTTGTATGTTCGTCTCTTCCTTGAGTCAATAAAATTGTTATAGTAACTTTATCTTTTCCAAAAAAAAAACTTTTCTAATAAACGTACCTTACGAAAATCTGAACCGTTGCTAGTAAGAAATTGGTTTAAGATATTTCGAATATTATATTCATTGTTGCTATTTTTAGGGTGTATATCTATTATTATCGCATTAAATAACCTTATTAAGTTTAAAAAATAATTTATTCATTACAAAATTCGAACTACACTTCATTTTTAAGCGGCAAACTAATTGGAAACGTATCAGCATTTTATATCAACTTATAAGTTTTTGTCTCAATCGAGTACCTAGTATTTAGTTGAATTTCCATTGGCTTCATTTACTTTTAAACACCTCCTAGGCATGGACTGTATTAGACGTCTACAAGTCTTTAGTGGAATACTGGTCCAAGCTTCTCTCATACCCTCCAATACTTCGTCGAAATTTTGGAAAGTTCTTAAACCTAGTTTCCTTTTAACTATCATGCAAAGAATTTCTATTGGGTTAAGATCTGGACTACAAGATGGTCATTGTAAAACATCCACTTGATTATCCTGAAGCTAGACAGTCACCCTCCTAATAGAGCGCTTTGGATCATTAAAGTGTTGGAATTCCCAAAGTACTGATACATTTTCTTCTGCATATGGTTGCATCACGTTTTCCAGTATGTTAATGTATTCATACTGATCCATAGTACCAGTTATTCTATAACACAATTCCAAGAGAAGCAGCCCTATACCATGATACAATCACCACCAAATTTCACTGTTTTCATAGAGTAGCGCGGGTCAAATTCTTTATTTTGTGGACGCCAAACAAAACGTTTTCCATCAGAACTAAATTTATTTACCTTGGATTCATCTGACCATAGTATCTGCTTCCATTGTTGCACATTCCTAGGAAGATGGTTTCTAACAAATTCCAAATGGCTCCTTCCATTCACTTCAGAAAGGTGAGGCTTCTTTCTTGGTACCCTGCCAAAAGTTGTGCCTCGTTCAATCGATTGCGAACACTTGGAACATTAAATTCCCTTGGATTTTTAATAAAAATTGCTTTCCAAATATCAACTGCTGATTTGTGAGGGTCTGCCTTAGAAATGCGAACGATCTGTTTCCATACCCATTTTTCTGGGACGTCGCTTCCTCGGAACAGTTCTAGTGGTTCCATGAATCCTAACATGATGAATAGCGTTAAATATCGCCTTTTTGGAACGATTAACTATGTCTGCAATATTTTGATACGAATAGCCTTTCCTATGAAGATTAATAATGACTTGTCGTTCATTTTCGTTCCAACTTTTTCGCGAACCCATATCTGCAGAAATTCGAATGAAGATTGACATTAAAACAGCGACACTAGAAACTGTAAGTAATATCAATGATCACATAATAAATAAAAGTTTTTTTCGAGCCCCCGTCAACGTTTAGAAATCCACTTGTTTCTTGTCATCAAAATGTTCAGTGTCTAACAAATAAAATTTTGATTCTTGACGTAGCACTCGAAGAGTCTAAATGTGATATTTTGTTAATAAGCGAACACTGGTTGAATAAGGACCAATTATACCAAATTAAACTTAAAAATTACGCTCTTGTGACATCTTTTTCTAGAGAAGCCTCAATACATGGCGGTGTCGCCATTTTTAAAAATGGTTTATTCTGTAAACCTGTTATTGTCTGTGATGTGTCAAAATTTTGTGTAGGGGGCATTTTAGAGTGTTGTTGTATAAGGATTGATTGTGTTAAACTCTTCGAAATTGTGATATACAGACCACCTCTTGGAAATTTTAATATTTTCTTACAGTTGTTAAATGATTTATTATCTGAACTGAATAGACCCGATTACTGTTTCATCATAGGTGGCGATTTTAATGTACATTTTTTATCATCCTGTTATAATCTTAGTCTTTTGTTGGATCTTCTGGGTATCTATAACTTAACTGTAAAAATAAACTCACCTACTAGAGTAAATAGTACATCGGCAACATGTATTGATAATTTTTTGACAAACACTCTGGTTAGTAGTTTTAGTGAGGTTATAAATCTACATGTATCAGATCATTATTCCCAATATTTATGTCTTGAAACAGAAAATAGTATAAATACATCGCAGAGGAAGAGCTTTTTGAAGAGAAATTTTTGTACAAGTAATATAAAAACGTTCTTACATTTTCTAAAACATGAGAATTTTGATTCGGTTTTCAAAACAGCGCTCCCAAATGGAGCGTTTAATAATTTTGCCGAAATATTTCTTTATTACTTTCATTTGTCTTTCCCTTTAAAAAAATACTACCCTTCTAATAAAAGCAGTAAGAAAATTAAATTAAATCCTGAGTTAACACGTCTTAAAGAAAAAGTTAGCATGTTTGCCACTTTAGCTAAATATGACAAAAAGTATCTTCGTCTTTACAAACAAATGAATGAAAAATTTTTTATGTGTAGTAAAAACGATTTGAAAATTCTAAACGCAGAGAACAAATCAAAAGCAATGTGGCAGTGCATAAAGAATATTCAGAAAAATGAAGGAAAGAATAATATTGAAATCAGTATAAACGGTACTTTGTTGTCTAATAATGAAATGGCCGAGCGGTTTAACACACAGTTCACATTGCTCAATGATAACATGCCTTTAGATTTGGATTTTGTGGAACATAATATACCTCTATCTAATAAATCATTTTTTTTATCGCCGATATGTAAGGAAGGTGTGTTAAATGTTATAGGTAGGCTTAAGAATTCTAGTTCTAGTGGTCACGATGGCATCTCTAATAATATTTTAAAAAAATGTAAAGAATTTATTGCAGATGTTCTTGCGTATTTAATAAATATTTCAATTGAAAATTAATATTTCCCAGATGAGCTAAAACTTGCTACTGTAATTCCTTTACATAAAAAGGGTGACCAAAATAATTTCGACAATTACCGTGGAACAAGTCTTTTAAACAGCATTTCAAAAATTTTTGAATTAATAATTAAAGATCAGCTTGTTTCATTTTTCTATAGAAATAAATTACTCTCGCCGTCACAGCATGGTTTCACCCCTAAGAAAAGCACAGAAACTGCGTTGTGCGAGTTTCAACGGTTGATTGTGGAGGCCCTTGATAAAAAAATGCTTGTATTGGGAATGTTTATAGATTTTTCACGGGCATTTGATGTAGTAAATCACGATATTTTACTCGCTAAACTTTATAGATACGGGGTAAGAGTTAAACCGCTAAATTTTATTAAGTCATATTTGTCAAATAGAATGCAGATAGTATCTGTAAATGGCGTACAAAGTAGTTGCATGACTATTGAAAAGGGTGTGCCCCAGGGCTCAATTTTGGGTCCTTTTCTTTTTCTGGTCTTTGTCAACGACCTCATAAATTTTATCAATAACTTTGCAGAAAATACTTTCGTGATTTCTTACGCCGACGACACCAATGTTTTAATAGTTAGAGAAGACTCTACATCGTTAAAGTTAACTGCTGAAGAAACTTATATTAAAATTTTAAACTGGTCAGAAAAAAACAAACTTAAATTAAACAAAAATAAAACGACAATCATTAATTTCTCTCTTAAGCCCAAAAATGTGAATTTGGAACTGTTTGAAGGAAGGGATTTGCATTTACGCTCGGCAGACCAATCTAAGCTGCTCGGAGTCATTTTCGACGATAACTTAAAATGGAATCCGCATATTGAGGGTCTTTGCAGTAAGTTGCGTGGTGGTTGTTACGCACTTAAGTTTATGTCTATGCATTGCAGTAAAGAAATACTTTTATCGCTTTATTACGCCAACATACACTCAAGAATTAGATATGGAATATTAAACTGAGGGATGAGTGCTAGCGTCGATAGAGTTTTTATAATGCAAAAATACGCTGTACGCATAGTGGCTGGACTAAAATTTAGAGAATCGTGTAGAAATGCTTTTAAAAATTTGAACATTTTGACTGTAGCAGTATATATATTTACGAGGTTTGTTGCTTTGTCTATCAACACAGAGTTACTTTTCAGGATGTTAGGCCAGACCACAATTATAATACCAGATTAAAAACACTTTTATTACCTGTTAATCACCGATCTGCTCTTTTTCAAAAATACATTTACTTTACAGGGTGCAAGTTTTTCAACAAGTTAGATGCAAATATTAGAGATCCTGTTAACGTCAATATTTTTAAAAAAAGACTAAAAACCTACCTTCTAAACGTAAATTGTTATAGTTTTGAGGAATTTTATATTTTATAATATTATTTTTTTAATTTTTTAGTACTGGTTTTGCCATAGTTTTATGAACTGCATGACTTTTTCTTCAATTTTTGAATTTTTTTTTTTGCATTTTAATTGAAGAAATAAACGTTTTTTGAATTTTGAAAATTTTGAATTTTTGAATTATCGACAAGAACGGAAGTCAACGACCCACTAAAGCTCTGTAGTAACGATTGTCAATTTTAAAATAAGCCTTCTTGTTAGAAAATGTTGATTTTCAATTTTAAAATTGGCCTCCTTGTTAGAAAATGTTTATTCAGAAATACGTTTCCAATTAGTTTGCCGCTTAAAAATATAGTGTTCTTTGAATTTTGTAATGAATGAATTATTTCTTAAACTTAATAAGGTTGTTTAATGCGATAATAGATATACACCCTAACAATAGCAACAATGATTATAATATTCGAAATATCTTAAACCAATGTCTTACTAGCAACGGTTCAGATTTTCGTACGGTATCGTTTAGTATTATCGTAGATAATACTATTTCCCTGAAACAAAAAGCAGGCTCTACTTCTATGAAATATGTGAATCCAGGTAAAAATACATGATTCACAACTCTACTTTTTTGACACGTACTATTATTTTATTAGATTAATAATGTTTGCTAATATTATTAATAACTTTTATGAAATAAGCCCCAAAACGAAAGACCAAAATACAAAGCCGACAACACGGCGTTTCCTACGCAACCGAGTGTCAGCGCAAATACGAAATATACACGTTGTCCTTGAGGACGCTGACCATCCGTCAACGCACGGGTTCGACATCGCTAACTGTACGAGCTGATTATACGCGCGCATGTGAAGCTATTCATTTAAACATACGACTTCATCATATGCGTCCTGACGGTCAGTACTGACCATACGCTCGATGTTATACGTATCGTACGCGCTATATGCGAAACTGTTCATTTAAACATGCAATTCTGTCACGTACGTCCTAATCGTTAGGACTGACCATTCGCTTCATGTAAAACGACATTTAATCTTCATTGCCTAAGTATAGATGAAAAAAATATGCATATTTTAAAAGTTCCATTTGTATTCTACGGATAATAGAGCTGTCATATTGTAGCTTACATTTTTTTTATATATATTTTTGAACATTAATTTTTTTATTAATTATATTTTTTGTTTTCAGACAAGTAGTGTACAATACTCAAGCGCACAACAGGATAATCGAGATACTTCTTTTGCGTTGTGACTGGGGAGAAACCATTCCGGAATTTGCATCAGCCCCAGCCATCCCGCCGAGAAAAATGTCCGGCAGAATGGGAGGTAGGTTTGGAGAATCGTCCAGCTTTTCGGAGAAGGATAGGATCGTATGTTTGCAAGAGGCCGAATGGTATTGGGGTAATATAAAACGTGAGGACGTAAATGAATTATTAAACGATACAGTTGATGGTACTTTTTTAGTTCGTGATGCGTCCAGCAAGGGTGGCGAGTATACATTGACGTTGAGGAAAGGTGGAGCGAACAAGCTGATCAAAATATGCCATAGAGACGGGAAGTACGGATTTACGGAGCCATACTTATTCGCTTCTGTAGTGGAACTGATAAACCACTTCAGAAATGTCTCACTTTCTCAGTACAACACATCCCTTAACATTAAGCTTATGTATCCGGTAAACAGAACCAATCAAGAAGAGGAACTGGCGAAGACCGAAAAAATTGACAAGCTGGTAGAAAAACTGATACAAGCGAATAAAAATTTGCTAGAAAAACAAAAGGAAACCGAACAAGTCGCTAAAGATTTCAACGAGACTTCTCAAGAGGTACAAACTCGTCGGCATTCTCTGAACGCTTTTCGAGAACTGGTAAAGGTATTCGAGCTGCAGACCCTAATTCAAGAAAAATTCCAGAGTGAAGCTCAGCCCCACGAAATTAAGAGCTTGGAAATTAATTCGGAGTTGCTAAAGGAACGGTTGAATATGATGCTAGAAAGCTGTGAGCAATTAGAGAAAAATCTAACACTCAAGGAGGCGTACAATAAGGCCCTAGAAAGAGAGCTGACGTCTCTTAAACCTGAAATACTTACCTTACGTAGAGAACGTGAAAAATACGTTCGTTGGCTTCTTCAAAGAGGATACTCACAGTCTAAGATAAACGTGATAATAAACAAAAACGATGAAACAATAGCCGAAGTAGAAACTGATATGGATGCCATACCACACAACGACCCTGATACTTGGTTTAGACCCGAATTGTCCCGGGACGATGCCGAGAAGCTGCTGTCGGGCAAGCCGGATGGGACGTTCCTCATAAGAAAGTCGACGAATAATCATAATTATGTGTTAGTTGTTGTTTGCAAAGGTTCTCCAAACCATTGCATAATAAATGAAACTAAAAAAGGATACGGTTTTACTGAACCTTACAACATATATCCGTCTCTCAAGGATTTGGTACTGCATTACGCCACGAATTCTTTGGAAATTCACAATGACGTACTGAACACTGTGCTGAGACACCCAGTGGGTTCGGTAAATAGCGTGGCAATCCGCGACGGTATCTATGTCTATTAATTTACAGATTCTTTTGTGATACAAGCTGTGGTGACTATCAATTTTCTTGTGATGAATTAAATTTTCTTATGGATGAATGACGAACAGTATATTTATATTTACATTTGAAAGACTAGTTATTATGTGTATTAAATCGCCATGATTTAAATTGACTGTGATAGTGTACTAAAGAAAACATTTGGCGTGCGAAGTGGTGTGAAAATATAGATTTGAACAATTACTAAAGGAATGGCAATTGGTTGGCGTGCCGTTTTCCAGGAACAATTACAAAATGATCTGTTTTATATTTTATAATTTTAGCTTATGCAGTACAGCTCAAAAATTGCCCACGTTCGGGCTTTTGACTAACAACATTTTAAAACGATCACTGACCGAGTCTGTGCGACCTCCTCATTTCTTCAGAATATTGAAGTTAAAAAACACAGTTTTGAGAAAATAAATTGTTATACTATAGTGTTAAAAAAATGTATTTATTTTTTGACATTAAAACCATACTTTTATTTCTTATGCTGATTACACTGGCCCACAAAAAAAATTGTAACATAAAACTGAATAGCTTATTCAGTAGAATGAGCCTCTCTAAATACGGAAATGACCAGCTAAATAACCAGTAATTTTTTCCTGTTACCTTAAACAAAGCACATGCTGAACGGTACCTTTTAATGTATTAAAAATGTTAAATTATTTGTACTTGGTTACAAAGCGATTGGTGGGAGTCTAAAAGTTCATTATTTAGTTGCCTAAAAATCCCCTGACTTCACTTACAAAAGAGTTCCAAGCTCTGAGTTCTTGCCTGGTAAGCAAAGCTGTAAAATAAACTTTGCTCAACAATTTTCTAAATTGTGGACCAATAAAAATGCCTTCTTTTAATTTGGCGTGACTTAAATTTGGAAAGGGTTGTCTTAAGTATTTAAATCCTTCGCCCTCTTTTGTCATAGCCTTTACAAAATTTTTCATAAGTCCAAGTTTAATGTGAAGAGGAGCCAAATAACGTTTTTGACTCTACAAGAGGTACATATTTCATATTTTAAATCCTGGTTGAAATTCTTTCTTTTTGGGCCAAATTTTCGTCATATAACTTTCATTTACTGCATGACTCTCCCAGAAACAAGTAAAATAGCAATATTTTGTATCTAAAAAGACAGTTTTGAGAATATAAATTGTAATAATAGAGTGTTAAAAAATACCTATTTTTTGACATTAAAACTATACATTTTGTTTGCTTCTGCACATTACTCTGACCCGCAAAAAAATTGTAACATAAAACTGAATAGCTTATTCAATAGAATGAATCTCCCTAAATACGGATATGACCAGCTAAAAGTTGTCACACGTAAGGTTTTCTTGTTAAACTAAACAAAGCACATGCTGAAAAGTACCTTTTAATATGTTAAAATTTTTAAATTATTTGTATTCGGTAACAAAATGATTGGTTGGAGTCTAAAAGTTCTTTAATTCGTTGTTTGTAGTTTTCATCGATGTTGTTGCCTAAAATTCCCCTGACTCCACTTGCAAGAGTTCCAAGCTCTGAGTTCTTGCCTGGTGAGCCTTTCTATAAAATAAGCTTCGCTCAACAATTTTCTGATTTGTGGACCAATAAAAAATGTCTTCTTTTAATTTTTAATTTTTTAAATCCGTCGCCCTCTTTAGTTATAGCCTTCACAAAATTAAAAAAATAACGTTCTTGACTGTACAAGAGGTACATACTTCACATTTTACATCGTGGTTGAAATTCTTTTTGGGCCAAATTTTAGTCACATGACTTTCATTTCATGCAGTAAATGTCCCAGAAACAAGTAAAATAGCAATATTTTGTAACTAAAAAGTCAATTTTGAGAATATAACTTGTAATAATGTAGTGTTAAAAAAAGACCACTGGTGAGCTTTTCGATAAAATAAACAATCAATCAACAATTTTCTAATTTGTGGGCCCATAAAAATGCCTTCTTTTAATTTGGCGTGACTTAAATTTGGAAAGGGCTGTCTAGTATTTAAATCCTTCGCCTTCTTTAATCATACAGAATTTTTCATAATTCCAAGTTTAAAGTGATAAGGAGGCAAATAACTTTCTTGGTTCTACAAGAGGTACATATTGTCCGTTCTGGTTGAAATTCTTTCTTTGTGGGCCAAATTTTCGTCACATAACTTTCATTTACTGCATGACTGTCACACAAAAAAGGAAAACCGCGATATTTTATAAAACCTCTGTGGAGCCCCATTAAAATTGTTATAAATGCACACATACCTGGCATTTTTACCCGTAGTAGTCTTGTTCTGTCGTCACCGAATAGACAACTTGTACAAATGGCTTTAAATTTTCGTTATGTAGTTATACAGCTTTTAAACTGTATTGCGATAAGTCTATGAATAAGCACCCCTACAAAGAAAATGCTCGAGACTGAGTTCACGCTAATAATGAATTATCCATTGTGTAAAATACCGAAAACGTTGCATTTCGTAATTATTGTTTCATTGGCTAGTAAGTTCCAGTCTTTAAGGAACTAAAAAGTTCTGAGTATTGCTCTGATGTTGAACAATCAAATATAGTCACCAGAATTGGAACCTGGAATAAAAGTGGGGTCAGTAAACTGTTCTTCTGAGCACGAGACAGCTGTTATGCGTTATTATGGCTATTATCTCCCAAAACAATGTCTTTTTCAATTTAGGTTGGCAAATGGGCAGTCAGTCCTAGCAAGTCTGTCTCAAAGGTCCATTATAGCTTACGCAATAGATAACTCATTTAAATGGGTTGCCTTGAATTGGTCTGGAGACATCAGTGCTCGCCGAAACAATATTATTTCGTGCGGTCCCTCGGCTCGCGAACGTTTCCGACCACTAAATATTAGAAGAGATCTTTTAGTTAAAAGAGAAATATTGAATTTGACTGTTAATCTTTGGGATTGAAATTTGATACAGGTTAGCTTGAAATAAAGTTTAATATAGCCCCATAGAAAAATATATACATCGGAGGATAACCGCAAATTACCTTTGGCAAAAGTCTGCGGTCGCTACTCTCATCTGCCGGCTTCCTCAACACACTTGGCAACATTGAGCGTTAGTTTCTCGTAAATTGGGCCTGAACGTTGCCGTGTCTTGTCTTATCTCTTGCGTAGCTATATTGATCTATTGTCTGTATTATGAGGAACAGGTCTTATGGCAGAAAGCAAATTTGGGTATTCGATTTTTTGCTTCTCTTTTTCCTCTTCCCTTTCATCCACTTCACAAATAACACGCTACAGCTCACAATGCAGGTATGGCGAGCCCATCGCTTGTCTTGATCTCCAATTAAAACACCAAAATATATAAAATAGGCTATGTCACATTTTCAGAAAATGGCCTTGGCAACTGTCGCCCGTTTGGCTTGACATTTTCGGTGTTCTGAGTTAAATATACATTTGAAAAAAATTTTTTAAAGCCACAGAACCACTCACTTCCAAAGTTAAAAGAAGACTGAATAATGTTATATGTTTTAACTATTTTATATATTTTTTTATTATTCGGAAGGCATTGACGTTGTATAAATAATAGGCTGAACTATATTACTAATATCATGTCGGCCAGTGTAATTATAATATGGTTGATTAAATATCTTTTTCTAGCTTATCTAGGGTACTAAAAATAGTGTCCTTAAAAAAATAAAATGTTCTTAATTAGGTTTTAAAACATGACAAAACTTAATAGGATATACAACAAAGCAAAATTTAGTATTCATTTTGCCTCCCATAATCATTAAAAAATGTTTATTTTACTTTTTTTCTCATCTTCATCTGTCAAAACAGAATTTGTTGTGACAGAAATTGTTTTCATCCTAAATTTACGTAATTATAGATTAAAAATTAGTTATTTTGATTAATTTCGATTATATAAAATACTTGTCACTTTGGAAACATCCCCACAATATTAATGTTATGTTTAAAAATATTGAAGTAAAAATGGGTCAAAAATGAAGGCCACAAAGCAAACTACTTTATTCAGTTTTGTGGTGTTCAGGGTGTCTCTGGTAACCGGGGCACTGAATTTAACCCTTTATGGTTTACCTATATTTAAAATTCAAAATCCTAAGTTATGTGTTTTTTTCCGGCAAATTTTGACATAAAGAAACAAAATAAAGTCGAATAAAAAAAATATGGCGGAAGAATTGATTTTTGGCCCGCACGAACACTGCATAAAGTAGCTATACGCCCCCAAAATTTAATTTTAATATTTTCAAAATGAAAAAAGTCATCGAGCCAATATTTTGGGGAACTAAGTACTTTGAACTACCTTCAAAAATGCTTTAATATACAGGATCTTCTCTATTGAATTCTCACTTTGTCATGCACTCGTATAATGTATATTTCTTAAGAGTATTCAGAAAGTGATTTCTCTGGTCATATAAAATAGCATGTACGAGGACTGGATATAAGAGACAAAATTTAGAAAATTCTGCGTAAATGCATTATAAACTTAAAAAAAATGTAACTATAAGATACAAATTTTCGACAAAAGGCGGTAAAATATATGAATTTTTAAGCTGTGCTGTATAAAAGGTATTTGCTTTAAACCATTCTAGATAAGATACTGTGATTTTTTTCTCTGTCATGTTTGTGCAATGTTTTATTTTCTGAAACAACCTATTCGTTTCTTTTTCATGCAAAAATTGCAGTCGGCTTTTAACATGGATTCATGTTGGACACGCATAGGGCCATTTTATTTTTTTATGCTGGATTGCAGTTTACTTTTGTATAAAGTTCATTGTTTGAATTTTATTGAATTAAATATAATATATTATATATATGTATTTCGCAGTATTAAAGATAATGTTATTTTGGAATCACCGTAACGCTTTCAATCATCTTTTGTTATGGTTCGTGTCAGTGATCTTCGAAAGGCTCTAAAGCCTAAAAATTTACGTAGATAAGCTGGATATTTTTATTACAACTATAAAAATAGCTGTGCTTCCTTAATTTTAGTTGTGAACATTTTTTTACTATTTATATATCAATTGTTATTATCTGGCTTTTAAAAAAAATGATTTTATACTTTTGTTACGGCATTTTTAATATCTCTGCAATGCAGAGCATTATCTAGAATGTATGTTTTCTTATTTTGCTAATACTTATTAATTCTAATATATGTATGTTTCCAGTGAGATAATAAACAGTTGCACTATGTGTAAATATTTCTCGATCTGATAAAATAAATTCAGGCAAACTAGTTCCTTAGTCCGTGAAAGTTTGCAAATTTCTCTAAAACGCTAATTGAGTGCAATGTATTAAAGGTCTTATATACTACTAAAGTAACTACTAGATGATGTTAAATGGCATATTGTCTATTTATTCCATTTGGTTTTAGATTACACTAAATTACGCACAATTTAATCCAGTGGAAATTAAAACCAGAATTAGATTTTTCAATGTACTTTAGTTTGAACAGTAATTCTAAAAACTGATTCAAAACTTATGAACATATATTCATGTCTGATATTCAATTTAAACTTTAAATGTAAGTTAAAAGGTTAAAGCTTTTTGTTTAACTAATCACCTTTTATGTACATCTAAATGCACGAGTACGTTAGGAAATCTCAGGGTCCTATATTTAGCCTGTTTTTAGAAGAAGGATGAACAAATTGTATTGGGGTAAAACGTTTAAACATTGTCATTTTTTTCAGAATTTCTAAAATGTGCAAAGAGACATTGAAACACAAAAGCCTATCGTATTTTTGAAGTTCGAACTGTATTTTATTTTGTTTGCTTTTCACTGTCTTTAATAAAACCAGTGATAAACTTTTGATGAGATTATAATTTATAGTAGGAAATAGTAAAATTTGCAAGCCATGATTTCATTTTAGATATAAGATTTATTTCCAAACAACTTTTGTAAATTACTTTTTTTCGTAACTTCAAAAATAAGGTACTAAACTTTTTGGTTTAGGTTTTTGTTTTTTTTTTGTTTTCACCCTGTGTAAATTTTATAAAAACAAAAAATATTTTTTGTTTTTATAAACTGTATAAATTTGCGAAAATCGGCATACCGTTAAGTCTGTGTATCGTGCGCTCGCCATGGCTAGCTTCAAAATGGCACCCATTCGTAAATATGACAGAAGCTAAATAATGGATAATAAACCCTTACAAAATTCATGTATTTTATACGTGATGCCGAATTGAAATGTGCTTGTGAAAGTACGGGCTAGCTAAGTATAGTCCTTTTCTAGTCTAAGGAAAACATTTAGTTGTACAGCATTTTGCACCCATGCCCGTAACAAAATTTCAATCAAAGATCACGTGAGGCACAAAGTACAGATCACGTGAGGCACAAAGTACCTGAGTTTTTTTAGTTTTCGAGAATTTTTACTCTCGAAATATTTAGGCTCTGTTTACGAATTGCCGCAACTTTAAGGTAATTTTAATGTCTCTGTATTTTAGGGATCAGTTGAGGTTTAAAAAACCTTTTAAAAATGCCTGGTTAAAAAATAAAATTAAATGTAAACCTTTTTCACCACTGGCTTGCCTATTAGCAAATACTGAAACTTTTTAACCTCTTTTAATGTGCCGGGTCTCAGTTCTTCTTTTTGCTCCGTAAGCCATACCAAAATTTTCAGTTACAATTTAAATCGCCCTGTGTATTTACCTAGTACTAGGATGGCAGTTCCGGGAAACCCAAGAGAACGTAGAGTCTTCATTGCTTCAGCAATCCCTCTCCAATCTTTGAAGTCCGGCCAGTTTTTGGCAATATAATGTAACTTTTTCCACCACCTGCCCCCAGACCAGTGATCCGTAGGTGATCCTCGGTCGGATGACTGCAGTATAGAGCCAGTCGAGGGAGATAAACCGCCCTTCCGACCCCCCACAAGGCGTAGTTACCACATTATTGCCATGGATTTATTCGTTACCCGTTCGACGTGTGATTCTACATCAGTTTACCATCCGTAACCCCAAGGTATATTTACGTTCATTTTTATGTATCTTAAAAAGGCTAAAACTGTAATTTCTTGCACTTTGTAAGGACCCGGTATTTTCTAAAGTGAGAGCAAAATTATAAATTTAAAATGATTTCCATAATTTTCATTTGATAGCAACAGGCTGACTGTTTCTATTAATTTGTCGTAAATAGAGGACTAAGTTCGCTGTGAACTCTAATTTTTTTAAAACAAGCTTTGACCTTTTAACACTCGTTAATCATCGATACATTTGCCTAGATTGTATATAATTATATATTGAGTAACTATACCTATCAGTCGAATTATTTTGTTTGAACGATAAATTGGTTAAAATAAGAACTGAGAGAGACAAGGCTGGAAGCTTCATTTTGGCTGTAGGTACTGCTACTTTTATATATATAGTAAAGTAGGACACAGGAAACGACTCGAGCAGAATTTAACTCATATTTGAAAAAGTATATCTTCTAAATTAGTCGTCGGCTTTTAATGATTCTTGGTTTATTTCAAAGCCATAGTATTTACCTACAAACGGAAGTTTTCGCACTTTTTTGGTGATTTGTTTGTAAATTTTAAACATGTCATTTCTCAGAAAGACACTTCTTTGACCAAATACTTAATTCACTCTCTTCTCCATAATATGATTATGGGGGAAAAACTGATCTCGTTGCTGTTTTAGTTTACTCATTACATATACTCATCAAAATGTTCTAAGGAACATCTAAATTTTTAGTAAATTTGAAGATTATTCAAATAAAACTTGTGTTTAAAATTTAAACTTTATTAGAGTGTATAAAATACAATGTATTTAAACATAGCAACTAAAATAGCTGTTTTTCCTTAATGTACGACGATAACAAATTAAATTCTACGTTAAATTATTAATTACTTGTCAAGATCATTTCAAGTTGCTTGAACTACCAAAATCACGGGGGTTTTTAAAGAAGTTGGACTCACGCAAAAGTTTTTAGTGTATCTCATACATGTTCAAATGGATTTAGATCCGGCCGGTAAGTCCTCTAAAGCATTCCTAGTCGCACCTAAGCGATGAGGTGGGGTATTATTTTGTAGCATATTTGTTGTATATTTTAAATACTGGGATGAAATGAAAAGTTTGAAGACTCGGTATAAAGGCCTTTAAAATAATCCAAGAATTTAGGAGGTATACTTTCACAAAACATGAGTGAGTTAATTTTTGCATGAGCCGTTTCGCGTATCCGTCAATGTTTGTATGGGGTCGGTCAAAACGAAATGTTTTCTTTTAGTAGCAAAATATATGCGTAAGATGTAGAAATCCGACAATTTCATTAATCAAATATATGTAGTTAACTTTAATAAAATATCGATATTTGACAGTACTAAATGTGTAATTAGAATCGTATGTATATGCTCTACTTATCAATAGTATTTGCTGTAACGTATTGACTGACTCTATATAATAAAATATTTTTAAAACTCTGATGCGACATTTGTGTAATAACATAATTTTAAGACCATATTATACAATTTTTCTATAATTAAAATAGAATTATGAAGCCTATGCAACTACCATGTCATTCAGGGGGCGATATTTTCACTTCCCTAGGGGGCACCAGTCAGTACAATAATCTTCTGTACTGTATTTTTTTACATGTCATTGTTAAGGGTCCTTATTCATAAATGTCAAATTTTTTATTAGGTGTTTTTCAGTTTAGAGCCTCTCATATTGGAGAGTACATAATTGCAATAACATTTACTGATCTCGAATTATATTTATGAATGAAAGCAACTGGTTGCAGTGCCATTTTTGTATTTGCAAAATTATTAACAAATCAGGAATATTAAAACCTAAACTTTCTTTTATAGGAGACTCTAAATTTATGCAGAGGGTGAGACCACGAATGAAAAAGTAATGTTACGGCAAATAGGTAAAATTTGAAAACAAACTTTATCTGCTATGGTATACATATGTGAGTGCGCACATTTTAAAATTACATTCAATTACACAGGGTGCGTCAAAAAATTAGGCCTACTAAAAGTTTTATTTCACTTGATGTTTAAATTCTACATGAAGTTGTAATACTTTTGTGTATATTATGTTATCTGGTTAAAGTTGATAGTTTATTAAATATTTGGCTTTAAAAAAAGTAGTAAAATAAGTATGGAATAAGGTTGTTTTTCGTAATATTGAAGATATCACTTACAGGGTGTAAATATCAAACTAGAACAACTATTTTTTTTTAATTTGGTTTACTTTCAATAAACACATTATATACCTAACCTCAATAGTTTTCGAAAAATTTGAAAATTTCCTTACTTTAGAAAATTGTCATCTCAGTCAAAATAGCCATATAGTAGCGGTCAGTAAAGCAAAAGTATTTATTACGAAAACAATAGTTTATATCTGAATTTAATTCAAAGAAAGTTAGATAATAAAACAAAATTGCTACAAATGAAATATTGATATAAACTTAAGAGTTTAACGTTATAATCTACAGTAAGCAAGACCACAAGCAAATATAAATATCATCCATGACATTAAAGCAAGAATTGCACGATGAAGATTTGTGAAAAGCGTGTTAAGTTTTGCAACTTAATGATAAGGCGAATAGGAACATTTCTGAAAATTTAAAGAAAATTTTGATTTAGAATGAATCTACGTTTCGAAGATTTGAAAATTGTGTTAAAAATGAGGTCTACTTTGCAAATAAATAAATAAACAAACTTTAATGATAAAATTACATGTTAATTTAAGTAGTCTAAAATATCAACTTTAGCTATATGAAACGTATTAGGCCAAATAGTATTTTAGTTTCATGTAGAATTAAAAAATCAAGTCGAATACAGGGTGTCCCTTTTAAAAAAATACAATTTTTAGTTGCTCTACTTTTCTGACACTACCTGTATAATTGAAAACATTTTTAAAATGTCCGCTTATTAAATATCTACACCACAGCAGATACAGTTTGATTCCAAATTTTTGGTATTCAGCCTAAATTTACTTTTTTCAATCGTTGACTCAACCTGTACATACACTAGGAACATATTATGTTGTTCGGCTCTGTACATACAAGCTTACTGTGGCAGTTTAAGACTTAAATATATTCCTAAATGTTCGGTTCTTACGCAAATGTCACATTTTCTTTTATATTGTGCTTGTAGTGTAACGGTTACAAAACAATGAGACCATTATTGTATTGATTCAAAGTATTGAATGTTGGTTCTATGTTTTCATATTTATAAGATTAACTGTTTTTATTTCACCTGAAATTCGTGAATAAAAAATTACGAAAAATTATTGTTGTTTTAATTTTTGCGTATAGTATACTGGATGTCCGAAAAGTCATAGTATGGGATTGTGTCAGCTGATACTTTGAGGAAAGTTATAATAATATGTAAAAACAACTATTTTTTACAAGCACTTCCGCTATATTTACTCAACAACACGTAACATCTTTCGCTATACACTAGCTTCTTCGAGAAGGTGTTACTGTGTAGCGAAACATTTTGCGTAATACTCTTAGTATGGCTAATTCTCGATTACTGGTGAAGCTAAACAGTTTAAAAGTTGGAAGTTCCGCGGGTAGCAACAAATAATTTTTTTTTTTGGTTTTTAAGCTTTCTCCACTCCCTTCGGCGGTGGCGCGGGCGGGAGGACCTTGAACTTTTGAATTTTAAGTGTAACCCCCCCTACGTTGAACTTTACATTATTTTCCAGACCTTTCAAAGCTAAAAATGTCTGCGCTAACCGTTGTTTCACGTCGACCCGTTTTCCAATAGGAAGGAAATTAAAAAAAAATTAAATATCATCTATTATAATTGATGAAAATTGTTACTGGGTTTTGAGAGGAATTCAACAACACATCATGTTAGTTTGCCGGTCCGTGTGTAGTAACGGCTTTTGTCTTTGTGCTATTTATACTTAATTTTCATTTTCTTTTGGTTCGTTTCGGTTCGTACTAATGAAGATGGTCGATGTATTCGAAATTCCAGTGGGTAGCCAGACTGTTCAATAAAGGTTTTTTAGATAGAAGAGTGTTTGCAAGTTATGTGGGAAGCGTTGTTTTTAAATTCGAAAGATCTTTTAGCAGTAAAGATGCTCCCCGCTCTAATCGTCCTTCTGAAGATCTTGAAGTTTAAGTTTTAGGGACATTTGCTATTCAACCGAAGCAATCGCTTCGAATAGTACCTGCTGATGTGGGTGTGGATAAATCGACAGTTTACGAAAATATAAATTTCACCCCTAAAAAAGTTCAATTTGTACAAGAACTTATTGAAGATGACCCAGATCGCATTACAGAGTTGTGGAGAAATGTTACATCCAAAATCAGACATTTTTAGTGAAGCACTGAACGACACAATCAATAGGCATAATTGTCGTTATTGCCGTGATGAAAACCTCACTGGTTTGAAAAGGATCATACACAGCACGTTTGAGCTGGAATTTTAACAACTAAAGTAATTGGTCTATTTTGTATTGATGAATAAAAATAAAATAACAGTAGTTTTGAAATTGCACAAGCGCAAGTCCTTTGCGCTCGGCACCGAGCTAAATACACGTGCCCGGTAAGGCTTCCTGACGGCGGGAAAGCGTAGGTTTTCGAGGGGCGGTCCAATGACCATTGTGGAAACATCACTGGGGGAACGTCCTACATAATGGGCCATTCGCTGTGAGACAGTCCTCTGGATTGGCTGATCGAATAAGTCCAAAGGTCGTGCGGTGACCAGAAACTTCCACGGGAATGCGCAAGTTCGGCCATACTTTGAAATGATGGGAATGGGCATAACCGCAGACGGAAAGTGGAATCGAGTTAACCCGGTCATTAAGATCCTTGAAATGGTTCAGGGTTCACGCATGGGCGTTCGAGTACTGAACTGGCTGAAAGGCGGGTTAGAAGAAAATCTGAAATCAGCTGTGCCATAGTAACTTCCAAATAAATTTTAAATTTTACAAATTTTGTTTAATTCTAATCCGAATTTGTTTATTTTAAAGCCATTATAAAATTAAGAGACCAACATGGAATTATGTAAATATAAATGTTATAGAAGATTGTGAAACAATATTAAGCGGAGGAATGAAACGAATTAAAATTCCGGTGATTTCCGGCTGCAAACCTATAGGTAATTTAAAAAGTATGCACTAGTACCATCATGCGGAGAGTAGATACTTAAATTACCTATGGGTTTGCAGCCGGAAATCACCGGAGCCCCAATAGGTGGCGCTAAATGTTACATTTAACTTGTAGTACTGTTTCAGTATGATAGATGTTTCGTTTTCGGTTTTGTCATATCGATTAATCGGCTATTTCAGATCTCCCTGGGTACAAGCCTGCCTGATGAGGGTAGTGGCCCAGAAATCATGATCGCAGGGGGTACCCTGTGACATAATCGAAAGCAATTCTTCTGTAGGCCGTTTTGCACCTGCAGAAATTGTATATTTCTGCTATTATATTTATAATTAAGAGCTTTTCCTCTTGGAGTATTTTGTGTTTATTCGAAAAGTCTGGATTAGGTAACGAATTAGAAAAGGCGCTTGAATTATCTTTATTTATGTTACTGATTTTCCAACTTTTTAGTTCTAGCTGGTTTTAACATTCCTGATTATATTAAGAATCTTGACCTTGGAACTTGACTGGAAGTTACTGTTTCTTTCTTTAGATATTTGGACATTGGAACATCTAGGTTTTGGAGAAATACTTCCTTGGGCTTTAATAAAATTAATTAAAGGAATGTCATCCTCGGAGTCAAAGCCATCGTCGTGTTTTTTGATACTGTCATCACCTTCGTTATTTTCCCTATGTGTAACCGTAGATGGTCCAAACCATGCTTCAGGAATTGCTTGAGGGTCGTGAGGAAATTCCAGTGGAGCGAAACTCGCTCTGGATGTTTGCTATTACCTCCAGACTGGAGTAAAAACTTTCCTGAATTTTTCCTCTTTTAATGTCCTATGACTCGTCAGATTATCTTCCCAATATTGCATCAACTTCAAGTCCCGGTAGTGCTCAAATGGCCTAAAAACCGCCTTATCTAATGGCTGCAACTCATGCGTAGTGTTTGATAGCAAATAATATCACGCTCTTCTGCTGCACCAACCACTGATACGTCAAGGTGACAAGCCGCTCCATCTAGAATAAGTAGAATTCTGCCATTAGGCTTAAATTTGGAGAAATATTTTATTAAGTTATATAAAGTTCCCTCGTCATGCTCCATTTCTCTGACATAGATTCCGTAGCACATGGAGCTAAATTGACTGTACTTTTCCTTTAAAAATTATCATCGGGGGGAATAGCCTGCCCGAATGCATTTACGCAGTAACAGTTTCAGCGTGTTCATTCGATACTAAAAATGAACACGACGTGTGCCTTTGGCGGCCCAAACGACTTGACTATGATGAAGTGTCAGGCGGCAGCCCTTCTCGCCAATATTTTATAAACATTTAGATCATCCATTGCAATTTTTAGTTCTTAAAATTCTTGAAACAAGATCATTTTCTTGCTCTTCTGATAAAAGTGCTTTTCTGGCCACATAAGTTTTCGAAACTCAGATTTTCAGATGGTTTTTCAGTGTAGTTCTGGGATTATCACACATATTTTCAATATATCTGACTGTTTCCCTCTTTTATTAAATTTACTTGCAGACAATTATTTGGATAAAAACACTAACTTCCTAAAATTGCATTAGAATCATTACTCTCTTATCTTTTCGGCTGTCCGTTATACCAAAAAACACTCCCCCCATTGATAAGCGAAAAATGAAATAATTTCATGGTTTTTTTTTTAATTGCACTATTGTGTATTTAAGCAGATCAGAACTGGTTTGAAGCCTTTCTAAACTTAAATATAAACTTACTGCGTGATTGGTAACTTGGAAAAACAGAGGGAAGAAAATAAATAAAGGTCATATTAGATTAAAAAAATTTATTACAAATTATTTACACCAATGCATACGCGGCATAATTAGCTACGCCGCATCTGTTCTTATTCCGCTTCAGCCTCATGTATCCCTGTTCTCCCCAGTGCTTTCCCCACCAGTTTTTTAATATCCAAGTATCCTTCGTGTATCCTACGACCAGCATGGCATGATTTACGGCAAATGAGGAACAACCAGGATCGTCATAAATACCTTTACTAAAAAATGCCACTTAATTTCAATTATAAATTACTTTTGTGTAGATATCCAGGTAGTTAGAAAACTAAATTTAAGCTTATTACATTTTTTTTCGATTTTTGAGACTGGAGGGAAGCGGCAAATTAAGGCCAGGGGGCAATTGCTTCGAAATAGCTTGTCAAGCTACTGACTTGCCCACTAACTTCCCCTTTCCATGACATTGTTTATTGCCCACAAGATTACTAACCTAATATACATGCATTCAACTTTATTAATGCCTGTTTTGTGATTTGGGTATTTGACATAACATTGTCCTTAAATCGTGCAGATAGAAAAAAGTCGGTACATTTCCTTTACCCGGAAGTTCCCTCGTTATGAGTATTTCTTTTTTTTAGTTCGGTACATAGTCATTTAGTAACACACACACACACGCGCACGCACACACCCACACACGCACACGCACACACGCCGCACACGACAACGCGCACACGCACACCCACACGCACGCACGCACACACGCACGCACACACACACACACACACACACACACACTTTTTGTGGTTGTTGAAAATTTGCATCGTCTCAAAACCCTCCCCAGAAGCAATTTGTATATATGCCACTGGGAAGTAGTTTTTAAGCTCTGCCGCGAAATGGCTTGAATGAAGAATTTGAGGTAAATAGGTTGGAGTTTTTTAGTAATATTTTTTTTATTATTTCACTAGGCCGCCATTCTGTTTCTCCAGGTTGGATTTTTACTAAAATATTACCAGATCATCTGCAAATTACATCTAATTTATGACCAAAATTTGAAGTCAAGGAGACATACAGATAGCTACTAGGAAGACCGACAGAATTGAGAAAATGTTTTTCAGCATCTAGGGACCCTGAAACGTAGAAATCTGAAAACAACTCGGAGGGTGATTTTTTCACGATTACAATACTTCTCTTTACGAAGGAAATACAAAAATACAAAATCATTAAGTATTATTTTATTACAGAACATAAACAATAACTGAAGGAATATGGAATAGATTATAGAGAAAGAGAAGAGACGAAAGTTCTGCCAATCCCTGTAAAACAACTCTACGAGAGAGCTTACGGGTCGTTTACAATTATCCCATATAATGAGAGGCTTTTAAGGGTTTTTATTACATGTTTCGACAGAAACTATCAAACGTTGCGTCTCTTGATAATTCTATTTTATTCCTCCATTTAACAAATCAACTTCAAAATGTACCAAAAATATATAACTAAAAATATAACGGAAACAAGATCTAAATTAAATAATTAACAGGAACTCGGTAATAAAAGTACATTAATCAGGTTTGTTAAACTAAAACGATTCACACACGGGTTAAAATACATAAATGAATAAGTAAGTTAACAAAAAATAACAAAACAAAATGTCTTATTCAATTCAGTAATCGGTCTAATGTACCTCCTCCTCTCTCAACTAGTTGCTTCAAAACATAATATTTACACAATATACGCTCCAATTTTTTAGGTATAAAGAATCGGTATAAGTAAAATTATGCTAAAATTTCAATGATCAAAAATCTTACTGCAACCCATAAAAATCAAGCCTTAGAAAAACAATTAAAACTTTAAAAATATTAGTACTACCAAATTAATTTATTGAAACAGAAACTTAAAAGTCCGTTTGTTGTATTCATATTCATAAAATTACATACAATACAAATATTAACTAAAGCATTTTATGGAGTTAGCTGTATTCGCTCATTTACTTAATAGTATATGAATAAACTGATACTTACTGATAAAATTGAAATGTATGTGGAGCTGCATTGATCGATACAGCTATCGGTCCTATGTTTGCCACGGCAACTTCCAGGGCCCTTTCATCTCTTGCGGGTAAAACAGCCCAAGACGTTATATTTACAATGGCTACATTCTTGTTAAAGTGACATTTTCCTTGCTGTAAGAATATGGAATAAAGTAATTACATATCTTTACATTAGGATTATTTTATTATTGGTTAGGAGTATTTTTAATGAACTTCTTATATCTAAAAAAACGCAATGCTTTATTTGTAAATAAAATATGTGTTGGTTTTGTTTAAAAAAAACTTGTTTTAAACTCTTGTTATTATAGTGTAACCTGTGTATTTTTATTTGTTTGCTTTGTTCATTATTATTACTTTGATGAATTCTCTGTATAACTATATTTTGTTATTAGAGCAACTTTCTGATTTTTATCTTCTTCTAATAGGCTGAAAACCAGATAAAGACGTAACGTCTTATTAATTGATGAAAAAATGTTGCTGGTTCATTAAGAATATCGAAAAGTGAGTATATTTTTACATTTAATTTTTTTCTGCTTCAAAGAAGTGTTATGTTTTTGTCTATTAAAGAATGCCGCCGGACAGTAGCACAGCACATGTCTTACTGTCTCGTCATCCTCCATACATAGACGATACTCGAATTCTTCTTCGAAATCCCTCCTGCGCATGTGATGTATTAAATCGCAATGGCCAGTGTACAGGATGTCTCAGTATATTTTGCGCCCCCTACAGCTTTTACTTTTAGAGATAGAAAAAAAAGTTAAACGTAAAAGTTGCTTGAACCATCGGGATTTTTTATCAAAACAAAAAAAAAATGAACATCGCCAAATAGACAAAAAACACCAATTGGTGCTTTTTTTTAATAGACATTCTAATTATTATTTTTTCATTGGAATCCTCATAATCTCCCTGTTTCAACAATATATACATGTTATATCTTTAACCGTTCTTCCACTATTCCACATTAAAGAGAAAATAGACTTGCCTTGAAAACTTGTGTGACCTGAAGGTAATAATGATTGTTTTAGCTGTCTTTTTCATATCATCATATCACTCTTTATTTTAATTTCTTTATATAATAGTACATTCGACTCAAGAGAAATTTAACGTAGTGAAGAACAAATATTGCCAAAACCCATTGTATCAGGCATGTATATGTGAAACTACACTACCTCAACATGAAGCTTGACTAACTGCCATACAATCAGAGGCGACTTTGAAGGTGTTTGTCGATCGCAGTATACCCTGCGATATAAATTCTCAAAAAGTTTCAACAATATTTGCTCTAATAAAACTGTAATATGTTAAAGTTCTTCTTGAGTTGAATATACTATAATATAAAGAAAATAAAATTAAAGTTAGTTTCGATAAAGACATCTTGATTGAGTAATCATCATTACCTTCAAGTTACATCAGTTTTCAAGGTAAATCTTTTTTCTATGCAAATATTGAAAGAACTGTTTGAGTAAATATGTAACATGTACATATTTTTGAAATCAGGAGATTATGGGGATTCCAATAAAAAAATAATACGTAGAGTGTTCCCTGTAAAAAAACACAAGTTGGTATTTTCCAACAGATTTGCGATATTCATTTGTTTATTCTGAAAAAAATTCTCGAGGCTCTAGTATACCTCACAATTTTTAAATGTAAAGTTTTCTGTGGTTGTTAAAAGTTGTAGGAGAACGCTAAATTTAAGGAGATACCCTGTGCAGACCTATTGCAGTTTTGACCTCAATTCTGTTCATGTTTACCGACTTTCTCTTTTCCCCTTCTCAATAGCAAAAGGAATACAAACGTTTGCATGAGGCAGATCCGGCAGTCCAAGCCAATATTTATCAGCTTTTTCAACCACCCAGTCCGCTTGGTCGTTTCATAGGCTATAAACAAAGCTTGTTCAGGTTCCATAAATTTTTAGTTTTGCAACTTTCTTTGCTGGAAGGTCCGCAGATTCATTCCCCTCCAGATAGTACTTGGTGACTAATTCAACAAAAATAAACTATTAAACAGCATCCTGACATTGAGAAGGCAGTTATTTATCATTACAATGTATCAGTACAATGATAACGTTTGTACTGTACATGGTTCGACGTGAAACCGCCCCGACCTATCGTTGGGTCTATTTACGGGCACGGGTAGGTTACCGAAGGTGTCTCAGTTCTTTTAATTTAGTTTTATACTTTGTGTCGGTGAAGTTGTATGTTTTTGTGTTTTATATATAATATTTCTTTTAATTTAGTTTTATACTTTGTGTCGGTGAAGTTGTATGTTTTTGTGTTTTATATATAATATAACATTATATTACATGGAAAGAATATTAGCGGCAACAAGAATCAGTAAAACTACCCTTCAAGCTATTAGAAAAGAAGGTAGAAACGTTTATGCAAATTGGGCCACTACATGTTTTTCTAGCCCCAAGAAGAGCCGACAAAGAGAGAAAAAGTTTCCACAAAACCCTAACCTCAACTAGGAGATAAAGAATATAATTTATAATTTTTACATTACTGAGAAAAGATCGCCCACGGTTAAAGGGCAGTTTTTTTACTCAGAGAAAAATATATTATGGTTAAATCTACCAAAATATATAATTTTCTCGAGAATATATTTTTTTAATAAACATTTTAAATTGTTTATAGCTTTATTGAGGAAAATGCAGGAACAATAACTTGACTTCACAAGTTCAAAGACACGTTAAGGAAGCTCATAATATCTTTAGGATTTAGATGAATTTTGATATTATCTAAGTATGTTATTTCAAAACAAAAAATATCCTTTTCTTATTTTTTAGTCAACGCTTTTATACTATAATTATTAAAAGAAAAAATGTTATAGTAGAAATAAATTACCAATTTTTCAGGTGGAAAAAACAGGAGACAACAGATCTGCTCTAACAGAAAATCACTACATTCGATTAAAACGAGTTCTTTCTCAAAAAAAATATTTAGTACAGGGAAAAAAAAGACATATTATCTATACAGATGAAACCTACATCCATAGTAGCTACACACAATCTCATCTTCCACGGCGTAAATGGCGTACTCATCTTTCAATCAGGTAAAGTAAAACTTAGTGTCTCCAATTTCGCTTAGGTTAGGTTAAAAGTGAGTGGATCAAACCGACCCTCCACTGCGACTCTGTGGTCTATTGTGGCTGACACTTCCCCGAGCAACTCTAAGTCCTCAATGAGTCTTATTATTGCCTTTGGGGAGGTATTCTTCAAGTCCTCGGGCAGCAGGATATCTCTACCGAAAATAAAGAACCTCATCCTGGCAGCTGCCGGGCATTCACATAGCACATGTCTGGCTGTCTCGTCATCCTCTATACATAGACGGCACTCGGATTCGTCTTCAAGCCCCATCCTGTGCATGTGATTTCTTAGACCACAATGGCCAGTATATAGGTCTACTGCTGTTTTGAGCTTAATTCTGTTCATATTTAATAGACTTTCTGTTACCCTCTTCTTCATAGGAAGGGGGATAAACGCCTTTGAACGGGACAGGCCCAATTTCGCTTACCAAGTTTTAATACACCTGTCTGCGATACATTCATTATTGGATTTGCCCATTGTAGTGGAATTCGCGAATTTCCATCAATAATGGGTCAGATCAGGTACCATAATATTCTCAAGCTATAATCTACCAAAGTACAAGGCAATCAGATTGGTTTCTATCATTTTATTTTAGGCTCAAAGAGTGATGACGATATGAACCACTCTAATTTTATAAAATGGATAAAACTCAGTTGCTACTAAATCTGCCGGAGAGGTCTGTTTTAGTACTCAATAACGCATCCTACCACAATGTAACGTTAAAGAAAAATGTTGCTTCTTCTAGCCTGTTCGAAGAAAAATTGACAAAGATAGAGCTTTACGCATCGATTTCCGCCCACTTATGTATTAGATCAGTTATTAGAAAATAATGGTCACAAAGTTCTAAGATTGCCGCCGTATCATTCAGAGCTGAACCCTATAGAGAAAATACGTGCCACCGTAAAAAAATGAGTGTCATCTCATAATACTACATTTGTGTTAGCCGACGTTCCAACCCTGACTCGTCATTGACACTGCACTAGATCATCTATGTTTTACCATTAATACCGACTCATTTGAAGAAAGCTGGTCAGATTAATTTTCTGGTACCTTAAAATACATTTTTAATAAGATTAGGTTAGATTTCTAATAGTTAAGGTATTTTTTAGGTCTGAATTATTTCAAGTGTAATTATGTGGGATGCTTGTGATGAAGCTTACTTCATTTATTAATAACAAATGAACTATTTTCCGTCACCGATTTACAGTAAAACACTTTCACTCATAAACGATATACTTTGAGATCTAGTATACAAAATCTTGTAAATACATATTTAATAAAATATTTGGTATTGCATTTTTATACAATCCCCACCCGCTGATATAGCAAGAAGTTATATCACTCACTGCTTAACAAAAAACTTCCTTAAATGCAGCTACTTTTCGTTTACTATGTTAGTCCAACGACTACTGTTTCTGTCAGCCTCAAGCTTTGGTCTTGTTCTTCTTCTTCTTTCAGCAGCCATCCACTCCTAGATGTAGGTCTCCTGCAATCCTTTCCACTCTAACCTATTTTTTACCAGTTGATGCCAGTTTCTTCCTACTTTCTGCATCGAACCATCTTTTTTGAGGGCTCCAATGCTTCTTTTAAATAGTCTTGGTCTCCATTGCATAATACGTTTGGTCCATCTGAGGTCATCCTGTCGAGCAATATGACCCACTCATGTGCACTTAAAAGAGGCAACGCGCTTTATGACATCGTCTACCTTTGTCCGACGACGTATCTCTTCATTTCGTAGCCGGACCCTGAGAGTTACTCCTAACATGATTCTTTCTATTGCACGTTGCGTGGTGCGAAGTTTATTTGCGGATTTGATAGTAAGTGTGGTAGTTTCTAGTCCGTATGTCATCACTGGAAGAATGCAAGTATTGAAAATCTTTGCTTTCAAATTTATGGGCATATCTGGGTTCTTTAGAAAGTTTCCCAGTTTTCCAGTAGCTGCCCATGAGATTCTGATTCTTCTGGTCACTTCGGCTTGTTGATTTTCTTTTCCCGATATTATTAAATGTCCTAGGTATACATATTCCTTTACTGTTTTAATCAGGTTCGTTCCTACATAAATTGGTTTTTCGTCTGAAGAAGACGAAACATGCTTTGGTACCCACTATAAAAGTTTTTAGGCTTGATATCTATCAGCGCCCCTCTTAGTCCTGGTCTGTTTCTTAAAATGTGGTTATGACTTTTATCTCTAAGGCAATTCCCAGACTTTCTGTTCTATATATAAGCAATATTAAAGCAAACAAATAACTACTTACCATAGCGATATAGGGATAGTCACTGTATGCCATAAGTCCGCCAGCTTTTTCTAAATATCGTAAGCTATTTCTTAAAGAACCCCCAGCACATCCATAATTTCCAGACGTTGTACTGCAATCCACCAATTGCTGAGAACTAAAAATATTTAAAATAATTCTATTTTAAAATAGTGGTCTCGAATTGATCTAATATACTAACCTTAATGGTACCAATTTCTTGGTTTGCTTAAAAATTTGTCCCTGAAGAACACCGGCAACGCTGAAAGCATAGCATGATCCACATTCTTTCTGGTTGTAAGTAGGAGTCACAAAACCTTTTTCGATCCAATTAATTTCCTCGGGAATATGATGAAATTGGTGATGAAAATCTCCAACAACGTCGCTATCGACTTTTCGGTGCCTGCTTTTGGTCAGTTTTACCATTTTTTGAAGATATATTTGATGGCTCTGAAACATTAATTAAAAATTATGTTAGGGCGTTCGTTGACCAAGGAAACCAAAACGGAGAGACTGGGTTTGGTTGGCATTGGTTTTCTTGGGGGACCTCGGTTTCCCAATAATATACAGGGTGTCCGGTAAGTATATGGCCAACTCGTAGCAGGGTTTAGATGACATTTAAATAAGTAGAATTCTTTATTGTATAATTTAGCAAGTTAATATACAAGAACAACTGGAAAACAATTTATTATGACCAGATTTGTCAAAGCTGGCGAATTTTAATATAGTAATGGACAATTATTCCTATACTGAATACGGTATACAGTTCAGGCACCTATATGAGGTTTAGTTTATTTTTTTTCTAAATTTTGGTAAATGAGGTTTGTATCACCTGATTTGTCCTAATTATAAATACGATAATTCGGTCAACTGTATTTTACTTCAAATGATTTATTTATTCTTGTTTATTCTAATATAAGTATGTAATATTATTATACCCAAATGCACTCTAATAAAGCCCGATTTTCACTGAGGGAATACTTAATATTTTTATTTTAAACTGTATAATAATAAAAGTAAACTAGTATTTCGGTGTTGCTCCATTATGCTCTATCACAGTCTATTAGGTAGTGAATGAACTAAATTCCTAATGATCTCTGGACTCAGGCTTCCTAAATTTTTGCCTACAACTCTTCGTAGTTGCGTGGCCGAAAATTGCTGGCACTATTTGTTTCCTTAACGAGAAAGCCCTATACATTTTATACCACATTAATATCCTGACCCTTTAAAAGCGAAGGCAGGACTGATATGATGTCCATTCACCCATTCAGATAATCTCCGCATAGTGGGTATCGGGCAGTTGTGTTAATAAATAAAATCATTATTTTCGTAAAGAGCACTTACTGATAACATCATGATATTCTTCAAAATGTTAGTGTCAGATTCGACATTCGACCTGCCTCTATATATATATATATATATATATATATATATATATATATATATATATATATATATATATATATATATATATATATATATATATATATATATATATATATATACACTGTGTGTCCCAGATTCGCTTCTATATATAGGGATCTCGGCTCCTATTATACCTACAGCAAAGGTTAAATGGGGAAAGTTTTAGAGGAAACTTATTGCATTCGATATCTGGCTTCAGATTTACGATCGATCAATAAGTTTGGGAAATATCGGCGAAAAACCGAAAATGACGGATTTCGTTTTTCGCCAGTATATCCAGAACGGTAAATTTGACAGCTGTCAAAATGTGATATTATTCAGGCACATTTTTAAGACAAATAAGATGGCGTATACGACACGTCTTCATTGTTTTTTGTTAACCCGCAACCCGCCTCAACTTTCATTTTTCTTATGACCGCCATATTGGATTTTTCGATTTTTGGAAAGAGCCTAAATTTTCCAATCTAGTGATATCTCACAAGTGCATTAAAGATTTTAGTGTCATCAAAATATCACACTTCGATGTTTTTAAAGGAAGCCATGATTTATTTGTCACAAGATTACATTAATAAGTAAGTAATGTATTAAACGCATTGAATTTTCAATACAACATGAACGTAAAATAACGACTTAAAAAATCTAAATGAGCTTAAACTACTTTGTAAGTGGGTAACATTAATTTACAAATCTGCAAAATGACGTCCATTTGCATCGAGACATTTTTGACAATTGGTGACTGTTTTTCGGTTAATATTTCTAAATGTGTCCAGAACTCTTTGTCTCAGGATTTCTATGGTCAAATTCATAGATTTCATTCTTCGTGTCACCCCAGAGTCAGTGGATCTAGGAGGCGAAGATATTGGACCATTTAAAGAAATTATTCTTTCGGCAAACTGCTCTCTTAAGTTCCTGACTTGAATGATATTGTGAGCCGGACATCCGTCTTGTTGAAACCAAGTTCTTCTTAATTCATCTTCTGTTAGAATAGCTCGTAAGGCTGTACAACCCGGTTTCGCGAAAGCTCTAGGTACCTCTGCCCGTTTAGGTTGTAGTCAAACAAAAATGGTCCAATAAGTCGATTTCCTGAAATAATTAATGATTTATAAACAGGTGCCCAACAGTCAAGGGCGGCAGGGTCGGCCGGGTGGTACTAGAAACTATAAATTATAAAGGGGAAATTATCTTTATTAAAATTTTTATTTCCAAAAATAATTATCGAAACATCCCGTAATGAATGAGCTTGTATACAGTTAAAACCTTTCAGCTTTATTATGAAAAAGAAAAACATATTTGGTTAGCGGGAAGTAATAGCCGTAATAAATTATTTTGTTGGTAATGCATATTAATTTCGGGAATACTAAATCAATTTATTTCAGTGATATAATAATCTTAAAGAAGTACACCGTGCCTTAATAAAACATAAAATATCATAAGAACAAACCCCTTGCGCTTTAAAATTTAAATTATTCGGAAATACAGCTGAACGCCTTTCTATAAATCATTATGAAAATCAAAAAATAATTCGACATATGATTAATATGGTATTTTTTTCATAACGCAAGAACTAGGCTTCCCGGGTAATAATAAATCATTAAATTCAGACAATGAAAATAATTTTAGAGAATTAGCTAAATGTCTTCGAAACTACAATACAAAAAATAAGTTGGCTGACTAGAGTAGAACGTTTTACTTTTTTTTATTAGATTATACTCTTTTAGTATCATTAAAGAACTAAACGAAAAAAATAAGATTATTATTTGACCATCATTTCGTGCCTATTTAGAAAAAATTAGTTAGATTAACTTACCAATGATCCCACACCAAACGTTACTTCGAAATCTGATCTGTAGACGTCTCTCTGCCACTTCGTGAGGATTTTGCACAGCCCAATGATGACGGTTTTGCCTATTAAAGACTCCACAATTCGTGAACCTGCTCTCATCGGACCACAAGACATGATTTACAAAGTCAGGATTTTCATTACATCTCCTAGTATACTACTCACAGAACTGTAGTCGTCTTGGAAAATCAGTTTCCTTAAGTCCTTGTACTGTTATGGTTTTGTATGGATGGTACTTATTCTTGTTTAAAACTCTCTGTACTGTTGATTTTGGCACATTAGTTCCCTGTTCTACAGCTCTTACCGATACACTAGGGTTTTCGTTGATAGCTTGTAAAATGTTTCTGTCTCGATTTTCATTGTTATTATTGTATCCGCTTCTAGGTTTTCGAAGGCACCATGGTTAATTAAATTAACTACGATATTCCTGAATTGGGTTTTATGAGGCTGGCGTCGTTCAGGGTACATCTCCAAATACCTTGCTGAGGTAACGTCGGCGTTTCTGTATAATTGAAAGTACAGAGCTAACATGTCAACCTTTTCTTCATTTGAATACGGAATGCCGGCCATTTTCTATAGGTTTTGACAATTTATGTATCAGATTTATGATTTTATTGGGATAAAAGCGTACCTACTACTTATTAAAACACAGCTTTGATACTTTCAACTATTTAACTTAACGTCAAAGTCAAAATCCAATTTTGTTACAAATAAATCGTGGCCTCCTTAGAAAAGCATTGAGAGCTAACATTACTTTACATCATGGCCTCCGTAGAAAAAACTGAAACCTAACTTTACGAAGTGTAATATTTCGATGATACTAAAATCTTTAATGCACTTGTGAGATATCACTGACTGGAAATTTTAGGCTCTTTCCAAAAATCGAAAAATCCAATATGGCGGCCATAAGAAAAATAAAAGTTGAGGCGGGTTGCAGGTTAACAAAAAACAATGAAGACGTGTCGTATACGCCATCTTATTTGTCTTAAAGATGTGTCCGAATAATGCCACATTTTGGCAGCTGTCAAATTTACCGTTCTGGATATACTGGCCAAAAACCAAATCCGTCATTTTCGGTTTTTCCCCGATATTTCCAAAAACAATAGATCGATCGTAAATCTGAAGCCGTATATCGAATGCAATAAGTTTCCTCTAAAACTTTCCCCATTTAACTTTTGCTGCAGGTATAATAGGAGCCGAGATCCCTGTATAGAGAAGCGAATCTGGGACACGCTATATATATATATATATATATATATATATATATATAAATATATATATAAATATTATATAAATATATATATAATATTATATAAATATATATATATATATATATATATATATATATATATATATATATATATATATATATATATATATAATGTGTTTTCATTCCGGGTGCACATCCGTTCACTACTGTCGTTCTGAAAAGAACAGTTTTGCTGACGTTTCGCCAAAATCACATGGCATTTTCGAAGCTTTCTTTCTCGCGTCCGAATAGAGACTGTCTCTATTCTAGATTCTAGACCAGTCTCTATTCGGACGCGAGAAAGAGAGCTTCGAAAATGCCAAATGTGATTTTGGCGAAACGTCAGCAAAACTGTTCTTTTCAGAACGACAGTAGTGAACGGATGTACACCCGGAATGAAAACACATTGTATTTTTCCATCCGTGAAGGAGTAAAAATCAACACATATATATATATATATATATATATATATATATATATATATATATATATATATATATATATATAAATATATATATACTAGAGGGTACCCGCGACTTCGTCCGCGTATATGACTATAATGAAAGGGATATAAAGAGGTACTTAAATCGCCTCATTTGATTACCTCTTTATAAACCTCGTTTGTTGTTGCATTCTCTGGCTGTAAAATAGCCAAGCTACTACGCGAACTTACTCTAGAGCATGCGACATAGAGTTGACCATGGGAAAAACAAACGTAGGGCAAGTCAACTCCAGCTCTACTTAAGGACTGCCCTTGAGCTTTGTTAATTGTCATGGCGAAACAAAGCTTTAAAGGAAACTGTACACGTTTAAACTGAAAATGATAGTCTGACGGAATTAAATGGTATAAAAATTGTTTGTCCCAGACCAGGGCCAGAAATAATAGTAGATTCTATTACATTGTTTTGTAATGTTTTAACCTGTAGCCGAGTTCCATTACACAATTTTGGTGGTTTTAAATTTTGAATAAACATCACTGGTGCCCCCACTTTTAAAGTTAACTCATGAGGAGGAATTCCTGAAAGGTTTAGAGAGTGTAAGAACTCGACAGGATAATTAACCGCATTTTCTTTGTCTATAACTACATCTATTGAGTAGTATGTTAATTGTGGAGCAGTAATTTTTTCCAACAAAGCTAGATGTGTTATTTTTTGGAGTTAATATAGCTAATTCTTTAAACCAAGAAGCGGTTTTATTTTGACAACTTTCGAGTCCACTATAAACATTTAAGTGGTAGTTTCACCACCTTGGAAACTTAGTTTCGAGGAATCCCTTCTTATCAAACCTTTGCACTTTAAAATCAAGCTGTTTGCACAAGCTCAGCTTTCTACGGCAAACGGTTTGAGAAAGATCGCAAAAATTAATCAATGACTCGGTTTTTTCAAAAAAACCCTGTTTGAATCTTAAAATATGTAATAAATAAAATAAAAAGCACGTGTTTAAGTGTTTTTATGAGTAACTAATTGTTTTTTAAATAAAAAATATAATATTAAAGGGGTGGTTTTCAGCCCCTCGGTTTTTCAAAATTTTTAAAATATGTAAAAAAATAAAGCATATTATGTTCAAGCGTTTTCCGAATAACCAACGGTTCTTTAAATCAAATATATTATAATATTTAAGGGATGGTTTTACACCTTTGGACACATTGTATGAATTTGAATCCTTAAATATGTAAAAAATGAATTAAAAAAACACGTGTTCGAGCATTTTTCCCGTTTTTTAAACAAAAAATATTGTAACATTTAAGGGGTGGTTTCACCTCCTGGGAATTTGAGTTTTGAAAAATCCCTTCTTATCGAACCTCTACACTTTTACCTCAAGCGGTTTGACTTCAGACTGATCGGTGTAGTTTTAATTTGTTTTTCAATGTAATTGTGTCCATATATGTTTGAAACTATGTCGGTTCTCCAAATTTCCTATTAATTTGATAAAGGCTCAAGTTATAGCCGAAATGTTATTAAAACGAGACATGAATATGTGAAAATAGTTGTTTAATTTTTAATTGGAGGATCATATCCCAAGAAACAAATACTAACAATATACAAGAAAGGTCCAAGAAAATAACCCCAGTTACTATATATATATATATATATATATATATATATATATATATATATATATATATATATATATATATATATATATATATATATATAATTATTTATATATATATATATATATATATATATATATATATATATATATATATATATACATACAGAAATTAATATTTCTGTTGTCTTCTATTTTGCACAGATGCATGTCCATCTAAAGCGATTTAGTGCACCATAGTACCTACAGATGGCGTCCATTGCCAGTGTTCGGGTAATAATTAGGTTTTATTTTAATACTGATACCCCCCAAGAAACTGCCTGATGAGCAGAGGGGCAAATACCACGGTAGGAGAATGGATCCTCGGTTCTGAAACAAACAGAGCCAAACATTTTAGTCGTTTCTTGACACATTGGTGAAGGAGTTTTTCCTCCTTTTGAGTTCTTTAGTATAATCTTTTACGACTAAGAACCGCACAGAAATTGATACTTCAGTTTTCATCTATCTATCTATATATATATATATATATATATATATATATATATATATATATATATATATATATATAAAGGTTTCTTTTGTTGCAGCATTATATCAAATGCCCGACAATTGTCTTGATCTGCGGCAGCATCCAGCTACAACTGATCCGGGAAAAGCAGTTTCTATTTCCGTGGATTTGAAGACAAATATTTTATAGTCATTATTTTACTTGTGCGGTAAACAAACATTTGACTGTCCATCCGGTACCTGCTGATCAACGCAGAGTATGTCTTCTTTGTCATCTGACCTTTATATCGTGGATTTTTCGGAGCCCCTACCTTCCTTTTGGGCCAGCCTTGTTCAGCAGGGCAATTGTTTTAGCTTTTTCAGCTTTTGATAAGGCAAGAAGAATGTACGCTATTAGATTTCTTAATCAAAATTTGCCGAATTAAAAAACATGTACAATAATTGATCGTAGCTTAAGAAAAACAGATATCTGAGTGAGATTGCCGATAATCCTTTTAACATCGTAAAACAGCTAGCGGCTCAAACAGGCATAACACAATAAATTGTAAATGAAAATTCAAAATAACACTTGCTTCATCCTTTCCATGTTGGAAAACTACACGCAATGTCTCGAGGCTAAAGTAAATTACTGGTTTTTAATTTAGAGAGAATCCAAATTTTACTAGAACTGTTTTATTTACGGATGAAGATCGCTTCACAAGAGACGGTGTTATAAATTCTCATCATTTATATATATGAAATGAAGAAAAGTCCCATGCAATAATAATAACACCAACAAACATATATGATTAACGTGTGTGCGGGGATCATGGGGTATTACTTGATCGGATCTTTTGTTTTGAAATAAAAATTGAGTGTTGCCCTGTATTTACAATTCTTGCAACAAAATTTAAAACATGTACTAGAAAATGTACCTTTGCAAATTAGAGCTCAGATGGTGTATATGCGTTATTATAATATTTTTGCTAATCGTTGGATACGTCGAGGTCTATTTTATCGCCATCAAGATCTCCTGACCTAAATTCATTAGATTTATTTTTGGGCTATCTCAAACAACTCTAGTAAAACCTATACGCAATGCCTTAGAAAGAGAAAATCTATCCTCTTTTATGCGAACCCATAAATGTACAATATAGCAATACTTTGCCTGTTATAGGACAGTTTTTATAAATTTTTTCAGTTGTATTTGAAGATAAAGGTATTAAACCTGATATATTTATAATCGGTAAGAAGCTGTGTCCCACTAAAAATAAGTATTACGTATTTTTTCTATTTTTTATTCATTTTTAAAATTTTTCGATATTCTTAAAAGATAGCACAAGAAAAATTCTACATCTTTTGTATTTAATGTTTTGTTGTATTTCTTCTATAGTTGAAGCCGCAGTTAGATGTAAAAATATAAATGAAAGTCCTGTACAGTTGGAACATTTGCCATGTAAAAAAACTAATGTTTTGGAAAAAAATTATTAGTTTATATTACAGGATTTTTGGTTGTAAATGAACCCCCTTATTAACGTTCGTATTTCTATAGATATCAAAAATAGTTAAATAAGTACTTGTAAAGTTTCTTGAAATCGCACAATGTAGTTTGCAGATATGCAGGATGTTAAGTTTTTCTGAAATCAACATCAATTTTGGTTTCTTAAATGTTGATATAAATATAACAGGTTTGGTACCTTTATCTTTAAAGGAAATTTGGCGAAAACCCTGCCATAAGAGGCAATGTGTTAGAGAAAGACGGAAAACATTCTTTTACATAGTGGAATCAATGGGAACACATTGCTTAATGGCCCGGTTTTTCTCAAATTTATCGGGCGTTTTCCAAGATAAAGGTATCAAACTTGTTATATTTATAATCAGCAAAAAGATGCCAATTTCATGAACGTATAATATAAAGAGTGTTATATTTAAAAATCAAAATTCATGTTGATTTCAGAAAAACTAGACACCCTGTATATATATATATATATATATATATATATATATATATATATATATATATATATATATATACTAGTATTCATATAATTTTAGGAAACTTTTATATTTATGTTTTTTTGATATTGACACCCTAAAGATGGTAAGGTAACATAAATAAATAAATAAATAATCGCCTTTATATTACAGAAATGCATATTTACATAGACAGTGTAATAATATTCAAAAAAAAAATGGCACCAAAATGAGGCGAAGTCTAGCCCAAGTCGGCTACTCTACTTAACCTCAAAAGTAATGCAGAAAATGTATAAGTATATAAATAAAAGAAAATCAAATATATAACAAATATAGATAAAATTAATATATCCAAAATAATTCACAAGTAATTGCATAGTTATAATTTAAAATATAACAAAATTATGCAGAAATTTGAAGTTGTGACACTAAAGACTTTGAAGTGTCAACAAAAAATTTTTAAATTGTTTTTTGAACTGAGTTACATTAAGTGAGATAATGTTATGTTGCAAATAGTTATATGTTTTAACGGCATTATACGTAAATGACCTCTGAAACATGGCTGAACGATAGTGAGGCATAGTTAAATGATTGGTAAAACGAGTCCTGTCATGAATATTGTTACGAGGTACCAATTTATTTTTTAGTTGAATAGATGCATCAGGGTTATTTAAAATATTTAATACAAAAGTAGCCATATGATAAAGTCTGCGATTGTCGATTTTTAACCATTTAAGTTGTTCAAATGTATGCGATATATGGTCAAACTTTTTGTGTCCAAAAATGAACCTGCAACAGGAATTTTGAACCTTCTGGATCCTATTTTTATCCAAAATATCAATACAGTTACCATAAATAAAATCACAGTAATTAAAGTTGGATAAAACTAAGGATTCGCACAGATTTTTGCGTAAGCGTAAATTTAGGATGTGTCTGTTACTGTACAAAAGTTTTAAAGCTAAAAATTATTTTTGCATGAGTTTTTTTAACATGTTCTTTAAATCTTAAATTTGAGTCTATGATAATTCCAAGATTCTTTGCTGACTCAACTATAGGTAGTGTCGTACCATCCAGAACAACATTAAACCCTTCTTTTAAGGTATTTACCTGATTTTTATTTCCGAAAAACATAACTGAAGATTTTGTGCGATTTAATTGTAAGCTTTGCTCGGACGACATTATTTTTAAATTGTTTAAATCATAATCAATTAAATCTGATGCTTGTAGGGAATCCTGAATATTAAAAGAATAGTAAAGCTGAGTATCATCAGCATACCCTTGTGTTTGGCAATATTTTGTAGATTTCAGAATGTCAGCTGTATAAATAAGAAATAGTAAAGGGCCCAATATTGATCCTTGAGGCACTCCAGAGAGAATCGAAATTTGTTTTGAGAATTTATTTGCACAATATATCTTTTGAAACCTGTTTTCAAAATAAGAATTAATAATATTAAGGGATTGATGTTTTAATTTGGAACAAAGAAGTTTTTGGTTGATGGTATCAAAAGCTTTAGAAAAATCGAGAAGTACTATAAATATATAAATACGCATAAATCTCAGTTGTGTGGAACGAACCTAAGAGTAAACCTACTAAAAACTTTTTTTTGTAAGTATTTATATATATAAATTAAAACTCCTAAATCAAAAAAAAATAATACACTATGACAAATTACCAGTAGCATCATTAACCACTTCGGAGGAACTACAATAAGTCTAGGAGTCTATTAAAAAAGATTTTAACTTTAGAAAAGCTGCAACCTTTCGTCACGGAGGATGATATCCAATAAATAACGGAATTAGGCTAGTCTATTTACAGTGACAATTTCTAGCTACTGGTGGATGCGCCAGGAAACGGTTATCCGTCAATAGTGATACTGTAATTCTTTGATCGTATGTATTGATTGATGTCATTGTGTTAAGTGTTTGTTGATAACAAAACAACCAGTAAGAATGTTGGTTTATTAAGTGTGTGTTGTGTCTGTCATAGGAATTTTAATAATTATTGGTAATTGAATATCTTATTATTATTTAAGTAAAAACAAGAACTTAAAAGTATTTGGGATGTATTAGAGTTGTTATTTTCAGTACTCAATTATATTTATCATAAGTAACAGTAGCAGTAACAGTAACAGTCTGGACAAATACTTGATAATTTGAGAAATTGTTTCACATTGGTTCACGAAATACCAAATATTTAACATTTATTTCTAAAAACAAATTGTGCCTTTACGATAAAAAACGCCGTTAACCACATAGTATTTATAAGAAATTACTAAATACTATTTACCACAAATTACTAAAATTTGTATTTTTGCCTCAAGGTCCGTCATAATATTACAAATTGTTACAACTCTGTTGGAAAGCGTTCTTTCTTACTGCAGAATAGTTAGTACAGTGGTTGGGATATTATGAAGTGTATTTGGCCTTTCGGTACACTGTAGTTCAAAAGACTTCTGCAGATCGTTTAACAAAAACATCAAGGAAAGCCAAAGTATTTGTATTTCTGAATTGTAAACTTAATACATGTTCTTATTCTGTTTAAGTGATTAAATTGTTGTCATTTGCAGTTCAAGTGATAAAAGTATCATCCCCATACCTAAGCCAAAGTTCAGGTTTCATTTCAGCAGTATTAATTGTATGCTCTTTGAACCACACGATATAAATATTGGCTACTACCGGAGAAAAGAATTACTCCATGGGAAGACCTTCATCTTGTGAGTAAAACCTATCTTTCAATTGAAAGTAGCAGTTACGGAGTTATATATATATATATATATATATATATATATATATATATATATATATATATATATATATATACCAGTTATTGGAGGGGTAAGTGTTTTTCATGCTTTGAACATATCTGACGACCAAAAAAAAGCACTTTCATATAGCACACCGGCTTATACACTCTTCTTCGTACAATGTAATATTATGTAACTTCGATGTTCAAAATCCTAGAGCGTAAATTTTAAATAATTATGTCATATGGGGAGGAAATTACCCCCAGTACCCCTTAAGAATACTACCAAAATGGTTCGAATTTTGAACATACGAATTTCTCTTACCTTGTAAATGTTGTATGATCTGTAACAAGTATTTCGCTAAAGCACCTGGATTAAGTTTACAATGGAGGAAGGACAAAATTACTCTTTGGCTTTTTTTAACGTTTTTGTTAAACGATCTGCAGAAGGCATCAGAACTACAATGTACCGAAGGCCCACACACACTGGACAATATCTCAACCAGGATTCTAACCATTCTGCAGCAAAGCTTCAAACAGAGCTGGAACAACTTGTAATAATACGACCGACTTCGAGACAGAAATTGAAAACATAAAGATAGTTCTAGTGAAAAATGGTTACTGTGAAAGATTAATAAGTAATACAATATTAAAATTACAAATTGATCATTCCACTACTACACATTACGAACTAGAAGCAACATCACCATTTCTCACGATATCCTATGTTAAGGGGATATCTGAAAAGTATAATTCACCTTTAAATCGGGAAATACATTCAGAGGCTTTCTGATGTAAACTAAGCCAAAGGATGAGGACAAGAACAAAGGAAGCATTTTCCAAGTCTAGTATGAGTGTCGAGGATTGTACAGGGTGTTTCTTTTTCGTTGATATTATAGGGTATAGGCTGAACGGTAAGAGATACAAAAAAACTATCATACATATCCAATTCTCTTCTTTAGTGTTTAGTTTAATGGCGCGGTCAGATCTACTGGATTGGTTTAGAAAATACAGGGTGATTCTCAAAATATCCTGTTTCTTATTATCTTTTATTACTCGGTTATTTATGGAGATAAAAAAAAACTTTAAATACAAATGTTTTATGATTTTTTTACGTAAAAAACTTAAAAAAATAAAGATGTTTTAATTTTTGAGATATTATTAAAAGTAACATTTTCTTAAATGGGTCACCCTATATCTAAGTATCTAGAAATATTGCATTTTTTCTTGCGAGTGCAACAATATATAATACTTAATATTTTGCTTTGTCCTAAATAGCTAAAATACCAAAAAACGTTTATTTTTAGTTGGTCATGGACTGAATTCTTTAGGCGTTTGTTTTTGTTTGTTTACATGTCATAAAATTAAATAACCATTAAGTATTGATTGTCAAATTCCGTTTTCGATTATATTTTTTAAAAAAAGGTGTCCAAAATGAATGTTTTATAAATATAGCTTGTGTTGCTGCTGATCCGACAGTATTTAGCCGTAATATTGACAAAGACATTGGTATAAGTAAATCTAAAGTTCTAAAAACGTTAAAAAAGCATAAGTATAAACCGTATAAAATAAAGAAAGTTCATAACTTACATCCTGGAGATGGAGAACTGCATTTAGAATTTTGTCATTGTTATTTGCAACAGATTAATCGGAATCTCAATTGTTTTCAAAATGTAATGTGGACTGACGAAGCTTTTATATCTAGCGAAGGAATTTTTAATCGACTAACAATCGATATTGGTCAAACATAAATCCTCATCAGACCGCCGCTAGGGTACAATAAGGACGCTTTGGGTTCCATGTGGGGGTAATCATATAATATCAAAATAGAGTTCTTAACAACAGAATTTATAAAGAAAATTTTAATGCTGCAGGATACATCCAAATTTTGGAAGAATGTGTAATAAACGAGTTGGATAACATGCTATTAGCTGCAAGAAATAATGTTTATCTACAACAAGACGATGCCCCAGCCCATAACAACCATATGGTAAGGCACTAGTAGCACTAAGGTGGCTCAATTTGGCGAAAATTGGCTTGGTACATCTGGACCAAACAAATAGCCTCCGCGTTTCCCCGACCTGACGCCACTTTTAATTTTGGGGATTTATCAAGAACGAAGTATATAAAACCCGAAGTAATACTTTAGAAGTTAGAGCAACTTTTATGAATTGCATTGGTAGAAATATTCATATTTATAACGCCACTCGTTGCAACTGAACGAGTCGAGTCCAAAAATGCATCGAGCAGAATGGAAAACAATTTTAGAAGCTTTTGCGATTAAACAACTATGCTAATCGTTAAGTATTCAAGATAATTGTTGAGTTGTTATTATAATTGTTTCATGTTTTTTTGTAGATGTTTTGGTTTATTAATGTTTTTTTTTGATATTCTTAGTAATTAAGTTTTTAAGATACCTATTATAAAATAAAAGAATCCATGGCCAACTAAAAAAAATGTTTTTTTGGTATTTTGGCTATTTAGGACAAAGAAAAACATTAGGTATTATATATTGTTGCAATCGCAAGAAAAAATGCAATTTTTCTAGATACTTAGATATAGGGTGTCCCATTTAAGAAAATCTACTTTTGATAATATCTCAAAAATTAAAACGTCTATATTTTTTTAAGTACTCCGCTGGATTTTACGTAAAAAGTCATAAACCGTTTGTATTTAAAGTTTTTTTATCTCCATAAATAACTAAGTAATAAAAGATAATAAGAAACGGGAGATTTTGAGAATCACCCTGTATTTTCTAAACCAATCCAGTTAGCGTAGATCTAACCGTGCCATTAAACTAAACACTAAAGAAGACACGTATCTTAATTTTTTTGTATCTCTTACCGTTCAGCCTGTATCCTATAAATCAACGAAAAAAACACACCCTGTACATTGGAGAGGAAAAACGGCCTCTTAGTATAAGATTCAAAAAGCTTTTTAATTGTATTCAAAAGGAAGAGAGTTCTGGTTAAACGAACATCGTATGCAGTGGTCGGAGGTTTAAATTTTCCATGGGAGCAGTTCTGATGAAAACAAAAGTTCATAGAAGTCGCTTCTAGCTAAAACTGACCTTAAATTTATGGTTTAGGTAACCAGGGGGGCGGAGACTTCACGTATCACCGCACACGACTACTATATAAGCTCGTACCTTTAGAGTTACTATTGGGTTTACACTTGAAAACGATTGGAGTACTATTCAAAACGTTGTGAAATAAAAAAAATAAAAACAATGCAAATCTGAATTTTGAACGATTTAGTGAACTTCCGTTCTATGTTGGTAAGTCTTGTCGTAAACTCCGCAGCTTCGAAATTATTTTAGCCAGAGCGAATAACTATAATTCATTGTCAGAGGTACCCACAGAAGCGGGTACAGATGTTTGGCAAGGGTTTCGATAAGCCCTAAATATCAAAAGAATTTTGAAGGGAAGTTGGTTTTTATCTTCTCCATAAGGTCTAGTTATTTGTAACGGATCTTTGTTATTAACCAACCAATTTTTGTACAGAGAAAATTGAAAAGGTCATTATTCATAAGATTTCGTTCAAGCAACATTTTAAGTTATGAAGTTTAATACAAGAAAAAATACTACCTATAGAATATAGGCTTTTATTAAAAAAATGATAAACAGGCACAATGCAATTTTATTTTCACATTGTTAAACAATTGCTCGCAAAATATAAAATAAATATTATCTTTTCATAGTATTCAATATTAAGTTAATAAACTCTGATTTTTGACATCAAAATACAATTTTACCTGATTGTTCAGTTTGGTATACAAATGTGTTTAATTTTCAGCGAATATGGCTTCTGATAAAAAAATATCAATATGTAATTTTGAAGAGATTAACAAAGCACGTAGTGATCCTAACATATTGGTTATTGATGTGAGAGAAATTGCAGAATTACGGGAAACGGGTCAGATACCAGGAGCCATCAATATACCTTGTAAGTTGTTATATTTTATCTAAGAATTTAAATTTACATATTTGAGTCAAATTCAACTTAGTTTCAAAACGGGTTTTCACTCTTTCATGACTTTACTTGGGTGCCCCATTGTTAATTTACTAATATGCTTAATTTGAATCTGCAATTTTTATACATATTGTTACAAAGAAAAATAACACGACTTTTTTTAACATAATTGTAATTTTGATTCCTGAAAATCAATCAGCTTAAAGTTGTTCACAATGAAAAAAAAAATAGAAAAAAAGTAACGTAACTTTTTTGGCGTTTTAGTTCAGTCAAGATCCAGTACGTAGATTTTAATGTTTTTCTCAGAGACGCACAGAAGTAATTTTTGAAATTGTAGGTGGAAAAAAATAATTATCGAAAAATACATTTCTAATAAGTCTTATTTTAAAGAAAACATTGCGTGAAATCGTTTTTCTGCGTAACAATCTTTATACCTTATCAACCATGGCCATGACTTTAAACAAAAGAGTATAAAATATTCAGTACCAGTGATATGTCAGTTTAGTGTCATTTTAATAGCGAATTTGCTCTCTTCATTGTAATATTTTCAAAATTGTGACTGTGCAGTACGAAAACTGAAGGTAAGTACTTACTTTATTTAAAACAGTATTGTTAAAGAATACATGTACATACCAAAATATATGATATAACGAAATCGCTGTAAAACTGTCGTTTCCTTCTGAAAAAATTAGCAGAATATAGTGTTCATGCATGTTTGTTCCAATAAGATTTTTTAACGTTAATCTGGTTTATTACCTTTCGACTTATTCCAGATTTTGTTACTAAGAATTCTAAAAACATTTTTTTCAGAGACTATGTCAATACGAAGATATAACATGTTTACCATGTGGTGCGAGGAAAAATCACTGGACGGCAAGAACTGTTACGTTTTGAATGTTGTTTTGAAAAGGCCTAATTTAGACCAATCTCAGGATGTTAGATATAATTTAATACAGAAATTGGAGAATTCCTTCAATAGTTCTGTCGTTAAAATGTGGAAAAACATTAATCGCACTCGCGCAGTATTTGTAGATGTCTATATCGTGACTGACTGAATGAATCTATACAGTTTTTTTATAGCAGATCTACAAGAACCAGGTCCTAATAAAGGTAGATCCTCTAAATCTTTCACAGATCTTGGCGACAAACGAAAAGAAAACTGAAAATAATGCCATTGTTGGATAGTCCAGGAAGTGTCAGAACATTCACCAGAGAGAGCTACCAACATCAAAAAAGCGTCTAGTATTCCAAGTTATAAGCCTATTAAGTATTCCCCAGAAGAAGCTCTTGCCCTTTACGTTGATGGGCGATTCATACAAAAATCTACATTTTAATGCAGAAAGGAGCGAAGTACCGGCATGTCAACATTTACCCTAATTATAATATTGTTTGATTGAGTGCTAGTAGTGAGTATTGTCGAGCTTCACTATTAGACCAAATATTGTACGATTATGGGATCTTCACTCTCCATGCTTGGAGTGTTGTCTTCACATTTCCTACAGGTTAGGGTTAAAAAAATTACAGATTCGGGACAAGAACGAGAGAAAAAAATTGTAAGAGAGAAAAGAAGAGATAATTAGAAAGCTAAGAGGAAAGTTGTGTTTGTTGGTTGATATTTGGAAGCAGGGTTATGGCACGACTAATAATGGGAATACAGCCCGAATATTTTTCAGTAAATATCATGTCACTTCATCAAGAACGGATAATTCTGTTTTCATTTTCATGTTTTTAAAATTATCATGTTTTGTATTCTTTACATTATAAACCTTTAATGAATTTTACAGGGATGAATGAAGATTTTTTCAAACGTCTATACGTAATCCTGACAATGAGGTGTTCTGGGTATAAAGTGAATACTGAGGCATTTACAGCAATAATGTTCGTGGACCTTTATATATGGTACAACATGCCTTCGAGTCTTCAGCGAAAACTGATTCATGGACCTGCAATTGTAAAATCTGCATCTCTTCCTATAGCAATGTTTTCAGAGGAGGATTTAAGGATTTTCGAAGATATCTTGGTTTGGTATCGTCTGATCCTTATATTTCATCTTTATCGAAATGTGTGGGTGCTCGTTGCAATAAAGCACCTTTGGTTGAAGATGTGCTGAGATTGCTTAAAGAGCCTCAGCAAAAATTAACTAGAATTATGTTTTTTACTATTACAGCTAGTGGTTATAACTTTCATTAATTAGTTTGGATTAGATTAATAACAAGTTAGTAATCAAGGGGTATATTTAACACGTTTATATTTTTAATTACTTTATTGTATCTAATGCCTATAATTTGTTTTTTGTTTTTATATTTCATTTTTCTCAACGATTAGATTACATGTTTTATTTTTTGTTTTATGTAATAGTTTCATCAATAAAATTAAAACAAATATGGTAACCGGTTGACTTGTAGTATGTTCGTGTGGTTAGGTTTGACCACTAAAATCTTAAGTAAAAATAAATGTCTACAGATAACATCACCAAATTACTACAAAATTGGGTAAAAGATAGTTAAGATATTTACAAATAACCGATTTTTTTGACAACCTGTATCGTAAAAAGTATACGTCTCCGGCCTACCTTTATATACAGTTTTAGTCTTAGAATCTACCAAAGATTCACCCCCAGAAGTTTGTAGAAGATCTTAATAAAGACGCTTTACTCCCCCCGTCCCTCCTGGATTCGTCATTGGTGGGAAGGGAAAAAGTATGGATAGGCTACATTCATTATTTTGAATGCGAATAGTAAACTTTATAAATGTTAGAGATATTCTCATATATTATTTATTTCCACCTTGATTTTTAAAAGTGACCTCTGTGCGATAAAAAGTAGACATAGTGTAAACCGCTAGTATAAAAATTATTGTTTTTGAACATTTTGGGTTTGTTTTAAAATATGGCCGGTTTTAATTTGTTAATTTGCCGCCCCTGGGGCGTGGAATTAAGATATCTAACAATATTTTCTTTTTAGTAGGTGAGGTGCACGCCGCCTTAGACCCAGAAACCTCAAATGAAACCTTCAAGATGAAATATTTAGTGGACAAGCCTAGTAAACTTTTTCCTCTCATATTCACCTGCAGATCAGGAAGACGAAGCGCTTTGGCTCAGCAAGAAGCCTTTGCTTTAGGATATACTAAGTAATAACATTGAGTATTTAAATTTGTATGACATTTATTATCAACGTGATTATACAGGATGTCGACAAAACTGCGCGTCAGTCTGTAATATCATTTGTAACTGAAAAAGCTTATCGTATATCCACATTTACGGGAAGGACTATCAATATTTTTATTTTGCCTAGCTATATTGTTTTTTTCTAAAAAAATATGCTTGTCGTTCATACTTTTCGGTTACACTGTATGCCTTTCTAACAGTTCAGTTATTTACAAATGTATTTATATTTCTATATATTTTGATTTCAGTTTTGGATAAGTTCAAGAAGCACTTGTTAAATACCTGCTTCTCATATTACAGAACGATATTACTGCTTTAATCAGTTATACAAGGCGTTGTAAAAGAAGTAAATTAAAAAAATAATTATTTAAATTTTCAATGCATTTTTAATGCATAAAATAAATATTTTTCTATGAAATGTATACAAAGTGCTGCAAAAATATGAACATAATCCAGATTTAACATTCAATCAAGTTGATCGCTGTCGGATTTAAAAAAAAATTGTAATCCTTGCAGTCGGATTTTTTAATAATTTTCACAATAAACATCACCAGTGGCGTGACAGTATATTTTATGTTGGATTTTCGTGATGCATTTTTGTTTCTTAAATGTTTATTTAGTATCATAATTATGGGATTACAAAGTAAAGTAAATTCTTTCGCTAGAATGAAAGAAATAACCGAAAATTTCCTTTACCAGGAACTTCCCTCGTTATGAATATTTCCTTTTATTAAGAACAGTGAAGTGTGACCCAATTTATTTCAGTACATAGTCATTTAGTAACACATATATATATATTTCTTTTCAAACCTTTTTATTGGGCGTCATTTTGTTCCATCATACTGGATTCCTACCAATATTTTACCCGTTTCTACCTATGCCTCATTTGTTTTTGGGCATAATTTAAAATAAATTCAATATGTAGTTTTTACATTGACACACACCGCCATTTTGTTACGTCATGTTGAATTTGTATCAGTTAATACCTATATCATATTAAACTTCTCTGCAAAATTTAAAGTCAATTAATTAAGATCTTTTACGCAGAGTTTAAAAAAAAAATTATTTGGCTGCCAGTTTGTTTCGCCATCTTGAATTTTTACCATAACTTTACTAGTTTATCTCTATATCACCCTTGCTCGTACAAATTTTAAGTCGTTTTTTCAGGCTTTTTTTAAATATTTTATTAGGTATTAGGTCATGAACTAAAGTGTTACCAATTCATTCCTATGTAACACTTGATTTTTGTGCAAAATTTGAGGTAAATTGCATAATTAGTTTTTAGTAATAATTATTTTTAATGTTTCACTAAGCCGCCATCTGGTTCCGGGATATTGAATTTTTACCAAAATATTACCAGGTTGTCCCCCATATGACCCTTAATTTTTGACTAAAATTTGGAGCCAATGTGGTATGTAGTTTTAAAGCTGTGCCGCGAACTGACACACAAACCGACAGACGGACCAACGGAAATGCTAAAACATATTTTTTTTAGGGACACTAAAACGTGAAGATTTGCTGAGAGGGTGATTTTTTCACGATTACAAACCTTTTATTTGGCCACTATTTTGTTCCGCAATCTTGAATTAGTACCACAGTTTTACTAGTTCATCTCTATATCACAATTAGTTATGGCACAATTTAAAATCAGTTCATTAAGTGGTTTTTTCAAGCTGAATTTTTACATATTTTATTTATTAAGCCGCCATTTTATTCCACCATCTTGGATTCTTACCAAAATTTTACCAGTTGATTCCTACATAATACTTGATTTTTGTGCAAAATTTAAGATAAATTGGATAAGTAGTTTTTTTAACATTTCACTGGGCCGCTATTTTGTTTTGCCATATTGGATTTTTACCAACATGTTACCAGGTCAACCCTATATGATACTTAATTTTTGACAGGTCGCCGAAATTGAGAAAACATGTTTTTCGGCGTCTAGATACCCTGAAACGTAAAGATCTGAAAAAAGCTCGGAGGGCGATTTTTCCACGATTACAATATTTCCCTTTTACGAGGGAAGTAAAAACTACATAACAATAAATAATACCTGTCCTGTCGGTTTTGATCTTGTAACCGTGCCCTTTTTTTCCAAAGAGACATCAATAATAAGGTAAGAAGATACAAAATTTGACTTTATTTAGGACCAAGCTTTTCAGAGCTGTCAAGGTTATACAATTCTAACTGGCGATTTAATAGTACGCATTACGAAAATAATTTAAAAAAATACTAGCTGGCCTGGCAGACCTTGTTCTGTCCTTTCCGTTAGATGGTTAAATGAATTTCCAGTGGAATTATAAAAATAAGGGGCGCATTCGCCACATCGTTCAGAAATGTTATTGAAGAAAGACATATTGGAGAAGATACGCAATAAAATAATACAAAAAATTATGTTGAAAGGTTTCTATAACCAGGCGATCATTTAAATTGGTGCAATTCAACGCTCTCACCAACTTGCTGAAAAATCTGGCTTAGTGTTTTAAATATATAGATTTATTGTATGCATCAACAGCAGCAAGTATTTTCCACATACTGCCCGTTTTCTGCTATACACAGCACTTGAATGTTTGCCACAGCGTTTCGGACGGCGTCACAATTATTAAGACTTATAACTTCTTCACCAATTTTTTGTTTTAATTCATTTACAGAATAATTTTTATACACTCTATCTTTAGGTGTGCCCCATAGAAAATAATCAGAGGCTGTCTAATCGGGACTTTGCGACGGCCATGGAATCTCACCGTTAATTAAATTGCTGGTTTAAAAATGGTTTTATATTTTCTCCACAGTGGTATGGAGCATTACCTTGTTGATATACCAAATCCGCACGAATATGTTCTGGAAGATCATCGAGTTTTTCCATAATTCGATTTCTTAAAAGTTTTAGGAATGTTTGTCTATTCAAATAGTGGTCAAAAAAACACAGGTCCTATTATGCGGTCGTTTATAATATCACACCACACTTTTAACACTTTGATGTCCTTGCCTTTTAATTTGCTTGTGACAAATTTATTTGTCTCAGAATAGCAGTGGGTATTTTTTTGTTATCCATTCCCGCACTGAAAAACATCGCCTCATCTGTCCAAAGGATTTTATTTAAAAATCCCTCTTTTAAAATGCAGGTACATCATTTGCATACAAAAATCCAGTCTGGTCTGATATAATCAGCTTCGCTTAAAAATTGAACTGGAACAAACTTGTTTGTTGATGTTTTGCTTTAATATTCGATATATGCTGGTCATGGAAAAATTCAAATTCTTTTGTGCATCTCTTAAAGAGTTGGTAGGATATTCAATGAAATAAAATAAAACCTCCATTTGAAAATCTTCAGAGACGACTGAACGGGCTTTTTCCCTTCTATATTTCAAAACTCTATGAGTTGATAAATCACTGCAAATTTTGTCAAAAATTTTCTTGTTTGGTATCCTTGCCATGGGAAATATTCGGCGGTACTCTCTTAACGCGAGTGCTGGACTTTTATTATTTTCAGTGTAACAGTTATATAAATTTAGTCGCTCTTGACTTGAATATTGAGCAATTTTTTAAAATAGAGCAAGTAAACACCGATACAAGGAAACGTTTTTAAAGTCTAATTAATTATTTTAAATTTAAATGATTTGAATAAAACAAAAATCACTAAAACACAAATAAATTGGAAAACTGTCAAGTTTAAAACAAATAGTTATATTATCCATTCCATTGACTCCTATAGTTTTTTTTTGAGTATGCAACATCGCAATATTAAAAAAATAATTGAGATTTTCTGTTAAATTTTGATTTTCTTTGTAACTATTTAATTTAGGTATATAACATATATATATATATATATATATATATATATATATATATATATATATATATATATATATATATATATATATATATATATATATATATATATATATATATATATATATATATATATATATATATATATATATATATATATATATATATATATATATATATATATATATATATATATATATATATATATATATATATATATATATATATATATATATATATATATATATATATATATATATATGAAAAAATATTTTTATGGTCATTTGTATAAATGAAAATCATAGTGGGTGTCCTATTTAAAAGAATCGACATTTTTCACTTTAGAAAGGTGCAAGATTGATTTCGTAGTATGTCCACCCTGTATAGGTGTGGACAAACATGTTGTATTTTGTATATGCATTGATGCTTTATAAATGAAAAATTACCACCCAAACGCCCAATTTTGGATTTTTGATATTTTTTATAGTGATCTGAAAAATAGCTCCAGTTTTCAAAAAATCACACAACCCTAATTATCTCGGAAACTACGTAGTAGTATAGTTTAAATTGCTAACTTATATTTATTTGTGACAAGGAATCAAATAACGGACAAAAATACAGGGTATTGATGGAAACATTATATTTTAAAAGAAATTTAAACTTAAATACACTCTCGTATGAAACTTTTCTCTAGTATGGATTTTCACATAGTATAGTGGGTACTTTTATATGCAACAATGAAATTGGACGGGACTGAAAATTTTTGTATTCAATTCTATTGTAAAATATATATGTAAAAGTGTAATATATATAATAATTAATGTTTTCTTTAGTTTATAGCACTGGTAAAATACTGTTTTAGCTACATAAATAAGTAAATAATTCAATGCCATATGGTAGTACGAATTCTCTTATCAAAGGAATTATCTTTATTAAAACATGCGTATGTATTGTGACGAAACGATAATTTTAAATGACGACGTCATTTTGAATATTGGTGTAATTAGATTACCGATGTTACAAAAAGGAATAGTTTCTTTTGGTCGCTTTGAATATAAAAATTTAGCAATTGTAAATTAAGGCAACACTTAATAATATACATTAAAGTTTCATTAAGTGTAGTATACTTGGGAACGAAATTGTATAAGGTAACTCGATAATTACCTCTTATCTTCTTATCTGGAAAACTATAAGAATAAATAAAAACTCGCATATAAAAAGTTTTTATTTATTAACGGTATTCATTATTACAGTTTTTAGAATGTGGTTTGATTGGTTTTATTAGCTTTAAATAGGGTGATTGTTAACAATAAAGAACGAAAATGCGAAAATATTTTTTTTTATATAATAATATTGCTACAGAAATTATTAATAACATAATAAGACCTACAGTTTTTAAAACCAATAGTATAAATAATCTGAAGTTTATTCAGTAAGAATCTGGAAATAAATGTTGACTGTCACATACAAATAAGAGAAGCATCTCTGAAGCATAGAATCTAAGTTTTCAGCCGATTAAGGTATATCTTAAGGTTATAATTTATGTGTTAAAGGTCATATGGGGATAGACTGGTAATATTTTGGTAAAAATCCAATATGCCGGAACAAGATGGCGGCCTAGTGAAACGCTAAAAAAGTATTACTAAAAAAACGAATTATCCAATTTTCTCAAATTTTGCACAATAATTAAGAGTTACATGGGAATGAACTGGTAACATTTAAGTGTGAATATAAGATAACAAAACAGAATGAAGGCCTTTTAAAATATTTAAAAAATCGGCCTGAAAAAACTACCCATTAGATCAATTTCAAATTTTGTACAAGGATTAAGTATAATATAGAGATAAACTAGTAAATTTGTGGTATGAATTCACAACAGCGGCCAAATAATTTTTTTAAAAATCATCGTAAAAAAAATCTTATTCCATTGACTTTAATTTTTGCAAAAAAATTAAATTGGATATAAGGATAAGCTGGTACGAATTCATCATGACGTAACAAAATGGCGGTGTGTCCATGTGCGTCAATGTAACAACTACTTATTGAATTTATTTTAAATTATGCCTAAAAATCAAGTGTCCCATAGGTAGAAACTAGTGAAATATTGTTAGGAATCCAATATGATGGAAATGGTGCCCAATTAATGTATTTGAAAAGATAGGATATACCTATGTGTTACTAAATGAGTATGTACTGAATTAAACTGGTTACACTTCACTATTCCTAATAAAAGGAAATATTCATAACGAGGGAAGTAAAGGAAATTTACTGCTTTTAATTTACAATTTTATCATATTTTATTATGAAGTATCCATAAAGTACAGGGATGCAAGTTGTTTTGTTTTCGGGATACAGGGTACCAATTTTTTTATAAAACGTGGCGTTTATTAAAATTTTAAAATACACTTACATAGATTTTAGTGAAACAATTAAATGTAGAACCTATTTGTTCGCATCTGTGACTATATATGAATCCGTTAAATTCAAACGCGAGGAATATAGATAAGTCCCTATATATTTATAAAATCCCGTGGTGCAATATGCATAACTTTTCGAATAAATTGCCCTCTCGTATGCAATATCTGGTAATGAGAAATCTCATCGTCACAACAAACTCTACATACCTGCGAGGGATTTGTAAAATAAAATTTACTGGTGTGGAAAAACAACTTTTTATTTACATAGTACGAATAAAAAAATATTGGAAAATGAAATTCTGAAACAATACATTAAATAAAGCTCATTTTTAATTATAAAGTATTAATAATATACATATTCGAGATACAGAGGTATCAATTTTTTTTTATAAAGATCGGCGTTTTATTGAAATTTTAAAAAACGCTTCTATAGATTTTCTGAAAGCAATTAAAAGTAGATCCTATTGGTTTTTCGCTTTTATTTTTCGCATTTCACTGCAAAATTTGGATGTCCCTGTTTTGTAGCAAGAATTTAATAGCTAAAAAACTCAAAAAACTCATGACGCAAACGTAAATAAACTCCTGACATCACTGTTGATAGTGGCTTACTCCAGCCATTACTGACACTTCAAAATACAGGTATTATTCTATTTCTTAAATCATCTGCAGTTTTCACTGGAGTTGTGTACACTAAAGATATGAAATGTCCCCATAGGAAAGAATCTAGGTCCTTTGAGTAATCAAGTCCTATTTTGAACAATTATTGTAATTTTAAGAGAGAGTTGTACTGCACCGATTTATTTCATTTCTTTTTGAAATGATCCTCTGGTGACTGAGACCTTTCAACACTACTTTTTGTATTGTAAATTTATACAGAGTGTTTCAAAAATCGGGTTACCGATTGATCACGTTTCTGCTCACGCTTGGCGTAAAAAGCTGGCATACAGGTGGATAGTAAGATGTAGAGGTGCAATAAGAAGGGATTTTTTCATAGCTCAAATTTCAAGGGGGTGAAACCGCCCCTTAAATATTACATTTTTTATTTTAAAAATGGTTGGCTCGTGTATTTTATTTATTTTACATATTTTAAAATTTTTTAAAAATTTATACAGGGTCTTTCAAAAATTCGGGCCACTGATTAATCACGATTCTGCTCATACCGCTTGACGTAAAAAGCTCAATTTTGGAAACCGCCCTTTAAATATTACAGTTTTTTTTTTAAACATTGATTGTAGGATTTGGAGGTTCAATAAGTAGAGAGTTCCAAAAAATCGGAAATAATTTATAAAAAAATCTTCCAAGCCCCTGTTGACAAAAATTGAAAGAAAATGCAACAAAAAACGTGGTTTGTAGAGAGATATTTAAATATATAAGATATTTAAGTACCTCTTTATATCTCTTTCGTTATCGCCATACGCGAACGAAGTTGCGGGTACTAGCTAGTAATTGTAATGATATTTGTATTTTAAGTTTTTCAAACTATTAAATGGGTTCTATAAAAATTAGTTTTTGTAGAATTATTTTTTTGCCATCGACCTTAAAAAAAACCTGAAACTTAAATTTGTTTTATACTTAAATTGAAAATTATTAAGCATAATATAACTGAAAATACTTAACTGCACCTAGACAGAAGTAGCTGAGAAAAATTTTATACATTTATTGAACATTGGAAAGGTACCATAAACATAGATAAAAACATATTTTATTTTTTTAGCGTCAGGAACTATACTGGAGGATGGTTAGAGTGGGAAGAACAGATCAAAAACGACTCAGCTTACCAAATCAGCTAAATTGTTATCTTGCAGATAATATGAATGAAGTCCCTTTGCTGCCTCTTCGTTATGCTTTTTAATTTTTTCCATATTAGCGAGCCAAGCTTCCTTTCTAAACATATCATGGTGATCAGTATAGGTCTTGTTAAATTTTTCCTGCAATAAAAAAACATGTTATATTATTTTATTGGTTTTTTATTTTGCATAGCCTGTCCAATAGTTTACGTCTTAAATGTTATTTGGCTTTGGGTCAACATTTTTGAAAATTTAATATATTATAGTTCATTTAGAAGGAAGACTTTTTACCATTGCGTCAAATTCGTAACTTAACCGTCTACCGAATGTACCAGAAAAATTGGGTTAAAACAAGTGGTGCAAAGAATAGAAACGAATACGTGAAAATGCAAAAGATTTGGCTTTTTTTAAACGCAGAAAAATTGAAGTGCATATAGGTTACCTAGTTTTGTTTCGGGGGTAACTGAATAATTTCTAAATAATTGTTATTTGATATGATTTATAACTACTAACTTAAACAAAAAAAATCAAATTAACATATATTACAGGATGAAGTTATATAAAGGGTGTCCAGACATATTTTGACCCATTTTGTACTTAAATAACTCTGAAACGAAAAATTTATCGGCATGCGGTTTTCACTAAATATTTTTAATTTGCCGGAAGTTTTGCTTGAAGCATATGTAATTTTTATACCGAAAACAAAATGGTTGACTTTCAGGTACAGAGCAACTTTTGTATCTTAATTAGAACACCCTGTATATTTCTTCAAAATCAAAAAGCTTAGTCCTTCCCCTTTTCAAACATGTAATATTAGCTGTAGTTACGCTGTAGAATGGTTGATTTATTGAACTCCGATAAAGATCCTTTCTTTCTTAAAAGTCGCCTATGGAAACAAATTCATATTGTTCCAACGTCGATCACTTTTGACGTATTCTTTTGAAGTAGAAGTAAAAAATGTTTCCTTTGAGTGAAAAGGCAAAGTGTAAGATAATGTTTGCAGAAACTCAATTAATAAAGGTAACTCAAAGAAGAGTTAGAAATATGTTTAATTAAACTCCACCGACTAAAAACGCAATTAAAACCTGTTATAGAACATTTTGGAACACGGGATCTTTAACATGTAAGAAAAGAATGGTAAATAATGAAAATTCACTAAACAAGACATTACAAGTTATGGAGGTAACCGAATTAAATCCAAGCTTATCAACAAGAAAAAACGTATGTTCAACAAAAATTTCTCGGTCTACAGTGCTAACCATGATGACAAATATACTCAAATTAAAGCCATATGAGATACAAATTTTGCAAGAAACCGATTTTCCGAAAAGGGTAGAACTGTGCCAGACTTTACAAAATTTAATAAGAACAAACAGACATTTTCTCGGAAGGCTAATAATGTCGGATGAGGCTACTTTTTATATAAATGGAAAAGTTCATAAACATAATTGTAGAATATAGACAGAAGAGAATCTCAGGCAATTTCATGAACACGTCAGAGATTCGCCGAAAGTTACAGTTTGGTTTGGTGTCTCCAGGAAAAAAATGTATAGCTCATTCTTTTTTGAAAATCCAATTGTAAATTCTCATGCATATGTCGATATGCTGGAATTTTCTATATCCGCAATTAGGTCAGGAAAATACTCTGAATTCAGTGTACTTTCAACAAGATAAAGCTTTATCGCACTACGCGTTAATTACCAGAGATTCTCTAAATAACGTCTTTGAAAACAGGTGGATTGAAAGAGGACCTAATTGTTTCCGATTTGTTTTTTATGGAACTACGTAAAAGAACGATGCTATAATCCACTCTCGCAAACTTAGGGCAGTTAAAAATAAATATTCGCAACGTAATAGAAGATATTCCCAAAAAATATTTAGTCCATAGTTTGCAGTAGTAATTTTTTATTAACAAGCTTTCACTTGCATTTTGCCTAACAGCCATAAAAGACACATAAAAACCAGAGATTTGTCAAATTTTGGCAAAGATTCTTGGTTTGTTTTCTAGCTCGCTTCAAGTTAGATTTTTTGGCTCTAAAAGTAGCAATTTTTAATGTAGATAGGCTATAGCAGAATTACTTGGCCCAAAAATATTATTTTTTGGGTAATTAAATCTCCAACTTTTTTTTAGCAAGTATTTAAGTTTAATTATAGTAATAATGGCTATATAAGAATGCTAGATTATGATATTTTAAAACAACAAAAATTTAGAGGAACAAATATAGCTTTTATTATCATATTTTTGTTTCAAAATTAAACTAAAATTTGATAGTTTTATTTCGTTTATTTTTGCTATATTATTGCCAAAAATGCCACTTTTTCAAATTTACGTTTTTAACCTATAAAACTATACTTAAATCAAACTAAGGATTTATTTAGAAAAACGAAATATAAATTATTTACCATATATAATGCCTAATAAAAAATTTATTCGACTACATATAGAATTAGAAAAGAAAACTCCGACTTATTTAGAAAATTAGCCATTTTTTAACGAGTACTAAAGGCATTTATATTAGTAAAACTTTAGTTAATGTTACTACATTTTGGTTACATTTGAAAATTATTGCCATTTGATAAATATTTGCTTACGAAGTGGCCAATTTCAGGGAACATTTGCTTAAAAAATAGCCGAACACTTTTTATAATCCGCCATGATTGAAACTAAAATTAAACTATTTCCTAGCAGCCATTACTTGACCACTTTACAGAAACGTATTCTTTCTACCTATAAAAACGTATTTTCTGCATGTTTTTTTACGGCACTATTTAATCAATTTTCTTAGTGAAATACTTTTCCAAGTAAAGTTATGGTAAGAATTCAAGATGGCGAAACAAACTGGCAGCCAAATAATTTTTTTTTAAAAATCCGCGTAAAAGATCTTAATTAATTGACTTTAAATTTTGCAGAAAAGTTTAATATGATATAGAGATTAATTGATACAAATTCAACAAGACGTAACAAAATGGCGGTGTGTGTCAATGTAAAAACTAAATACTGAATTTATTTTAAATTGTGTCCAAAAGTCAAGTGTGACGTAGATAGAAACTAGTAAAATATTGGTACGAATCCAATATGGTGGAACAAAATAGCGCCCATTAAAAATATTTGGAAAGACAGTATATGTATATGTGTTACTAAATAGGTATGTGTGGAACTAAATTGGGTTACACTTCACTATTCCTAAGGAAAAAAAAAAGATTCATAACGAGGGAAGTTCCGAGTAAAGGAAATTTACCGTTTTTTTGTGATCGTGGCCTGCTAATATTAAATATAGATTATAATGTCTAATGCATTGAAAACGAAATTGGTAGAAATTGTCCCAGCGGTTAGATTAATTATTACGTCCTCAGTTTTTTTGCCACTCTCTGTATAGTTCATTATGCAGCATAATTTTCGATCACGGAATATTATTCTCAGCTTAATTAATATCTAATTTGTATTATTAGCTTCAAAATATATAATATTAAATTAAAAGATGCTGAATGAAAGTGTGTATTCAGTTTTTTCGTCAATTTTGCTAATTAATATTCTCGTTGAAGCTCACTGTGAAGTGCATATAGAGCTAAGACAAGTACATATCATTTATGCTTTTAAATATGCACTGTAATATGTGACAACTTGGTATTTAATTTATTTATTAAATTTATACTACTTCGAACTAGTCTGTGAAAATTGTATTGAATGTCAATTATATAGCACACATTTCAAATTTCATGTTTTGTACCTTAATATTTAGTTCCCGGCAGAGGCGCATATACGGGGGGGGGAGTAATGGGGGTAATTACCCCCCTCCTCAGGGAAGAAATTTATAAATAAGATAAAATGTGGAATAAAATAAAATTTTCACAAGAAAAAATTAATAACATAAAATATTAGAATATATTAGCTATATTTCTCGAATTATTTCAAAAAGTTAACATCCCTATTAATCCAAGTTTATTTTTTTCCACAGTCATTAGACCTTTCAGTGCATTTCATTTTAACCTATTAATTTACTTAAATATTGCCACCACCCTTCCCAGATTCGATCTCTAGATGCGCCACTGGTTCCCGGTATAATGAAAGGATACTTTTTATTTTAAAATCGTTTCATAGAAGTTGAAGTTCCAATTTAGAATTATAAGAAGATGTATTTAATTGCTAGGAGATATTACAGTAAAATATTTACCTATTGTTAAATCACTTTAACAGTTTAAGTGAATTTTACTAAAATGTTTTAATATATAGCATAAATATTTCCCTGTCGGGTGTACCTTAAATTCCTTCCACTGTGTGTCAATATTATCATATCCAGAATGACGACTGTAGAACAGCTGACCCGAGCAATTAGCCAAAATCACAATCCAAAGACACAGTAATAAACAATTCATTATTTTAGGTTTTCGAGGCACTTAACACCAATTGTATCAATTAATAATAATGTCGGCCATTAATTGCTGATACATGGTATTACATATGACATTTATTGTTATGTTGGCTCAGCTATTTTATAGAATAAAATGTGATATCGCAATACTTGGTGTTTCTTAAATATGGTTCCGAAACTTCGGGGTGGTCAAACGAAAAAATTCTTTTAGATATACATCTCGAAATCTCTCCCTAAAATGCTACCGTGACACAGGATGGTGAAAAAAGAAATAATTATTTACTATGTTTGCAGCATTTTATGGTTATTTTTAGTTAATAATACATCTTTAATAACATTAGTTAAAACTGGGGAACAAATACCTATTAAACCAATACCTATTAAAGAAATTAACTGGCTCGCAAAAAAAAACATGAATTATTTGTTACAAAATTTTAATTTATAGGCATATAGAATGAACATACAAAATACAGATAACAATATATTGTTGGTTCAACAAAACCAATTAAATAGCATATTTTTATTATTGAATCTGAAATTTAGACACTTATTTTGCGCTTCTTAGCCTGCCGTAATAGTCCAACAGTAGTCGGCTAAAATCTCACAGTTTAATTTTCCCTGATACCTTCTTTCCATGTTTTAAATATCCTGGTGGAACCCCTCACCGTGCTCATCACTAACAGCACCACAATTTTCCGGAAAGTAATTCAGATGAGAATCGAGGAAATGAATTTTCAACGACATATTACACCCTAGGTTTTGGTAACACAAAAGAAGTTAAGCAATCAAGTTTTCTTCTGAAAGCAGCCTCTGGGGCATCTCTCGTAATAGTTCAGCAGTAGTCGGCTAACATCTCACAGTTCCATTTGCCCTGATACCTTCTTTCCATGTTTGAAATATCCTGGTGGAACCTCTCAGAGTGCTCGTCACTTACAACATCACAATTTTCCTGAGAGTAATCCAGATGAGAATCCAGGAAATGAATTATCGACGACATATTACATCCTAGGTTTTGGTAACACAAAAGAAGTTGGGCAATCCAGTCTTTATAGTTTTCTGCTTTTTTGTTTCCCAGAAAAATTGTTGTAACCATTTTCAAGTCATTCCAAGATTCTTTTTCTTTGCCTTCAAGTATGGAATAGAATTGCGCGTGTCCGAAAAGTTTCCTAATCTGGGGGCCCACAAATATCCCCTCTTTAATTTTAGCGTCGTTGATTCTAGAGAATTTTTCTTTAAAATAACTGAAAAAACAAGGCCTTCTTTGTCCATGGCCTTCACAAATTCCCAATTTTATATGAAGTGGCGGTAGTAAAATCTTTTCAGGGGGAACTAATGGCGCGCTGGTTACATTTTTCCTTCTTGTCTCAAAAGACTGTCTCGGTGGTCAAATTCTCTTCCTGTAGTGATCCGATCGTGCTCGACTGTCCCAATCTCAGAGGAAGCAGTAGTATTTGGTATAACCTAGCTGCATTCCAAGCAAAATCGCCACAACTTTTAAATCCCCACAAGTTAGCCATTTATATCTTTCATACTGTCTCATAAAGTCTCCAGGCTTTTTAATCATAGTCCAGATTTAAAGCTGCCATTAATCCTTCAACGTCCCTACAGGCTACCAAATTGTTTTCCTTGTAAAAAAATGGTGTTAAGTTTTTCTGACGCCTTCGGTACACAGACACTTTTATTTCATCTTGAAGTAAATTCCATTGTTGCAATCGGGAGGCCAATAGGTCTGCTTTTTTCTTGGGCAATTCTAAATCCCTTATAAGGACATTTAATTCTCATTTGACTTATTTTGTGAGGCTTTTTACTGGGAAGTTCACAGACAAAATCGAAGACTTGCGAGATTGATGAGCAGGCGACATTTTTCGGTACACTACCGTTTGATCATCACCAGAATCATGGGTATATTCCTGAGGTGGATTAGGTACAGACAATTCGTCACTATGAGGCACCGGGTGTATGGCGGATTGTAATGGAAGGTGTCAAGCAAAAGTAACAGTCAGCAACGTGGTCTTAATTCTCGCCAGATCATAGGAACAGGGAAGGGCATCTTACGTTTTTTTCCACATAGCCAGCTTCGAATGTTGGATGGACATTTGTTGCAGCAGTTACGAGGAGCCCAATTTTTATCCTGGTCTCCAACTTTGCAGTCAAAACTCGCGACAAACACACACCCCCTCCCCCCTGATGACTTCAAAATATATTTACTAATCAACTAACTCTCACTGGATAATTGTTCCTCTAAAAATATTTCTAATTTTATATGTTTATTATTTAATATTTAATTTAAGATGTAGTAAGCAGCATATAAAAATCTAACCTAACCCGGGACGGATCCACGTAATGGTATCAAATATTGAATTTAAGAGGGCGAGATTTTGTTAAAAAAATAATAAAAAGTCTGGCTCCTTGTCCTAATACTAATACACTTTTTTACACCTAAAAAAAGCTTAACCATGGTAAAACCAAAACGTAATTCTATTTTTAAAATACAACTACATATGAAAACTACAAGCCCGAGACGACATTGGAACACACACCCTTTCCAATACTACTTGGGCACCCTTCCTCTGAGCTAGATTTCTTTTTTTATTTATGAGGTTTCTTGGGAGGTCCTTGGTGTTTGCAGTTGGACGGTGAAGGGATGCATGTGGGTCGTGTCTCCCTGGCAGGAATGACTAAGGAGGGCATAATGAATGATAATCAGAAAGAATAGCTATTCTTTGAACAGAATCAAGGATATTAAGGATTGAAGGAGAAGGTGCTCCCTATGTGTGCGAGCAGGGTCTAATTTGCAAAGCGTAACGTCTAAACAAGCTGGCAGAAGAAAAGTAATTTCGAGCTCGGAGAAGAAAACCCAATTTCTTCGTTGCTGCCAGCGAAGATCTTTCTGAAAAGTGATACCGACTAGGCTAAAGGAATCTTTACTCCTTTAGTCATTACTCCGCCCATCAGTCTTGAAGACAGGTTTGGGAAATTGATTGAATATTGGATTGGAGTGTACTATCATCAGCAGAGCTGTGAATAGGATTGCTGGTGGAAGAATGCAGGTCATTGATGTACAGGAGGAATAGGGTCGGTAGGTGCCAATACCAAACCTTGTGAAACGCCTGCGTTTATTTGGTGAAAGTTTGATGAATGTAATGATTTTGTATCTCGTTTTTAGCCTGTAGATTTTCTGAAGTAGGATTTCTTAAGAAAATTGTTATCAGTAGAGATTTTCTCCGATCTGGCATTATCGCAGGATTTTGAAAACCAAGGTTTATTGTTGGGAGATTTTGAAGTCATAATAGAATGCGATATAAAGATTTCATACCTAATTGGATTACTTCCGGTATTTGTGAACAAATTTCGGAAGGAAGAGAAGACATCCCGCAACACATCCCAATCCGCGGAATTGTACTGCCAAACAGTACAAGTTGGCATAGATTCTACAACTTCCTGTTGTATGCGACAGGAAACACTAGTTAGACTATGGTCAAAGAATCCCAGATGAGCAGAAATGGAATACTGATAAGGCTCTAGGTGAGCGGTGAGAAAGAGGTCCAAAAGATTTTGGGTATGTGTGACGATGCGTGGGAAATAAGTAGGTTCTCTGATGAAGTTGGTAAGAGATTGGATGAATGCAAAGTCCTCTGCTGCCCTACCTTGGGGACCGCTTTTAGTAGACCTTAACCATTCTTTATTATGAACGTTAAACTCGTCAAAGATAATGTCTTCAGAGGAAGGGAATTCAGGCATTAGGAAATCCATTTTAGTAGGAAGAAAGTTGAAGAGCTCGTTGAAGGAATTTTCTGAGGGAGAGCGATAGATAACAAGAATAAATTTAGTGGAAGTTCCGTGGTCTAGTTTGAGCCACAGGAAATCGGATCTGTTCGATTCAAGATTTGGAAGTCTTGTGCAGGATAAATTACTACGGATGTAAGCGCAAACGCCACTGTTCAAGAGGAACGATGGAAGAAGTTCATAGTCAGGAAAGAAAAAAGTAAGTAGTTGAATTTTTATGGCTTATTCTGGTTAGGTTAGAAAGAGAATATGAGGTTTACATGATTGAAAAGAGAGGTGAGCTGAGTTGAGGTTTTTTCTCGAACTACAGATATTACTGAATGAAAAATAACATTTCGATGGTGGAATGCTGCCACAAGTACCTCTCATCCGAAGAAGGTATTTTGACTCCGATGATCATTTTTTGATATTCACAACGAAAAATTTAAGGCTTTGTCTATACTCAGCCGAAATAAACCAATATATTAAAAAATCCGTTATGATTGGCCAATACGTCACGTGACCCAAGCGGGGATTTTGGTTGGAGAGTTCTCGCTTGTAATTAAATGCTAGTCTCGGTTAGGGATAAAGTCATTACTTGACGTGTATCAGCAACTTCAGTCTTAAAAACAGGTTTGGGAAATTGTATGTTAGAGTGAAGTATACTATCGTCAGCATAGCTGTGAATAGGATAGAAGAAAGCAGACTACTGATGTGCAGGAGGAATTGGGTAGGTGCCAACACTGCGTTGTTTTTGTGAAAGTCAGATGAATTGCCATCAACCATTACAGAAATAAACTTTGGAAGAAGATCGGGTAGGAAGTTTGTTAAGAAGTACGTCATGCCAGACTTGAAAAAATGCTTTGGATATGCCGAGGGCGATAATTTGAGCTTCTCCGAGGAATTCGATAGACTTGTTCCAGTTCTGGGTTACGAAGGTAAGATTACCTGCTGTGGACCTTAGGTGGCGGAAACCGTATTGCCTGTCATGGGATGTATCAGAGACATTTTATTAGCAAACAAATTAATGGATTTAATATTTATGTAACGCATTAACTTGTATACATAAATTATATGTTACTTATACGTGGTAAATATTAAATACACCTTTCCAAAACAGTTCGGAACCAACTGGTGTGTCTGAAAATTATTGTACGCTTTAATTATCACGCAGTTGCTAATTTCGTAACAACGTTTTTATTCCATGGACAAAAATATTAAATCACCTTGAAAATCTGCACTAATACAAAGTAAATAGGTCATTGACAACGAGGTTTAAAATACACTTAGGTCGTATTTGGATTAGTTTTCATTTCTAAAAAACTAAAGGCCCTGACCAGACTATCATAATATTTTTATCACTTTATTCTAAACATCGGTTAGTACAGGATGTCCCATTTTCGTTTGTTGTACGGTTATGATTAAAGGTAGAGTATAACCACTATGCTACTTTTTGATGAAATCAAAGATACCACAAACAGATTTGTTCTAGCACCCTTGGTCTCTGAGGTACAGTGTAAACTTAAAACTTTGCCAGGGGTGTCTGAAACACCCCTTATAGCTCGGTTATTATGAGATACTAAAAAAGTAAAAACGGTTCTTTATAGATTTTTTTAAGTGGAATCTAGCAAATTTTTTCTACGGGTCTAATTTTTTGAGTTAATTACATAACTTGCATTTTCTTAATGGGATACCTTGTATATTTTCTCTTATGATATTTAGCTTTCTGAAAGCTTTCAAAAAATATACTACAGACTATATTTATTACTTCCCTCATAAAAGGGAAGTATCTTCTTATTCAATCGACAATCGACTTTAAGTTTTGCAGAAAAATTAAATAAACTGGTATGTACGAATTCAACACGACGGAACAAAATGGCAATAAAAAAAATGTGTTACTAAATGACTATAAACGGAATTAAATTGGGTTACACTTCTCTATTTCAAATCACAAAATGCATTTTTTTACTTTTCAACGGGCAGCCATGGTAACGCAGTCGACAAAAACATCTGCGTCCGCCATCTTGCTTGGTACTGAATTTTTACCTCCCTCGTAAAGGGAAGTATTGTAATTGCAAAAAAATCACCCCCGACGTTTTTTCATATCTTATTTCAGAGTTCCTAGATGCCGAAAAATATGTTTTCTCAATTTCGTCGGTCTGTCTGATTATCTGTCGGTCTGTCTGATTATCTGTCGGTCTGTCTGATTATCTGTCGGTCTGTCTGATTATCTGTCGGTCTGTCTGATTATCTGTCGGTCTGTTTGTTCGCGATATAGCTAAAAAACTAGTTACCCGATTGGCTTCAAATGTTGGTCAAAAATTAAGGATCATATGGGGATAACCTGGTAACGTTTTGGTAAAAATCCAGTGTGTCGAAACAAAATGGAGGTCTAGTGAAATGTTAAAAAATTATTAGTAAAAACCTCTTATCCAATTTACTTCACATTTCGCAAGGAATCAAGTGGTAAAACTTTGGTATGAATCCGAGATGGCGAAACAAAATGGCGGCTTAAGAAAATATTTAAAAATTCAGCCTGAAAAACATAATTGATTAATTTAAAATTTTGTGCCATAACTAATTTTGGTTTACAGATAAACTATTAAAATTGTGGTACGAATTTAAGATGGTGGAACAAAATGGCGACCAAATAAAATATTTGTAACCGTGAAAAAATCACACTCTCAGGTTTTACATATCTTCACGTTTTAGCATCCCTAGATGCTAAAAAATATGTTTTATCAATTTTGTCGGTCTGTATGTCGGTGTATATCTGTCTGTTTGTCTGTAACTTCGCGTCAGCTTAAGAACTACTTATCAGATTAACTTGAAATTTTGGTCAAAAATTAAGGTTCATATGGGATTTTGGTAAAAATCTAATATGCCGGAACAAGATGGCGGCCTTGGGAAATGGTAAACAAATTATTACTAACAAACTAATTATTTAATTTACCTTAAATTTCAAAAATCAAGTGTTACAAAGAAATAAACTCATAATATTTTGGTATGAATCCAAGATGGCAAAACGAAATGGCGGCCTAGTAAATTATTGAAAAAATCCGAATGAAAAAACTACTTATTAGATTAATTTCAAATTTTTACGAGCATTAAGTGTGATATAAAGATAAAATGGTAAAGGTGGCGAAACAAAATGGCGGCCAAATAAAATATATAAAAAAGTAAGGTAAAATAGTTTTATCAAATAGACTTTAAATTTTGTAGAAAAATTAAATATAATATAGGGTTAAGCTGATACGAATTCAACTTCTAAACTATGCCCAAAAATTAAGTGTGGCATAGATAGAAACTGCTAAAATATTGGTAGGAATCCAATATAGTGGAACAACATGGCGGCCAATAAAAATATTTGAAAGATAGTGTATATGCGTTATCAATGACTATGTACCAAACTAAATTAGGTCACTCTTCACTATTCCTAATAAAAGGAAAAATTCATAACGAGGGAAGTTCCGGGAAAAGGAAATTTACCGATTTTTGGTATTATTTTTCCAATATTTTTGTATTGTTTATATAGCTTATAATGTTTATGTATTAATTTTGTTATTAAGTTAATAGGGCAAAAAAAGGCAGAAAACTGCCTTTTTACCAACATTTTGGGAAATGGTTACGGAAAACACTGTTTGTTTTTTGATGTTATATGATAAACTTGAACTTATATATATATATATATATATATATATATATATATATATATATATATATATATACATATAAATTACATTTGAATGATTTCTAAATTTGTATTATTAAGAAAGTTGCTGAAGGAACCTTAAGCCACGACCGATATGTGTCTGTTTATCTAAAGCAAAATGTGAAGGGCCAAATTCTCTCTTTATTCGTCTAATTTATAAAAATAGAGTCTAAATTAATGCACCAGTGCCAATTCTGACGAACGTTAGTTGCCACGATTAATCCCAGCAAATTCTTGCTAAAAGTCTTAAATTGAATATTAAATAGTAGATGAAACATTTCGTAATAATAAGCAAAAAAAAAAGAAATTTTATTAATATAACAAAAGTAAATAGAATTTGTAAATATTGATGTATGCCGAATAACTTAACAATTTATTTATTTGGAAAATTATTATTGTTACATGAATACCTATAAACATTTCATATATGATTGCGAATTCTACCTGTTGTGTAGCCAATGTTAGGTTTTGAATGTGATTTCTGTTAGTTTAATATAAAATAAGTAGTATTTCTCATTTAACATCTACAACATTTATCTGCTATATGTTTATTTACAGTAAAGTGGGTAAAGAAGTCACGGTAAATCAGGGCAACCTTTGCGCAACATTATATTTATTTAATAAAATACCTGTTACAAGGATTTTATTGCGTTCTGCGGTATTTTTGACAAAATTGCTTAATATTTTATTCGTGTTAAGCTTTAGCGATATACATTTAAGACCAAATTAACGGCTGTATGTTTTGTCGCTTTACAGTAATGTTTCAACATGCCATTTGATCAGAGCAATATGCTAAAATTCAGTTAATTAACGCTTATAATGCTCAAGGCCTGGACAAGGGTGTTAGCCGCCCTTAGGAAAAAAAAAAACAATGGCTACCCTTTAAAATAAAATAATGTTGGTTTGTTACTTTCCACGTAAAAAGATGTATTGCAATCGTGAAAATATTACCAGTGGCATAGCCAAGATGGGCCGCCCTTTTGGATTCTAGAGCCCCCCTTCCTTTTGGTACCCCCCTGTGACAAGAAAAAATATTATTCATAAATATCCAAGTAATGCAAAACAAATTCATCACAGGCACCTTTTCTATTTTTTTTGCTATTCGCAAAAAAATAATTTAGTGTAATTTCACTTTGACGCTCTTATTATAATTGCCCCCTTTACCTCTAAGAGCTGGCTATGCCACTGAAAACCACCCTCCGAGATTTTTTTAGATTTTAACGTTTAAGGTCTCTAGATTCTGAAAAAACTAATTTTTTTAATTCCGTTGGTCTGCCTGTATGTCTGAGTGTCGGTCTGTCTGTCGTCTACTAATTACCCCATTGGCTTCAAATTTTGGTCAAAAATTAAGGGTCATATGGGGTTGATCTGGTACCATTTTGGTAAAAATCGATTATGGCGGAAAAAAGTGCACTCTAATGAAATGTTAAAAAAATTATTACTAAAAAACTACTTATCCAATTTACCTCAAATTTCAAGTATTACATAGGAATAAACTGGCAAAATGTTGGTATAAATTCATCATAGAAAAACTCGCCTCCGTTTATAACCACGAGGACATCGCGGGCCGCCAGCCTCGTGGTCCAACGAAACGAAACCTTCGGAGATCGCTGTTCGAGGCATCGACAGTACGACTGCCGCGGAATCAACATGAAAATTCAACGAGTTTACACACTTAGAATAATAGAAGGAATTTTTAAATTTAAAAGAAATTAAAAAAAATCAAATTATTTATTGTTTTCAGTTTGGAAATATTTATTGGGGGGTCACTGACCATATGACCTAATGGAGGAGCCGCCACTGCATTTAAGACCAAATTAACGGCTGTATGTTTTGTCACTTTACAGTAATGTTTTAACATACCATTAATCAGAGCAATATGTTAAAATTCAGTCAATACTTATAACGCTCAAGGCCTGGACAAGGGTGTTGGCCGCCGTTAGGAAAAAAAACAATGGCCACCCTTGAAAATAAAATAACGTTGGTTTGTCACTTTCCACGTAAAAGAATGTATTGTTATCGTGAACAAATTCACTAGTGACATAGCCAAGTTGGGCCGCCCTTTTGGATTCTGGAGCGTCCCTGCCTTTTGGTACACCCCTGTGACAAAAAAACATTATTCATAAATATCCAAGTAATGCAAAACAAATTCATCAGACAGGTGCCTTTTATATTTATTTTTGCTATTCACAAAAAATAATTTAGTATAGTTTTACTTTGACGCCCTTATTATGATTGCACCCTCTACCTCTAAGAGATGGCTACGCCACTAAAAATCACCCTCCGAGATTTTTTCAGATTGTTTTCTCAATTGCGTTGGTCTGTCTGTCCGTCTGTAGGTCTGCTGTCTACTAATTGCCCAATTGACTTCAAGTATTGCATAGGAATAAACTGGCAAAATGTTGGTATAAATTCATGATGACAAGACAAAATAGCAGCTCAATAAAATCAGCCTGAAAAACTACATATTTAGTTCAAATTTTTAAAAGTTGTAAAATTGTGGTGGGACTTCAAGATAGTGGAAAAAATGGTGGCCAAATGAAATGTTTGTAATCGTGAAAAAAACACCCTCCTAGGTTTTACAGATCTTTACGATTTAGTGTCCCTAGAAGCCAAAAAACATGTTTTCTCAATTCCGTCAGTCTATCTGTCTGTATGTCAGTTTGCGGCATAGCTAAAAAAACTACTTTCCCGATTGACTTCAATTTTGGTCAAAAATTAAGGGCTTTATGAAAATGACCTGGTAACATTGTGGTAAAAATCCAATATGGAGGAACAAAATGGCGGCCTACTGAAGTGTTAAAATTATTACTAAAAACTAGCTATCTAATTTACATCAAAGTTTGCATAAAAATCAAGTATTGTATATTAATAAACTGGTAACATTTTGGTACAAACCCAAGATGCCAAAACAAAATGGCGGCCTAATAAATTATAGAAAAAAATATTAGGAATAGTGAAGTGTGACCCAATTTATTTTTGTTTTACCATATTGGGTTCGTACACCATTTTGTTCCACCATATTGGATTCGTAGCACTATTTTATCAGTATCTATCTATGCCGCACTGGATTTCTAGGCATAATTTAAAATAAATTGAGTAAGTAGTTTTTACAGTGATTTCTTTAAGACCGCAAATTTGTTTCGTCATTTTGAATTCGTATAAGTTTATTATTATAACACATTTAATGTTTCTGCAAAATTTGGAGTCAAATAAGACGTTTTTTTTTAAGTTAACTTTGAGAGTTCATTTCTATGTAACACTTCCCTTTTACGAGAGAAGTAAAAACTACTTATAAGATTGATTTCAATATTTATGCAAGAATTAAGTAGAGATAAACTGTAAAAATTTCAAGTCAATCTGATGAGTAGTTTTTAAGCTATACCGCGAAGTAACACACAGACAGAGAAACCGACAGACCGACCGACGGAATTAATAAAACATTTTTTTGGCATCTAGGGACGATAAAACGTGAAGATATACCACACAATTTTATTTGGCCGCCATTTTGTTCCGCCATCTTGAATTAGTATCTGGATTTGTATCTAGATGTCTGCAATGACATGGCCTATTATTTTTTTTGCAAATATTAAATTTAAAAAATTGTAATTGTAAACCTTTTGTTCATTTGCTTTTGGAAAGTAATAAATTTATTTATTATTATTATTAGTACCTCAGTTTTACTAGTTCATCTTTATACCACAATTAATAATGGCACACAATTTGAAATTAGTTCATTAGGTAGTTTTTCTCAGGCTGAATTTTTAAATATTTTATTAAACCGCCATCTTGGATTCGTACTAAAATTTTTCAGTTCACTTCTACATAATACTCGATTTTTTGTGTAAAATTTAAGATGTCCGTCGGTATGTCTGTCTGTCTGTTCGCAGCATAGGAAAAAACTACTTATCTGATTGACTTCAAATTTTGATAAAAAATTACGCGTCTTATAGAGATGACCTGGTAACATTTTGGTAAAAATCCAATATGGCAAAATAAAATGGCGGCCTAGTGACATGTTAAAAAAATTATTACTAAAAAACTGTTTACTCAATTTATCTCAAATTTTGCACAAAAATCAGGTATTATGTAGGAATTAACTGGTAAAACTTTGATACGAATCCAAGTTGGCGAAACAAAATGGCGGCTTAATAAAATATTTAAAAATTCGGTTTGAAAAACTACTTCATAGACTGATTTCAAATTGTACACTATAACTAACTGTGGTATAGACATGAACCAGTAAAGTTGTGGTGCTAATTCATGATAGTGGAACAAAATGGCGGCCAAATAGAATGCTTTTAATCGTGAAAAAACGCACTCTCAAGTTTTATATAATATCTTCCTTCACGTTTCAGCGTTCCTAGGTGCCAAAAAATAAGTTTTATCAATTCCGTCGGTCTATCCGTCTGTTAGTTCGCGGCGTAGCTAAAAACTACTTACTCGGTTGACTTTAAATTTTGACAAATAATTAAGGATTATGTGAGGATGATCTGGTATTATTTTAGTAAAAATCCAATACAACGGAACAAAATGGCGGCCTAGCGAAATGTTAAAAAAATTATTACTAAAAAATAAATTATTATATTTATCTCAAATTTTGCACAAAAACCAAGGAGTCAACCTGTAATGTTTTGGTATTAATCCAAGGCAGCAAAACAAAATGGCGGCCTAAGAAATTATTTAAAAAAATCAGTCTAAAAAGCTACTTTTTAGATAAATTCTAAATTTTGGACTTCTATTAAGTGTGATATAGAGATTAACCGGATAATTGTGGTACGAATTTAAGACGGAGAAACAAAATGGAGGTCAAATAAAATCTCTATATAAATCAATGTAAAAAGTATTCATGGTCAGTTGACTTAATATCTTGCAGCGAAACTGAATATGATACAGAGATTAACTGGTACGAATTCAAAATGACGATACGATATGGCAGTCTTAAAAGATTATTGTAAAAAAATCAATTTATTTTAAATTATGCCCAAAAAATAAGTATGGCATAGGTAGAAACTGGTACGATTCCTATATGGTGGAACAAAATGCCGCACAATAAAAATGATTCAAAAGACAGTATACTAAATGATTATGTGCGGAACTGAATTGGGTTTTACTTTACTATTCTTAACGAAAGGAAGATTCATAACGAGGGAAGTTGCGGGTAAAGGAAATTTAGCGATTTTTTAAAATTATGCCCAAAAATCAAGTGAAGGACATATGAGGGGGTCAGATGCCAAGGGGTCCAAGTAGAAAAATAATAAAATTGAGATATTTCAAGTTAAAGTATTTGTTCTGAAAAAAAATCTAGAGTGCTAAAATGAAGACATTTTTTTTCTTACATTATTTTATTATTGTTTATGCTCTTTTGAGAATAAACTTAGAACCATTTAACATTAATTTTAATTTGCACGGGGCCAATTTTTTTGTTTTGTTTTTTTTTAGAAGTAGGTTAAAAAAAAGCTATTGAATATTATATTACATAACTAATAGAACAACATCAAAAAACTAAATTTTTTCACTCGGTATCTGAGTCTATCACGTCCCGGAACATTTCACCCTCTTCTCCGATATTATCGCTTCCTGCTCGGGTTCCTGGTCCCGGATTAAGCGATTCATAAAAGGCATGTTGTATTGGGGGTATATAAGGCAGAAGTTGCTTCAAGTTATTAAATTTGGCTGTTTTTATTTTTGGAGGTCTCTCATAAAGTGGAGGTAGAAGAATGCTCGTAGAAGGTCTACCACGCAAGCCACCTTTTTTTGAAAAATCAATTTCCTCAAAGGGTAAATCTGTATTATAAACTTCTTTAAAAACAGTTTAAATGGATGTTCTTTTTTGACATGTAGCCACTGCATTTTACTAAGTCCTTTAACATTATTTTTTGATTTTAGTAAGTTATCCATGGGAGATATTGTTTTGAAATCTTCAGGTTGCATTTTTACTACAATGAATTTTTTACTCACTCCAGCAACAAAACTAACCCAATCCTCAGGAACGAAAATGTGATTTAGACGTCTCTTTGCTTTTTCAATCACAGCAAAATCTTGATCACATTCCATAAAAGAATGTCTGGAAACCAAAAAAACGGTGGTGAACACTTTCAATGTGTGTATATTGCACAATATACATCCAAAATTTCACTATGTTTTTATTTTTATTTTGCCCACCACAGTTGTCACTAAAGGCATCGATGTGAGTCACTGTTTTTGGCAAATTTAGAATATACTTTAGCAAACATGACATAACTTCTTGTGATCCCTTGGAACCTTCACCTTCATGCCACATGTACATGTTACCAACACCAGATCCTAAATCGTGAATGCCCAAATTGTAAGTCCATAACTGGCGCAGGTAATATACCTTGCTACACGTTAAATGAGGTGTAGGCAAAGTTTTTTTGTAAATCAAAACAAATCGCACGTCTTTCGGGAGACTGCTTGGCTAATTCCTTGGCGGCGTTTTTCAAATTTCTGGCTGCTTCAGCTTGACGTAGATGACGATCGTGTTCATTGGCTATACGGGAGCCTTCTTCTGTCTCGAGACCAAGAGCGGCTTTTTGTGTTATGAATGTGTCACATTTTGAACATGTGTCTGAATATGGTTTGTGAAAAGCTAAGTTAAAGTGAGTATTAAAAATTTCACGGTATTTACTTAGCTTTAACGGGTGAGCTTCGTTTTCTGCACAAAATTCTTTGTATAGCTTATACATTTTCGATACATTCAAGTCACCGGATAAATACTTGCGATTTGGATTGTCCTTTCTGGTATAATGACTGATATATTTCGGAAAAGAGTTTATATGCTCCTTTACTAAGTTCAAAGACTCAGTACTTATTTTATTACCAGGAACATGACGACCTCTTTGGTCCGTATGGGAAACTCCAGATTCTTTTTTCCTTTGTGTCACGTTATAGAATCGTTTTCGGCTGATATCTAGAGTTTTTAAAAAAAAGTCTTTACAGACACGTTTATTTTGAAGTGTTATCGCAATGCTAATATTCTTTCGCAAAGTAGCGTTTTGGCGGTGCATTTTTGGAGGATTCTTTTTAATGCATGACGAAATAAAAGCAGTCTGCAAATCCCAGCCATTAGATTTTTTTCCAAGGTTCCAATAATCACTAAAAATCGTGTTTCTTGTTTCCTCCGAAAAATTGTCCGTACACTTGTATCTGCATGTATGATTATAGGCCTTCACCGATTTCGCGTAATGTACTTCGCCCTTCCGACCAACATATTCCTGGCCACTGTTTCTTTTTAATTTTGCCAAATTTCTTTTCCATGTCTTAACTTTACGGACCCGTTTTCTGGATTTTGTATCCTCAAGCAAAGCTTGCCCTTCACCATCACTACTACTGCTACTTGGGATATATTCTCTATCCTCATCAGAATTATCGGAAAATGGCTCTGAAAGATAAAATCGTGTCATTAAAATTGTGTGTTTTAGATAAATAAGAACCAAACATTAGAGCCAAACAACGTCAAGAAAAAATACTAGCTAATCAGGCAAAAAAATAGAAATCAAAAATATTTTTTTTATCATAACCTAAAAAAATCTAATTTTTAAATTTTGCCTTAATTTAAGATAATATAATATAGTTTATCTCTTATAATGAATACCTACCTCTTTCGCTGTGTGATGTATCCATATTACCAATAAAAACTAACTTAATCCACTATTTTTTACGATGTAAACATTCAACGAAGTGCACACTGTCAAGTAAAGTTGACAATATCTAAGATCCAAAGGGATCCAAGTATACTTGGACCTCAAGTAAACTCGACAATATCTAAGTTACGTATCTAGTATTTATTTTTGTACTTGGCCCCATTTTGAAAAAAAATCGACTTGGACCCCTTGGCATCTGACCCCCTCATATATAGATAGAAACTAGTAAAATATTGGTACGAATTCAATATAGCGAAACAAAACGGCGCCCAATAAAATGTTTAAAAAGACAGCATATACACTACGCATCAAAATTAAAGCACCACTATAAATTGCACAGCATTTCGATGTGGATTTTTTGCGAACCGCTGAACGGATTTTGAAGAATTTTTTATTAAAATGTAGATTCGTTTATCGCTAGAAACGCTGCGATGTAAGTTTTTATTAAAATTTTAGTTTTGAGCATATACAGGAGCCAACAATGAGAGTAATTTTTCTCCAGAATATTTGAAACACCCTGTGGATCGTTTCAACCGTAACAGCGGGTATACGCTTAATGCAAATTACAGCTCCATGTTTTCTAAACAATTTGGTTTTTGTTTCATGTCAATATCTCTATTTTTAAATGAAATACAGAGCAAAAGATTAAAGCGCACTAGTTTATTTTAACAATTCAACATATTAAAATAGGGTAGGCCAAGAAATTAAGAAGTTTGACAAACTGTCATGTTTGTTTATTATGTGTCAATTTTATCTTTGAAAAGTGTTAAAATTTTGGCTATGGAGCGTCAAACAAGGAATTTGTCTCGTGACGAATGCGTAGCAGCAATTACATTGGCCGAGGAAGGATTAAGCTACCGTGCTATAGCTGGGAGACTGGGAGTTTCTTATTCATCAATATCGCGCGTTGTCCGCCGTTTTTAGCAAACTAACGATCATAACCGACCCCATGGGCAAGGAAGGCACCGAGGAACAACAGTGAACCAGGATCGTTTCATTCGGTTACGTGCTTTGAAAGAACGTTTTGTAACAGCAAGAAATCTTCAGGTACAACTTAACGCTACACATAACGTCCAAATAAGTGTATCCACTGTAAGAAGACGACTTGCAGAACAGAATTTAAGATTCCGAATTCCAGCAATCTTGAGAATTAGGAGCGAGTCTTGTTCACGGACGAGTTGAGGTTTTGTTTGTACAGCTCCGACCAACGCGTACGAGTACGACGCAGGCCAAATGCGCGTTATTCACAGTGTAACATTCGTCAAACCACGCTATTTAATGGAGGTTCTGTAATGGTTTGGGGAGGAATTTCTTTGACTGCCCGAACAGAACTTATTTCTTTACGTGGTGGTCTATTGAACAGTGAACCGTACATTACTGACATCTTATCCGAACATATTGTTCCTTTTGCTCCTTACGTAGGCCAACATTTCTTGTTAATGCACGACAATGCAAGACCCCACGTCGCTCGTATAGTGCAAGAGTATTTACATGAGGTGGGTATTGAGACTCTGGACTGGCCTGCAAATAGTCCAGACCGCAACCCTATTGTACATTTGTGGGACATCATAGACAGACAACTTAGAAACCATCAGCCCTTACCAGCCTCTCTTGACGGCATTCAAAATTTTGTCACAAATTTATGGAACGACATTGATCAAGAGCAGATTGGCCCCTGTATATGCTCAAAACTAAAATTGTAATAAAAACTCACATTGCGGCGTTTTTAGGGATAAACAAATCTACATTTCAAAAAAAAATCATCAAAATCTGTTCAGCGGTTCGCAAGAAAATCCCCATTGAAATGCTGTGCAATTAATAGTGGATCGTTAATTTTGATGCGTAGTGTATGTTACTACAAGATATGGGCAGAATTTAGGTCACACTTCACTATTCCTAACAAAAAGAAAGATTCATAACAAGGAAAGTTCCGGGTAAAGGAAATTTACCAATTCTTTAAAACTTCCTAACGATAGAAAATAAAATATTTATATCGTATTTGTTGGTCACTTGGTCAGTGTATAAATTTGACAGTTAGCGTTCTTTTTTTAAGTAAATACATGATAAGTGTCCGTGATACCCACTAAAGTTAATCAGTTTCAAAATTCGACCGATTAAGGATGTGAAAATTCAGTCTTAATTCGATTTAAATAGAACGTGCGCCGCGCCGCTCATCCAGATAAGCGCGAGGTGCGCGCGCCAACATCGATCTTCGCCGAGTCGCGCCATATGCCGGAGTGAAACTCACGATCCCACTAAAACTACTTACTTGTTGTAACACAGGGACGGAACGTAGCGTTGCGCTCGCTTAGCCGGCTTCGCTTTGTCCGTGACATTGTTATTGGCAAAAAAATCAGTTGCTTTCGTGCTGTTGAGTTGGCTTAGCGAGCCAACGCGATTGTCTCACTTATCGTAGTCTCGGCGCGCGATTTTTTTAATAACAATATGATATGACAGTCGGCTAAGTCTGGGATAGCTTGCGTAAAACCGCTGTTTGTGCGCCCAATTACGAACACAATTTAAAAATATGGCCGAGTCAGGCATTGACTTGGGTTACGACCTGTCGGCCCTACTGACAGACGACTTTGATATCGAAAGTGCCATAGATTTCGACGACTTGCTGGGAACGCCAAAAAATCAGGAATATTATCAGCTGACATCAAAAACTATGCCAGTCTCCGAAAGGTGAGCACTGTCAACATCCTTCTCAGCTGATTCAAATACCTTTCACTCTTGTATGAAACCTTTAAGATTACTTGCATCGATGTAGTACATTCGGCGAATTTCACGCCACAACATAACATGTTCATAATTTACTTCATTTTTGGGGACAACAAAGTAATATCAGTTCTGTAAACAAACCGCATCGGTCTATTTTTGTGACTAATTGTTGTTTCGCGTTATTTTAAAATTGAAAAATGATTTACTCATTAACTATATTTGTTCCGCATTCCCTCATCGCAGTTATTCTCTAGCCTGAGTTTAGTGGGTGTTCATTTATTTTAAAACTAAAATTCTACTCAACCCGAACACCTAAAATGAGTAAAATTCACACTTGAATGCTTAATTCAGTTATATATAAAGTTAAAAATATATACAAGGCATTATACGGAGCGTTCCTAAAACGGTTTACCGGGCAGACATGGATTCTAAATCAACCAGAATTAAAAAATGTATAGTAATCAAAAATGTTTTTACTTTTTTACGTATATTAAGATTCATAGTGCATTTAAAACTGATGTTTCGCGCGTATTTTAAGCAGTAATCTGCATTGCCCCCCCATGTAAAAACATTTCCTCGACTGATCACCAGAGGGCATTTTATTTATATCCTAATTTTATTTTGATAACTCTCGGTACTCCAAAAAGGAAAAAAAAGGGATATATTCCATTTATATTTATATTAAGTTCTCAGGGTGTCAATTAATGAATGAGTGCTAAAATACTAACGTTTTTTGTTTTTTTTTTATATTATTTCTAGAAATTTTTAAAGCACATTTGATACACAGTATCATATAACTAACTTCCAGAAAAATCTCAAAAAAAACATTTCCAGCCACTTTTTAGTCTCTTACATTTTTTTTTATAGTTTGCGAAGTTTAGAAATTATTTAGCAAAATTTTCATTCATGCATACAAAAATTGCACAGTTAAGGGCTTTATCGATATTAACTGTGTAAATACTTTTACACAATACAAAATACAATTGATAATTTACTTGTATATTTTCTGAGTATATTTTTAAAAATACTAAACGGTTTCTTCTGGAAGTTAAACCACCTATTTACGTAAAAATGGTAAGCACTAGATCTTAAAAAAAACTGCCTTGAATTTTATGAATTTGGGGGGACCGCCCTCTTTTTAGACATCAGTGAGCATTATTTGTCAACTAGAATATGTCATCATAACACTACCGAAATTTAGCAAATATGCTGGTTTAAGGTTTATTACAAAATTAAATAGGATCTGTAAACAAATCGCATCGGTGAAATTTGCTGATTAATTGTTACTCGGCATTATTTCAAAAATGAACAAGGATTTACTCATTAACTGTATTTGTTCCGGATTCCCTCATCGCAAGTAATTAATATAAAATAAACCTGTAGCTTGAGCCAGTGGGTGTACATTAATTTCCAAGTTTATGTGTGTATATATATATATATATATATATATATATATGTATATGTATATATATATATATATATATATATCCATATGTTTATGTGTATATATATATATATATATATATATATATATATATATATATATATATATATATATATATATATATATATATATATATATTCACCGATGGAAAAATACAATGTGTTTTCATTCCGGGTGTACATCCGTTCACGAACAGAACGTCAGTAGTGAACGGATGTACACCCGGAATGAAAACACATTATATATATATATATATATATATATATATATATATATATATATATTATATATATATATATATATATATATATATATATATATATATATATATATATATATATATATATATATATATATATATATATATATATATATATATATATATATATATATATATATATATATATATATATATATATATATATATATATATATATATATATATATATATATATATATATATATATATATATATATATATATATATATATATAGTGTGTCTACTTAAGATCTCTACATATGGGAAACTTTTTTATTAGTAGTTTTACGGAAAAAAGTTACTCTTTATAAAAAGTTCTGCTTTCTGCCAAAATAAAATTAAAATATTCAAACTTGAGATTGCATATACATGGTGGTCAAAAATTCAAAAAAATCGAAATTGACTCAAGAGAAAAGTACCTTTAATTTTCATTTTATAGCAAATTGTAATACAAAATCTTACTTAGAATAAAAAAACATATCTAGCACTAGATTCGTTGCTTCCTATCTGAAATCACTTCTTAAGGAATGTAAAACTTTGGCTTCTTACTGGCGAGTCCAGTTTCTTACTTTTGTTCCTGCCTACATACCAGCAAAATTTCCTTATTTATCGATTGTTGATAATGGCATTGTCACTGCCATTGTCAACCACAATATTGTATTACTTTACTGAAACATCAGTTTGAATATTATAGTAAAAAGAAATTAAGCAAAGAAGATAAAATTGAAATAATTTTAATTGTCGGAGAAAATTATAAAACATTTCGAGAAGCTGCAGATATTTTTAACAACAGACACCCCGATAAAATTATGCATTTCACAATAGTGGGGAATATTCTAACTAAATTCAAGACTTTTGGAAATGTAGAAAATAACTTCACTAATTTTAATTCTAATAAACATTATATGTAAATAACTTAATTAACAATAAAAACTAACTGTTCCGTCACTGCACATTTGCCTCAACATATCTATCATCTCTTTCCATACAGGTAACCGTTCTTACAGAAAATTTAACTAACTTTTTTTTTTTCTAACTCTTAAATCGTTTCTAATCATGGCAGGCGTTATGGCCTGTATCTCTTCCCTAATTACCCTCTCCAAATGATCAAAATTCTGAAATGGCCTCTTTAGATACCCTTTCTCTTTTAAGTAGCCCCAAAAGAAATAATCAAGAGGGTTCAAGTCCGGAGATCTAGCTGGCCAGAAAATACCAGAATACCTGTCGATTACTCGTCCATTAAAGATAAAATTTAAGTATTTTCTTACATCCCTTGCTCCGTGGCATGGTGAGTTGACTATTTAAATTATGTCGAAAAAAAAATGGTCCAATTACTCTATCTTTATAAATTCCGCACCACACATTTGTTTTGAATGAATACTGATCACGAGTTTGTATAACAAAATTAGGATTAACCTCAACTTAAACATCAACGCCACCAACGACAGTTTTGCGAACTTACAGTCCCACTGGAAGTAAACGTTGCTTCATCGGTAAAAATAATGCGTCTTGCCATAAAAGGATCATCTTCTAGCTCCCCTTGTATCAAACAGCAAAACTCGAACCGTCGCTCAAAGTCTCTTGGTCTCAAGGTATGTATAAATTTTGGTTTGTAAGGTCGAAAACTGTTTTCTTTCAATATTTTTGAAATTGTATCTTTACCTACGTTATTTGGCAATATTGCTGACCTTTTGCGTAGGGACTTTTTAGGGTCTTCTATCACAGAGAGCATTACTTGATTTGTAGTTTCGGCATTCGCAACCCTTGACCTCAGTTTCTTGTTAAAGTTATTTTCTACATTTACAAAAAAGTCTTGAATTTAGTTAGATTCCCCACTGTTGTGAAATGTATAATTTTATCAGGGTGTCTGTTGTTAAAAATGTCTTCAATTTTATCTTCTTTGCTTAATTTCAGCGGCATTTCTTTTTACTATAATATTCTAACTGACGTTTCAATGAAGTAATACAATATTGTGGTTGACAATGGCAGTGACAATGCCATTATCGACAATCGATAAATAAGGAAATTTTGCTGGTATGTAGGTAGAAACAAAAGTAAGAAACTGGACTTGCCAGTAAGAAGCCAAAGTTTTACATTCCTTAAGAAGTGATTTCAGACAGGAAGCAACGAATCTAGGGCTAGATATGTTTTTTTATTCTAAGTAAGATTTTGTATTACATTTTGCTATAAAATAAAAATTAAAGGTACTTTTCTCTTGAGTCAATTTCGATTTTTTAGAATTTTTGACCACCCTGTATATGCAATCTCAAGTTTGAATATTTTAATATTATTTTGGCAGAAAGCAGAACTTTTTATAAGGAATAACTTTTTTCCGTAAAACTACTAATAAAAAAGTTTCTATGTAGAGAACTTAAGTAGACACACTGTACAGGGTGTCCCATTTTCGTAGGTTTTACGGGGTTTCCAGCTTATGAGTAGAGATAGAGAGATGCGGTTTTCGCGACACCGTGCTACTTTTCGATGAAACTAAAGAGGCCGCAAACAGATTTGCCCTAACCATTTTAGTTTCCGTGCTACAGGGTGATTTTGAAAATTTGTCATTTTCGGACACCCCCTGTAACTCAGCTATCGTAAAATATATTTAAAATGTTTCAACTGGTATTTATAGATTTTTTCACGTAGAATTCAGTGGCGTACTCAGATTTTTGCTGAGAGTCATAGTTTTTTGACATATTGGCATAACCTACTATTTTTTAAATGGGACACCCTATATATTATTTTTTCATCTTATTCTTCGTGTCGAGAGCTTTTCAAAAACATACCATAAGTCATATTTATTTTCATAAATAACATGAAAAAATGCATTTTTCTTTAAACGGATTTATGGCATAGCAGATCAATCGAAATAAGAGAAGGTGGCTGTGGAGCCATGGAAAAAGTTAACAAATATTTATTAACGAAATAACAAAGTAACAGCATCAGAAAAAATTAGGAAGTAGGTAAAAGGTAATAATTATAATTTCATTAAAACTACAAATATTGTTCAAATTGTAGACCATTATATGTCCTACAAGTGTGACAAACTTTAAAAATTCTTTTTAATGCATTTTCTATTGTAAATGACTGTCTTTGTAACTCTGCAAAAGCGTTTTCGGTGGCCATTCTTAGTTCTAAGTTTTCGTATCGCCTTACATAAACCTTGTTTTCTAAATAACCCCACAAAAAGAAATCTAAAACTGAGAGGTCAGGGGATCGTGGTGGCCATCGAACAGGTCCGTGTGTTCCTATCCATCTTCCAGGAAAATGGTCGTTAAGCCAGTTTTGACTTATTCTGGCATTGTGGGCTGGAGCTCCGTCTTGCTGGAAATAAATCCTATTTAGTTGAGCCAAGGGAACATCATCCAAAATTCCTAATGCGTCTTCTAGGATTCGCACGTAACCAATCGAATTCAGATTTCCTTCATATATTTGGTAAACTATTTTTCGGTTGAAAATAAAACAGGAGACATTGAATCCAAATCTGCCCTGACGCTCCCTAGGAAAAATAACATGGTTGTTTTCTTGACTCCAAAATCGCGTGTTGTGTCTATTTAAAATCCCTGAACTAGTAAAATGTGCCTCGTCTGACCAAATAATCTTTTTTTCAAAATCGATATCTTCTGCCTTCATATTTATAAACCAATTGCAGAACTCCAATCTGCGCTCTGCATCACCAGGATGCAGATGATGCACAAGTTTGTATTTATAGGATTTGAATTTGTGCTTTTTCAAAATTTTCTGCACTTTGGTTTTCGGTACACCCGCCTCTTCGTCTATTTTCCTGCAAGATGTTTCAGGAGCTGTCTGAACGAGGGCTAAAACGTTGACCTCAGATTCTTCGTTGTCTTTATTGTAAGTTCGCGATCGAGGCTTGTTAAAAGATCCATATTGGCAAAGATTATTTTTAATTTTTTGAAAAATCCTTTTTTCTGGTTGTCTTCTCTCGGGATATCTAAGATAAAATAAAGCGAACCAATAAAGTCAAAATGCAGGAAGATAAAAAAGAACTAACCTGTTCAGATAAAGCTCTGCCGCCTGATCTGCATCTTCATTAGACAATATAAAACACGCGTTCATATCATATTTTTCAAAATATTCAAATTTTTGATTCTGAGCCATATTAAAAACAATAATTATAATAGACGTCAAGAAAAATTTAAACGCAATAATGCCAAAAATGACAGCAGTAATGGCTGCCTGATCATATTTTTGTTGGCGTTGCCATGGCTACCACAGCCACCTTCTCTTATTTCGATTGATCTGCTATGCCATAAATCCGTTTAAAGAAAAATGCATTTTTTCATGTTATTTATGAAAATAAATATGACTTATCGTATGTTTTTGAAAAGCTCTCGACACGAAGAATAAGATGAAAAAATAATATATAGGGTCTCCCATTTAAAAAATAGTAGGTTATGCCAATATGTCAAAAACTATGACTCTCAGCAAAAATCTGAGTATGCCACTGAATTCTACGTGAAAAAATCTATAAATACCAGTTGAAACATTTTAAATATATTTTACGATAGCTGAGTTACAGGGGGTGTCCGAAAATGACAAATTTTCAAAATCACCCTGTAGCACGGAAACTAAAATGGTTAGGGCAAATCTGTTTGCGGCCTCTTTAGTTTCATCGAAAAGTAGCACGGTGTCGCGAAAACCGCATCTCTCTATCTCTACTCATAAGCTGGAAACCCCGTAAAACCTACGAAAATGGGACACCCTGTATATATATATATATATATATATATATATATATATATATATTATGGATATGTACTAGCATCATTTCGCAAATCTTGACTCACTTTTGGCTGTCTCCAGGCTTAAGAGCTTGAACCCTGGTAAAATTTATAATCGTGCATTCCGTGTTTCCTTAGAATTATCTGTACTGATGAATGTGAAATATCCAGGTCTTCTTCGGCGATACGTATGGAAGCAAGAGGATATGCGTAAAAGTATGCCAGTACATTGATTCCGTTTTCTTTATTAGAAGTCACGGGTCTGGGCAAGTTTCTTGGTGCCTTTAAAGTTGATCCAAACTGCATAAAATTGTTCTGGAGTCGAAGAAATTTTTTGTTATTCATCTGCGACAAAAGTGGATAGATCTCATTGAATTTTCTGCAGGTTCTGCTAATTATTTGATCATTCATGTAAAATAAATAAAATCATTAAAATTGTATTTTAGTAACTATTATTCACTCCCATTAGTCCCATTTTAACTTTAACTCAAAAACAAAAGCATAAGAATGAAACTTCTGTCAAATAAACTACCATAACGCCTTATAATAATTGTTTTCAATGCACACTACTACTAGAGTAATTGAAAATGACATGTTTTATGATATTTCATAAAAAAAAATGCTTATAAATGGAAAACTGGAAGAGTTAGGTATAGGCAAAGTATAAATATCCTGAAAGCTAATTTTATCAGCTTTTCAAATCCTATGGTTGTATAGATTGTTCAATTTAAAAAAATCTTTTTTTGGCATTTCTGTAAGTTACCGACAAAACTTTATTTCTGGTCCACCCTGTATACTTCAACTAAGATGTGACCTAAGGATCAAATTCCTAGAAGCACTTTGCAGCTCTAAATTTCAGCTGAAAATTGTTTTATAGGAGGAGTCCTGTTTTCGTAAAAAAAATAGAAATTAATTCCCGAAACAGGGTGTCCGGAAATTGTGTTTCGGAGGGCAATTGTACATAAAAAAATATGAAAAAAGTTCATATGCACCTGGGTTCGTAAGCGTTTCATAAGGGTGCTAGGACTGATTGAAAATGTCGCCCAAAACGTGCTTTTTATTTTTTTACTTTGCAAATGCTTTGGACCAGTTATGAATTTTGGTACAGGAATAGTCACTAATGAAAGCTATTTTTAGCAGCTAGCAAATTTTAAATTTCTTAACCAGGGGCGTCCCGGCAGGGGGTGTGCTGTTTTTAGTTAGTCATTATCTTTTCAACTCTGTACTTTTTTGACATTTTAATAGAATATTAGGATTTTCTACTATTTTTTGCATAAAAAAGGTGCTCTTGGTAAATGGTCGAAAAGTTAGGTTAAGAGGTTTCCGAGAAAAATCGTTCCAATATTTTTAGGTCGATCGAAATAACTCATTTAGAAGAGAAAAGAAAAGAAAATGTTACCTGATCTTTTATAAGAACAAATGGTAAAGGGGCTTACAGTGAACGTAAAAGAAATAAGTGCAACCTCGGGGTGGAGGGTTCACGTAGGAGATCGAAAAGGAGGGCAAATAGTATTTATGGAATTCTCGGCGAAAGTTGATGTCTGATAGAGAATATCCTATACAACAGTTGTAGGTCGTGCAAAAGTGTACAAGTTTTGTACTGACCAGTTTTTAACATAGCTTCAAAATTTCCGAGAAAAATTAAAAAAAAATCCTTTATTTTTTTTTCATTTCCAGAAAAACTAACTCAGTTTTAACGGAACTTTTGCTTTAAAGACTGTCGTATTTTCTTAATTGTGTACAACATAGGATTTGTCCAATGTATGCAACAAATGGGAAACTTTTTGATAACTTATTTCTCAGAAAAATTTGATCTTGTATAGGTATAGGAAAGTATTAGGAAAAGTTGCTCAGAATTATATGCGAAATTCGAAAATTGAAAAATATACAGTGTGTTCCATTTAAAATACCGATCGGATCGAGATCGAGAGCACTCCCCTAAGTTTTTAGAAATCTGCGCTGTTTGTAACGATTACAGAATTATCCAATTTTCTTACAATTTTTAAATGCAAGGTCATACTTCTCTTACGCTACTTATAAAATAAAAAGTAATAAAAGACCGAAGTTTTGGCGAAATCCGCTTATCGATATCTTTATTAGTTTTTAATTTCCAGATAAACGAATTATTAGGTATTTTTCGGATGAAATGAGTGGCATCGAGGATATGGGAGTCTAGGGCCATTCCTAGGACTTTTTTCTGTGCAGGAAAAGGGCACAAAAATTATAAACTGCTAAAATATATATTACAGTACTTTCGGTATAAATGCTGATTCTGCTTGTTGTTAATTGTGTCTCGTAATTTGCCGACTTAACCACAATTTAGCCAATTGCTTAATATATTAGGGGGCACAGCCCCCCTCCTTGGCGACGCTCTTGAAATTCTCGATCCTGCTGCTGCGCAGAAATCATAAGATATCTGTGGTATTACAGATCGATGTAGGCCTCTGAGAAAAACCTCATTACAAATGGCGGTTGACCTTAAACATGCATTTAAAGGTCTTCATTATTAAAATGGGCGGGACAACCATCATGCTGATACCACATGTTCGTTCTATTAGCGATCATCATGTCTTCTAGCAGTTCTGCCAAATCGTTACAAAATAATTTTTTGAGGTCAATTGGATAAGTAGTTCCTTAGTAACACTTTTTTTTAACATTTCATTAGGCCGCCATTTTCTTTCGCCATATTAGATTTTTATCAAAATGTTACCAGGTCATCTTCATATGACCCTTCAAGCAATTGTTTAGCTATGCTGTGAACAGGCGACAGACAGACAGACCGACGGAATTGAGAAAACATGTTTTTCGGCATCTAGGGGTAAAGATCTGAAAAAATTTCGGAGGATGATTTTTGCATGATTACAATACTTCCCTTTTACGAGGGAAGTAAAAAGATTTTTTTCGTTCATTTTATTTTCATTCTATTTGTATCGTCCAATGAAGCCACAATGTCACGAGTCTGTTTTTTTTAATCTACTGGAAGTTTTAAGTAAAAATTGTTTTTTTTTTACTTAGTGTCATATACCTTAGTTATCTTTTTATACCTAGAAATTATTACAATCCGGCCCTCCCAACTATTTTTATTTGTTTATTGTCAAGCTCTTGTTTATGCAATGGGATTGACCCATGCAGTTTAATTGCAGTAATTGAGTCCGAACCACTTTTCGTGAAATTTACACAAAATGTATTGTTTCTTCTTATGTCTCGAATTAGACGATTTTGAAAATATGTTTACAATCTTTATCTTCCAGAAATGATTACGCTTCAAGAAGAAAATAAGCTGATTAAAATAAATTGATTTAAATCACATCAGCTTTAGTTCGTTGACTGTAGAATTTAAATTGTGCAGTTGCCAAACTGATTTTCTCAACAGTGACAAACAATGTTTATTACCAAGAATTATCCTGTTATCCAGTCCGGTGGGCAGATAGTGATAAGATGATGACGAATTGTAAATACCCTACATGTATATTATTAATTCGTTTCGAAACACTGAGATAATGACATTATCATTCGTTTTGTCATCTGCATTCGCTCTAATTTTCTGCATAATTAAACTAATAGTCAAGCTACTGGAGGCCCAAACCTCGGCAAAGTTAAAAGCAGGCCAAAGGACCACGCACAAAATACATTGAATAACGGTTTCGGTGAATTTTTATAATTCGTTTCTATATTGTAGTCCTCAACCTATAGTTTAGTTTTCTGGAGGGTTCGTCGGATAGTTTTGGCGTTATTACAGTTCATAGGCGTAGCTCATATATTTTTATTAAAAACAATCACTGAGGTCTTTTATTTTCAGTCAACTTGACAATTATTGACAATTACAAACGTAAATAATAATATCTGGTACAACAATAAAATACAGCAAAGATAGCCAAGTTCATGTAATTAGATTCTTGAATCATCAATACTCCCCCTATTTCGCGTCCTTGCCTAGAATAGAAATTTTCAAAATTCCTAATTTATTTTATAGTTAGTTAATTTCTTTATTTAGCATAAATGCTACAATTTACATTTTTCAAGCATAAAATTTTAAATATTATAGACTACTCTAAATTAGCTTCAGAAACCACACTTTTGTGTTTCTTATCAGCTTTTAAAATTGATTCTTAAATAAATAATCTCTTAAGTTAATTTTAAATTTTTTATAAGATATCTGAGACTTTATAATAAATGGTAGTTTATTATATTGAATCGACCCTTTATGAAAAATTGACTTCTAAACAACACCTTTAAAAACATAATTTAAATGTAAGTCTTTGTTTTGCCTTGTTTGGTAATCAGGTTCTTCACAGCTTTCATTTATAAATGTTCATAGATGTTCGGGCAATAAATTATTTTTTATTTTGTAAATAAAAATTTGAACTAAATAAAAAATTAAATTACGAACATTTAACCATTCTAATCTTCTTAACATTAAGGTAATTTTTGTATATATATCATAATTTAGTAAAATCCGCATGACTTTGTTTTGTAAAATTTGTAGTTTATCAAATATTTCTTCGTTTGCCAAATACAAAAATGTAGAACCATATAGAAAATGTGGATAGATAATAGTATTATAAATAATTTTTTTGGAGAAAAAACTTAAATTTGGAGAAATTCTTTTAAAATATCCAATTTTACCAGCAATTTTACTAGTCTTTTCAAAATGTAAATCAAAATTTAATCTATCATCTATAATTATACCTAAATATTTAAAAGATTTCACTATTTCCAAATTTGACCCTTCTAATGAAATATACAAGTTATTAGTGTTTAAATTTTGACCCAAAACACCTATATCAATACATTTGTCACCCGAAATTTCATTTGATATTCTCGTTTTTTGATATCTGTTACTCAAGTAGTTTTTAAACCAATTTAGCACATTCTCCCTTATCCCATATTTGTATAATTTATTTAATAATCTTTCTCGGTCAATAGTTTCAAAAGTCCGTTTAAAGGCTAAAAAAATTATTATTATTACTGCAGTGCTGTTTCGGTCGTGTGTTATTTTCTAAAACCAGTTGATGTTGTACCAAAATGTTGTTTTCATTTATAAATTCCACAAACTGTTCATACACTACAGACTCTGTTAATTTCTCAATGTCCCACAATACGTTTATCGGCCTCATTTCATCAAATCTTTTAGAGTTTTTTACGCTAGAAATTGGTGTTACATATAAGCACTTTAATTTTTCGGGAATTATGCCATATTTTAAACTAAAGTTTACCCAATATAATAGTGGATATCCAATGGTATCAAAGGTTTCTTTAATTACTATTTTGTTTAGCGTTTCGTTATAATTTTCCTTTGACTGTAGATCTAAAATTTTTTTTCTTAAGCTGTTCAGTAATATTTCACAAAATTATTTAAATCTATTTATATTTGTAACATTAAACATGCAAATTTCTGCAGTTCTATTTTGTATCGAATTTACTATATCTTCAATACTCTTGATATAATATACATTAAGTTTTTCAGCTATTTCTAATGCATTTTTTTCTTTGCCATCTTCAAAAATAATGTCGGTAATGTTTTTTCTTTTTTCAGCTTTAACTAAACTTTTTAATGTTTTCCACATTTTCTTACTGTTGTCTTTATTACTATCAATTTTGTTCTGAAAATATAAAGTTTTTCCTTTTCTTAAAGTTCCTACAACTTGATTCCGCGCTCTTTTGTATGTATCCCAATTATCACTGTTATTGGTTAGGATATATTTTTATAGGCATTATCTCGAATTTTTTTGGTTTCCAAAATATTTTTGTTGAACCAAGGTACCGGATTATTTTTCGAATTAACAAAAATTAATTTTTCAACTATTTTAAGTGAATTTTTAACACTGTTTTTGATTTCGATCTTTCGATTTTAAAAATCCTTGACTATTTATGTAATAAACTTTACTAGAAGAATTTATTTTATTTACCTTATTTTCTAAACAACTCCTGTTCTCTAATTGCTATTCGTCACATGTAATTTTTAATTTTGCTTTTTCAATTTGTGATTTGTATGTTTGACAATCTGAAGAAAATGGGTTATGATTAATCATATATCCTAATTTAAACTTCTGATTTACTTCAATGCAATTTGTATATGCAAAATGTTCATTATTTGTTGTACAAGAAATTTCATTATGATCTTGAAGTTTACATTTTAGGCTGTTTTGTTTTTTGGAACAATTTTTGCTCATGTCATAATATCCCGTACATTTATAGCGTTTTACTACATAAAAATGTTCAAACACTGTACATACCGAAAAGTCAATAAAAACCATACCCTTATCCTTGATTTCTCTAAAACTGTTACCAACTGTTTCTATTATAGTTAAATATTTTGTTTTCATCTTTTTAATAACTATAACATTTATTTGAGAATTTTCGAGATATTTGTTTCCATTCTTTAAACTATTTTTTAAGTCTTCAGCATACACATCTTCATCTATCCCAATTATTTTTCCGGAGAAAGAAAAATTACGAAAAACTGTTATATAAATTACTCAATAAACTGTCAAAACCAGAATCAACTCATTAATTCTAGAGAGAATTTGTTAAAAGTTCTCCACTTCGATATGTTATTTCATTGAATGAAAATATTCCAGAGTATATTTTGGGGTAATATTTTGGGTATATTTGTGGCCAGGAGTTTAGTTGTAACTTCTCAAAAAACCGGGCCCACTTTAATGAGCATTTCAGGACACAAGGGTTTTTCTGAGGTATATTTATATTATTTCAACACGCGTAGATTATTATTCGTATTATTGGAAAGAGTAATTTATTTTATTGTCGTCGAAACTATAACAAATACAAATAAATATTTCGGACTTTTATTATTCGAAACGTCCAAAATTGCCGTTTTACTGTTTTGTCAGAATTTACTAAAATAACAGTAATATTTTTTACGCGTTAGATCGATCCAACGCTTCAAAATGCCGGTTTTCACACACTTTCGCCTGTGGCATCCTTGCGCGATGGTATTTTAACCAGCTTTTAATTAATTTAGTACTAATTGTTAATTGGAATTCAGTTTCTTGGGCTAGACGAGATGAAATGATGTGATTTAACCGAAAAAATCGGTAAATTTCCTAAATAATATATAAATTATATTATAAAAATATTTGAAAATACAGTGTATATATATATACTGTATTCTGAAATATTTTTATTAGGCGCCATTTTGTTTTATCATATTGGATTCGTATCAATATTTTACTAGTGTATACATTGATTTTTTGGGTATAATTTAAAATAAATTCAATAAGTAGTTTTTACATTGTCACACACCGCCATTTTGTTACGTCATGTCGAATTCGTACCAGTTTATCCTTATATCATATTCCTGTAGCCAATTGAATAAGATTTTTTTGTTGATTTTTTAAAAAAATTTATTTGGCCGCCATTTTATTCCGCTATTTTGAATTCGTACCATAACTTTACCAGTTTATCACACTTCTTCAAAAATTTGAAACTAGTCTAATAAGTAGTTTTTTCAGGCTGATTTTTTAAATATTTTATTAGACTGCCATTTTGTTTTGCTATCTTATATTCATACAAAAATGTCACCAGTCCATTTATATGTAACATTTGACTGAATTTGAGGTAAATTGAATAATTGTTTTCTTTAGTAATAATTGTTTTAACGTTTCACTAGGCCGCCATTTTGTTCCGGCATATTGGATTTTCACCAAAAGATTGCCAGATCTCCAGAAATTACGAAACAAAGCATTACGTAAATATAAAACTATAAAGAGCCCAGAGCATTATGCATACTATAAACAGTTACGTAATTTTACAACCGCAGCTATTCGCAATGAAAAAAAGGCTTATCTGAGGACTAAGTTCAATAATAACCTATCTAGTAAGGAAACGTGGACTGAGTTAAGAAAATTAAATGTTATAAAAAACAAACAAAGGTGTATTCCGCCACATTCATCTAATGTTGACGAAATTAACAATTATTTTACATCAACATGTACTAATCCTCAACAGCCAAGTCAAAACTTACTGAATTACTATAATTATAACCTAAAAAACAACTGAAGATGAATTGATGAGAATTATTCTCTCGATTAAAAGTAAGCCATACGGATGTGACGGGCTCAATATTACATTAATACAATTTTGTTGCCCATTTATTATTCCTTTTTTACTACATATAATAAATGAATGTTTAAAAAAATCATGTTTTCCCAAAATGTGGAAACACGCTTTTGTTACGCCTTTACCAAAAATACCCCAACCTAAGCAACCTTCCAACCCTTTCTAAGGTTCTTAAAAAAATTGTAAATTATCAAGTTCGCCTGTTTCTAGACGAAAATAAATTATTGCCACTAAAGCAATCAGGTTTTCGTAAAGGGCATAGCTGTGCCACAGCGATGGCAGACGTCACTGATGATATATTTCGAGCTTGGGATGCCGGTCAATCTAGTGCACGGATTTTACTAGACTACACGAAGGCATTTGACTTAATTAATCATCAAATTCTTTTAGCAATTTTACATTATATAGGCTTTTCAAGTAATGCTCTAGAATTTTTTAAATCGTATTTGGATGCTCGCCTACAGCAAATTGTTTTGGATGGCTTAAAATCTAACACCGCATTTTTATCAGTAGGTGTTCCCCAAGGGAGTATATAATGTATACAATATACACAAGTCGTTTCAAGGATATTTTAAAATTTTGTCTCTATCATTTATATGCCGACGACACGCAACTTTATTATCATTGTTACCTAAACAATATAGAAGCTGCTAACAGAAACATAAATTCTGATCTACAAGATATAATTCAAGTCTCCATGGATGATCACTTGAAAATAAATCCTAAAAAATCGTTAATTACTATATTCGGAGGGGACAAAAACCTTAGATTGAGAGTAAGCAGAGAACTTAATATACATGTGAATAACATCACTATTCCCGTTACTAATACTTCAAAATCATTAGGCCTTGTTACCGACGCTGATCTTCGGTTTCATGAGCATCTAACCAGCAAATTGAAAAAAGCTTATAGCGCTCTTAAAACTTATATATAACCAAAGACAATTTCTAAGTCAAGAATTAAAAAAGTTCTATGCGATTCTTTGGTCCTGTCTAATTTTAACCACTGCGACACCGTATATGGCCCTTGCTTGGATCAAGTTGATTTTCGCAGAATTCAAAAAGTCCAAAATGCGTGTCTTCGCCTTATTTTTGGAATCCGCCGTAGAAATCATATATCACATAAGCTCAAAGATATTGGGTGGCTCAATATGTTTGATCGCAGGAAGCTACACACCATTTCTCTTAGCTATAAAATAACCAAATTTAAATCTCCACAATATTTATACGACAAAGTACATTTCAGGGTGGATAATCATCATCGTAATCTTAGGAACTTATATCAGCTGACTATTCCACGGCATAGAAAAGAGCTTTTTAAAAGAAGTTTTTCATATAACCTTTCTTCTAATTTAAATTCTTTGGACATCGCGTCATTTGATCAGTCCTGTTCTGCCTTTCAAAAAAAAAAATAAAACAATTTCTGTTCTCTCGCCAGTGAATAATTACCTCTGAATAAATATCAATGTTTTTTAACATTTTTTTTCTCTTGCGCTTAGTTTACTTTCGTATATACCCTTTCCCTATTCCTTTTCCTTTCCTTTCTTCTATCTAGCTTGCATTTTTTACATTTATTAAATATACTGTAGCCTATAGATCTAACATTACATTGTGTTTAGATTTTTTTTCCAACACTGAGGCGCTTTCAATTATTTTTTTTCTCTCAGCTATGCAAGACCTAAACAGTGCCTGATTATCTACCGGGAAACTGCCATGACATGGCCTTTTGTTTTTCATTTACTAATATGTATTTGTATATATATATAACATAGCTAATTTCCTGTAATAATATGGTGTAAATGAAAAGTAATAAATTTCGATTATTATTATTATTATTATTATTATCATCATCCCCATATGACCCTTCATTTTTTACTAGAATTTCAAATCAATCTGATAAGTAGTTTTTAAGTTATGCCGCAAACTAGCAGATGGACAAACCGACTGAATTGATAAAACATATTTTTTGGCATCTAGGGACGATAAAACGTGCAGATATGTAAAACCTAAAGTGACTTTTTTCACTATTGCAAACATTTTGAATTAGTAACACCATTTTACTAGTTACATCTCTATACTACAATTAGTTGTTGCACCAATTTAAAATCAGTCCATTAAGTAGTTTTTTAGGATGAATTTTTAACACTTCACTTTAAATGATCATCATTTCAAGTATAAGTAGCATTTGCTGCTTCCATTATGTTAAATATAAATCCAATTAATAAAAAAATCAAGCATTTAAAAAGAAGAAGCCGCAATAAATTAATTAAATGAGAAATTGCTTACTGATTTCAACACTAACAAAAATTAATTTCAATTCAAAAATCATTGTGATGTTGAATTAAAATAAACGCCCTTGTGTGTAAATATAATTAGTCTGCAATAATTAAATTAACATTATATTACGAACTACATTTAAAAAAACGCCCAGTAAAAATAAAAAATAAATTTAGGTAAATGAAATTACGGATGGATCAGTATATTTAAAATTATTTAATTAAACTTCAATAAATATATGCAATTTGCTCTCTACTAAAATTTCTGAACAATTGTTAAAATATTTTAGCCCTGAAATTAATATACGCGCATTAAAAATATTAAAATAAGCACTATCCTATCCTTTCTAGCGATTTCGCACACTTTTAATACTCATAGATATTAGGTTAGGTTAGGATAGTTGTGTAGACGCCCGCGACGGATACATATACATTTTCCGAAAATGAATTAACATTATTTTGACTTCGTCACTCCATAAATAGTTTATACACGATTTCACACTTTTTCCTTGAAATTTCTGGTAATAATTTATCCGAAGTGGTTTTGGCTGCTTAAATAATATCGGGCGGTGTACTAATCTCACTTTGATCGCTTACACTCATTCGAAGGGAAATTAACTAACTTTTAAGAAAGAAATTTAGACCAAACAATTTATTTTCAATATAAATGCGATATCATATAAAATTAGGGCATCGCCTGACGTCCCGATTATGCTCTTTTGTTTTTTCATATCGTTGGCGAGGAATTGATTTAACCGTGTTATTAGATACTGTATTGGGCAATACAAACAGTTAAACGGAAGTGTTTTGTGATTGGTTGAAGTCCGTGAGTAATGAAATCATTACTTACGGGTATGATGTCTGTTATCCACGGCATAGATAATCAATAACATTATCTAACTAAAATTTGTAATAAAGTCATTATTTGATAGTCGTAGGAAAAGGAAATTTACCGATTTTTTCGGTTAAATCACACCATTTCATCTCGTCTAGCCCAAGAAACTGAATTCCAAATAATCATTAGTACTAAATTAATTAAAAGCCAGTTAAAATACCATCGCGCAAGGATACCGGAGGCGAAAGTGTGTGAAAACCGGCATTTTGAAGCGTTGGATCGATTTAACGCGTAGACATTGTTACTGTTATTTTAGTGAATTCTGATAAAACAGTAAAACGGCAATTTTGGACGTTTCGAGTAATAAAAGTCCGAAATATTTATTTGTATTTGTTATAGTTTCGACGACAATAAAATAAATTACTCTTTCCAATAATACGAATAATAATCTGCGCGTGTTGAAATAATATAAATATACCTCATAAAAATAAATTGTTCTAATACCCGTGTGTCCTGAAATGCTCATTAAAGGGGGCCCCTTGAAGAGTAAATAACGAGAATGGTTTTTTGATAAGTTACAACTAAACTGCTGGCCACAAATATACCCAAAATATTACCACAAAATAAACTCTGGAATATTTTCAAAATGAAATTAGATATTGAAGTGGAGAACTTTAAACAAATTCTCTTTAGAATTCATGAGTTGATTCTGGTTTTGACAGTTCATTGAGCAATTTATAAAACAGTTTGCAATTTTCGTAATTTTTTTTTCTCCGGAAGCTTGCGAAAAGACACTTAACTTATTACTTCCCTCGTAAAAGCAGTGGCGGCTCGCGGGTGAAAAAGTAAGTGAAGTACAAATGAAGCAAGAAAATATCGCAATAATTTTTTTTTCCAGAATTTTTTTATGTGGAGGGGTAGAATATTTTTTACAACTTACCTAAATTTTGTAGACTAAATCAATTCTCCTATCCTTCATAGCAGCAAACGTATTTATAACATCCTCATAAAATGGATGAGTTGCCCTAATCTCCTCCAGAAATTCCTTTTGATTTGAAATATTGCCAAGAGAAGTAAGTCTTTCTTGAGATGTATTTCGTAAATACATTTTTACCCATTTGAAACAAGAAAAACTTCTTTCCACTGAAGCACTTGTCGACGGTATTGTCAAAATAAGGGAAAACAATTTATATGCTTCGGCAAAAATATATTTATTTTTATTAATTTTTTTCTCTTGGTCTTGCAACGATATATTCCAATTACTCTCATTGGCAAAAATAAGACCAAGCTCATTTTTAAGTCGTTGACTTTTTGAAAATATTTCCCCATATAACTGTAACAACTTTTCAAACGGGCCAGTCGGAAAATTTAAATTATATTCGGAAAATTTAGCAGAACCTGCCAAAATGAAAATGTAAGTTTTTCACAGTCTTGAAATCTTAGTGTCATTTCCATTAAAATATGGTCCAATATTTCATAAAAAAGGGTTCTATACTTAGCCCTAATTTCTTCAGGTGAAAGCTTAGCGAGCTCACGTTTGTAATGATTTATTTCTGTAATAGAATTTGCTTTATCAAACATGGTATTAAAAAAAATGTTCATTTCTTTTTTTACAGAGTACCTCACGACAGCGTTTTATATTGGATATGCAAAAATGAATGTCAAGCGATTGAAGAACGTCAAATAGTATGTCCGTGATTGAGAAAATGTCACTAAACACTAATGCCAGAAACGTGAATTGAAAATCGTTCATATCACCTAAAAATCCTTTAGCAAGGCGGATTGATTTTTCATCAGATTTGTCACAGTTTGTAATAAATTCAAAGACGTCTTTTAATTTATTCCAGTTTTGAACAATCGCATTTACTAACTTCGAATTTGAAGTTGCAACAACACCATAAATGCAAAGGAACTCACCGGTTGCAGCGAAAATAAAAGTAAACAACCACCGCAAACTGAACGACACGTGTATGTACTGCAATTCACCGAGAGCGTTGTATGGCGCTGGGCTTGACGTCATCGGGTACGCGTTGTCATGGCAACATAGTAGGAAAATCGTAAACTAAACATAGCACCTCCAGCAAAGTCAAAGCGGTTTGCGCCACTGTTATAGTTGTTATAATAAAGTTCGATTGAAAGTTTTAAAAAGACATACCGCCAACGGTCAAGTAAAATATTTATTCGAGATGTACAGATGTATAATAAATATAGTTAGAGGTTTGCTTGTTAATTTTTCCTCGTGAAGTAGCACTTCACCTACTTCAACTGAATAGCCGCCGCGCCACTGCGCAAAAGGGGAGTATTGTAATCGTGAAAAATCAGCCCCCCTAGATTTTTTCAGATCTTCACGTTTCAGGGTCCCTAGATGCCGAAAAATTTCGTCGGTCTGTTTGTTCGCGACATAGCTTAAAAACTACTTTCCCGATTGACTTGAAATGTTGGTTGAAAATTAAGGGTCATACGGGGATAACCTGGTAACATTTTGGTAAAAATCCAATATGGTGAAACAAATGGCAGCCTAGTGAAATATTAAAAAAATTATTACTAAAAAACTGCTTATCCAATTTTTCACAAATTTTGTGCAAATAAGAAGTATTATGTAGGAATCAACTGGTAAAATTTTGGAACGATTCCAAGACGGCGCAACAAAATGTCTATCTGTGGTATAGAGCTGAACTAGTAACACTGTGTGAAAAAAATCACTGTATCAGGTTTTACATATCTCCACATTTTAACGTCCCTAGATGCCCAAAAATATGTTTTATCAATTTCATCGGTCCGTCTGTCGGTCTATTTCCTTGTCTGTCAGTTTGCGGCATACCTTAAAAACAACTTCTCAGATTGACTTCAAATTTAAGTCAAAAATTAGGAATCATATGGGGATGACCTGGTAATATTTTGGTAAAAATCGAATATGCCGGAACAAGATGGCAGCCTAGTGAAACTTTATAAAAACTATTACTAAAAATTAATTATCCAATTTTCGCACAAAAATGTGTGATACATAGGAATGAACTGATAATATTCTGGTATGAATCCAAAATAGCAAAACAAAATGGCGACCTAATAAAATATTAAAAAAAATCAGCCTGAAAAAGCTTCTTATTAGACTAAGTTCAATGTTTGCAAAAATTAAGTGTGATATAGAGATAAACTGGAAAATTTGTGTACGAATTCAAGAAGGCGAAACAAAATAGCGGCCAAAGAAATTTTTGCAAATGTTAAATGTGATATAGGAATGAACTGGTACGAATTCAAAATGACGTAACAAAATAGAGGTGTGTCTCAATGTAACAACTATTTGTTGAAATAACTTCAAATTATGCTCAAAAATCAAGTGTGGCATCGGTAGAAATTGGTAAAATATTGGCAGGAATCCAATATGATGGAACAAAATGGCGCACAATAAAAATATTTAAAAAGACAGTATATAATATATATGTGTTACTAAATGACTATGAACTATATTGGGTCACATTTCACTATATCTAATCAAAGGAAAGATTCATAACGAGGGAAGTTCCGGGTAAAGGAAATTTACCGATTTTTTTTATTTATACATATCGAACTTTCCAGATAAGATAAAACAAATAGGTAAACGTTTTAAAGTAAGAACGATCTTTAAAACACAAAATACACTTAGAAGTAAACTTACAAAAACAAAACTAACAATGAACAAGAAAATACTAAAAATGTTATTGCGATAAATTTTACATGTGAAACCTCTAGGCCATTAGCCAAAAGAAACTAAGAACCCCACACTTACATAAAAAAATAGAGAATATAAAAAATCAAACATTTGCCAACATTAGAATTCCAAAGGAGAACAAATGGAGATCATATAGTCTTGCATTCAAAATAATGTCATATATTTCTCTGGCGCATTAGCTATTGTTTTACGTCCCTCGATTGTAATCGCGAAAATATCATCCCACGAGATTTTTTTCACATTTTCACGTTTTAGGGTCCCAAGATGCCGAAAAACACGTTTTTCCAATTCTGTCGGTCTTTCTGTCTCTCTGTTCGCGGCATACCTGAAAACTACCTACTCAATTGACTTCAAGGAGATGAAATAGTAGCATTTTGGTAGAAATCCAAAAAAAATGTTAGAAAAGTATTCCCCGCCGCCGATTTTACATGACAGTGTCGTATATAAGGAGGGGGGGGGGGTTAAAACGGAGGCACATTTATTACACAACAGATGTTATTTTTATAAATTTAAAAAAATCAGTATCAGAAAAGCAAAAAACAGTGGTTTTATATTGATACAATTGTTATAATACAATTGTAAAGTGTTTTTGACTCAGTCGAACATTGAAACTGTGATAAAAATTCACTTTTTCGCATTACCAATACAAATTTCAGATTGTCAGCTCAAGTTTGGTCAAACGAAAATGTACGAAAATGCAAGTGACTCAATGGCCCCGCGTCTGATTTTTTCCTAAATATGGTAGTTACTAAGATAAGTTGATGGTAAACTGTATTTAAACTTCAAACACTGAGATGCCAAGAAAAAAATCTGAAAATTGGGAAGGCACAAACTAAATTTTTAATAAAGTGCAAAAAATTATTGTTTTTTAATGTTTAAATGATGAATTTAAAAGAGGGAATTCAAAAAAAATATGTGATAATTAGTTTTTATCTGTAATCTGTTTCAAAATACTAAAAACAAATTTAACTTTTATTATCTAATATTTTTACGGTTTTGCAGATTTAGGAAATCGTTTTTACTTATTTATATTAATTGTTTATTCACTATTTTTAGTCCGTCAGGTTCTTATCTTGATTAGATGACCTAAAACAATAGTATTTCATTAAAAGCCTGGTTTTCTTTAGGTGGTCAATCATTACTTGCTTTTTAAACTTTCCCAGATTTTTCGAAAATCTCATAATGAACAATTTTCATTAAATCAGTAAAAATTTACCGACGTACATTTACTGGCCTTATTTAAATATGTTTGAAATATTTTTTTTTTAATTTTTTTTATAAAAAGTCAAGCTATACTATCTTATATATTGTAACAGTATCATTATCATTATAAAAAATATAACATAATTTTATTTCGGTTGTTTTAAGAAAATGAATACAAGAATATGTTTATTAGTTTTAATTTTGATTTGGTTAAATTATATGGAATTCAAAATGTTGGAACCTTAAGGAGGACAAATAGCGTCTTCCAGAGTAGCCGTGCTGATGTTAATATGCATTAGGGATGAATGTTTTTTCCAAAAAACGTAAAATTTGTCCTATATATTGTTAAATAAAGTCATATTGTTCAGTTAATTTTAATAACACACCGTTAAATTTTTGAGATACAGGATGGATATATAAAGTTTAAAAAGAAAACATTTTTTTGCATCTTGTGCAATTCTGATGCTATTGCAAATTCAATACTTTTATATAACTCTCTGTGTGATAACTGCATGAAATTTGATACACGTCTTCTATGCATTAAGGAGCATACGGATTTACCCAGGTTAATTACATATGCACGCCACTAGTAGAAATTTCAAAAATTGATTGTTAATAAAAAATGCCCTTTTATGCATAAAAGACGTGTATCAAATTTCACACAGTTATTTATCTATAATAGCATCAGAATTAGAAATTAATTTAAAAAAAATGTTTTTTTTAAAACCCTGTATCTCCAAAGTTAAGACTTTTAGGTTCATATTAAACTTTTTTCTTGAAAAGGTCCAAGAATCACCCCCCTTTAACATTAGCACGCCCCCTGTACAAAGTAATATGACAGACGGAGACAAACGGTCACTTTTGGCATACCCGAATAGCCCAAAGTCGAACTGCATAAGTTAAAATTTTGATAAATCTTGTTCACTGGGATCAGTCCTGGCTCTCCTACTATAACTACATTGATGTGTTAATTTTGGAGCATATGAGTTCTGTAGTTTTTCAAATATTAATTGCAATATTAGATATTTTTTGACGCCCGGTATTGAACAGAAAATTAATTATTTTGAAGCAGTTTATTGACAGCTAGCTACTTTATGAGCAATTTTACAAAATATATGAAAAATTTTTTAGGTTGACGGCTGTGATTTTAATGATTCGATTCCTTCTAAATCGTTGTCTTCCTCTGAAAATGATGAGGTTTCGTCGTCACTACTTGAAGATCTCAGTGTGATAACTCAATCATCAATAACCGTTTCAGTATTTCCCAGTATTTATCTTCAATAGAACGAACATGTTTAACATACGATTTCCAATTTTCAGCCGATATTGAGACAATAGCCTCTAATGTTATTTTATTTAAATCTTTAATTGAAAGTTCACCGCTCTCAAATATATTTTTTTACTCCTGCCCATACAAGTTCAATAGGGTTGAGGTCGCACATGTATGGAGGCAGCGTTAAAGGTGTATGACCGAGGTAAAAGACCGTCAATTTTATACTTTTTTTCTCTAGGTTTATTGGCTGATATTACTTCATATAATTGACATTTTCTCCATGTTGGATCACATACAAGATTGTTCGATTTAAGCCACAATATGATATGAGCTTTTGTAGAGTATTTAGTTGGCACTTTATCTTCTACGTGAGAATGATAAGACGCATTATCCATTACCACGACTGATTTGGGAGAAATGTTAGGTAGAAGCTTCTCGAGCAACCACTTTTCAAAATTTTCTCTATTCATCTGTCCATGATAGTCTCCAGTTTTTAATCCCGAGCGAAAAACTAAAGCAGCACCTGGAACAAATCCGGCTTCTGAACCAGCATGAACTATAATAAAGCTACTACTAGAGCGGATTCCCTGAACAACACCTGTAGCACTTTCACTTTGCCAGCATTTGTTCACTGTCATATCATTATCTACCCAGGTTTCGTCTAGATACACAATATTGCTTCCTTCTTGCCTGTATTGCCTTACAGTTGATAGATATTTCACCCTCCAGTAAAGAATATTTGGTCTCTCAATGAGCAATTTTCGTTTATTTTGGCACTTGCGCCAAACAATACCATTTGATCGTAAAAGTCGATTTAAGGTTTTATACCCGAAAATCTATTTTGTTCTTTACAGCACGAACTAGGAGTTTCCAGGGCGGAACCTTCTTCACCACCGTCAATTTTATCTTTGTATGATAATCGGGGTCTTTTTTTACCAGAAGATTTTAAAGGTGAAGTAGAACATGAGCGATCATTATGTTCTCTTTGAATTTTTCTTACACCACTTTCCGAAACACCAGTGTAAAATGCAGCGCGTTCTGTTCAATTTTGAATTGGAATAGTCAAACTATTATTTTCAGCTTCTCTAGTACAGGCCTCTATAATGCTCGCAATAACTTCACGTGCACCGCTTCGAATTGTTTTTCCTCTTTTGCTCGCCATCGTTACTTCGAAATAATAATTCAAATTCAACACAACGCATTTATATAGAAATGAAAACAAATGCTCGAAATGTATAGGCGCCACTAGAAATAGCTAGAACCTTCTAGCGGCAAGTGCATGGAGACTATAGGCACATCCCAATTACAAGTGGACCAGTGCGAAATTTACTAAATCCTCGATTAATTTTCCGTGCCGCTTATCTGGCGCACTTTACAGGTGAAGCGGCAAACTATTACAACAAATAAAATAACATAAAATTTATTTGCGTACATAAATTTTACTTTTCCGCCTGCTTAAGACTATGAACCTTTATTTTAAGGACCGCTCGATTTTTTTTCGTGTCCCGCACTTTAATATAAGCATATCAACTCATTTTTGAATCATAAAATACGTAAGATTTAACCTCTTTGCACAACCAAACCTTACTTTGCGAGGGGCCTTGATATTTATTGTAATGCCACTATACATCGTGCTTGTCTTAAAAACACCTCTTCCTATAGACAATCACGTTGTCCAAGTACCGAAATAGTCATTTGCCTTTCAGGATTTTTGATACAGCGTAAAAATTATTTTTAATTTTCATTATGTAGGCGAAAAACCTGATGTTTACACACCAAGATCCACTCGAAATCACTAACCTACTAGCAGATACTCGTAAATAACTTATTAGCTAAACCATTAATATTTCCATCATGGCCACGGTCTAATTTGATCGTAAGGACAAGAAAACGTAAGTAGTCGTGTTAATATGGATTTGAATAATTGCCTAATTCTGTTGTGAAATTTAATATGATAACGCTAAACATCAAAACATGGCAAACTTAATATTTAAGTTCAGCCATGGGAAAATAAAAATCAATAGCACAGATTTCTTAGCGGGCAGGTACTAATTTGACCAAGTATTATTCGAATAATTATATCTACTGCATTTTATTTACTATTAATCCATCAATACATTTCTTTTCTGAATGTACATTGTACAAGGCTGTCATGTTGTCGAAAATGAGATATATATTTCAAAATAAATTATATCAACATTGAATATTAAAACCCAAGTTTCATTCCCAAATGGGGCGTAGAATTCGCAGGAAGGTATAAACCCTTCGCAACTCATGCGTAACTATTATTTACTCTATAATATACAGGGTCCCCATAAGGGCACGTGCAACGCACACGGGTGACACTCTAAAGGGGGCGCCAAACTGGAGATTTGAAGCTGCGCTGAGAAAAATAAAAAGAACGTTTGCTTTTATACAACTCAAATTTTTAATTTTTAAACGATTAGGCACTAAAAATGTCCTACTGAAGAAAACGAGATTCGATTCATCTAACATTGATTCTATATTATCAATTAAGACATTAATGATTATCCTTAATATCAATGAGGATTGGTATAAAAGTTTAGAATATTAAAAATCGATAAACTCCTTTATTCGGAACTTCCCTCGTTATGAATCTTTTCTATTATTAGGATTAGTGAAGTGGGACTTAATTTAGTTCGGTACATAGTCATTTAGTAACACATATATACTTTTTTGGCCCCCATTTTGTTCCATCATATTAGCTATGTACCAATATTTTACCAGTTTCTACCTACGCCACACTTGATTTTAAAATATAATGTAAAATAAAATAAATAACCAATTTTTTACCCCGATTTTTTAACAATTTCATCAGACCGCCATTTTGTTCCGTCATGTTGAATTCATATTAAAATTTCATCAGTGTACCAATATAGCATACCTAGTTCGTGTGCAAACATTAAAGTACATTCCACTGAATAAGAGGTTTTTTACTTCATCTTTTAAACAGTTTATTTCGCCGCCATTTTATTCCTCCATCTTGAATTCGTACTAAAATGTTTACCAGTTTGTTTTTATATCACACTTAATTCTTGGTCGAAAGTTGAAATAAAAAAAATCAACCTGTAATATTTTGGTAAGAATCCAAGACAGCAAAACAAAATGGCGGCCTAATAAATTGTTTAAAAAATCCGACTGAGAAACTACTTATTAGATTAATTTTGAAATTTTGGCAGTATGATATAGAGATAAATTGGTAAAATTGTGCTACGAATTCAAAACGGCGAAATAAAATGGCGGTCGAATAAAATGTCTAAAAATTCAATGTAAAAAAATTTTTATCCTGTAACTTTTAAACTACTTGAGATTTCTAAATGCCATTTTCATAGTTCCACGTAACTCGTAGTGGCGTAATTTATTAAAAAAAAAAACTAATATCTGTTAAAAAGAATGCCTTTTCTCATAAGTTCCAAACTATTTAATATTTTTAAATACGTTTTTCACAGTTCCTTTGTATTTTTTAATGGCCTAATTTATTAAGAAATATAGTTTGACAGCGAAAAAATATTGTTTTTTCCCTGTAACTTTTGAACTGCTTAAAATTCTTAAATACGCTTTGCACAGTTCAATGTAACTTTTATTGTAGTTTTTTTTAAATCTGTCAAAAAATGTTTTCCCCATAATTTCTAAACTGCCTTAAATTTTTAAATAAGAGTTTCATAGTCAAAGGTATATTTTTTTAGGTAATTTTATTCAAGAAATAATATTGACATCTGTCTAAAGGATTGCTTTTCCCCATAACTTCGGAACTGCTTAAAACTTTTAGATACAGTTTTCACAGTTCCACGTAACTTTTAATGTTGTAATGTATTTTAGAAAAATATTTAGGCAAATGTCAAAAAAATGTCTAGTCCTCGTAACTTTTGAACAGCCAAATTTCTTTATTTTTTTTCACAGATTGTAGCTTGTCAGGTTATGGTCAACACACAGCTTGTTATAACACTCGACTCGGCGAGTTGTTATCCAAGATCGGCCACATGTTCTATCTGTAATGAGTTCAATGCAAGTCCACCGGCGAAAAGCGCAAACATTTTATAACTCGCTCACAAAAAGCCAAAATCTCTAGTAAATATATTGCAATTGCCCTGGATATGTATGTACAGTTTTAATACTCACGTGTTATCTTCAGGTCCTTACCCTCATACCATAGCAAAGAAAGGCCTCAATGAAGTGTTGTCATTCTTATTTTATTTTATTGAAATTTTTTGGATACTAAGGCAAAGCATCTTCACATATTTCCTGAATCAGCAGGTAAACAGACCAAAAATTATTCCATGTTTCGCTTTTTGCAGTAAATAGTACACAAAACAACATTTTCGGAATCAATAATAATTTCATTTGTAAATTTAAAGACTCTCATGGAAATACCTAATGATTTGTTTGAGCTTTTGAGGTCTTCTAGATCTAATGCATGACAATTTAAGGTGGTTGAAGTTAAACAAGAACTGATTAAGTAGTGGGACATATTTTTCAACAACAAATATGTAAAAAAATATCCTTTGTCAATACAGATAATCAAAATAATAGAATCTAACAGAGAACTTCCAAAACAAATTAGCCTCAAATCTACTTTTCATGGCACGTGGATACAAAATTCGATAACAGCAAATTTCAAAAGACATACAACAGTGAGAAATGACTTCCTCCACTTGCAGATGAGATAATCAAATTGTATTAAAATTGCTGTTTACAGTTTTTTTTCATTATTTTTTTAGATCTTTTGTCAGTGCATGCAGCAAAATACAAAAATCTCATTACCCTAAAAAGTTTTGTGGTCGGAATGCCCAGGATTATTACACTAACTTACCCTACCAGAAGTTTTGAAGATTATTTTTGTGCATGGGAAGGTCAATGTTCTATGTAAACTGGTTATTATAAGTAATATTATTTATTTTTTCAGTGCTTTTGGCTGTTCTTGCAGTCATCATTCCTGTGGTATTCCCTGTTTTTAAGGGTTTTTATTTGGGTTTGTAAGAATTTTCTTTTTTTGATATCTTGTTCTAAATATTTTGAGTTAGTATCGATTTATATTTAGTCGTACATCATTGTGTTACAATATAAAAATGTGTGTATCTAAAAGCAATGCTTTAGATGCAGTTAGGATGGGAAAAGTTCAAATTCCAATTATCTGAAAATAAACACAACGTGACATTCCTGTTATTTCTCTTCAGCCTTCAACTGTCTTAATTATTAACTTTTAAAATGGACAGAAATATTCTTGTTTTTGTTTAAAAAGGGTTTAAGATAATAAAACAATTAAGCCAGGTACGGCGTTTTATTAAGAACCCATCGATATGTCTGTAAAGTTGCTTAAGAAGAGGAAGGCAATATTTAAATGTTAAATAAAAAAGTTATAGTTGGGTTAACCGATCTGCGAGACCCCCGGAACTTCAAATCCCTTGCATATAGTCATTCATATATGAAAAAATACAAGTAAATAAAAATAAAAGTTAAAAATATAAAATAAAATGTAACGGTCAACACAATTAAAACGTATTACACACCCTGAGATTAACCGCCCTTCAGCCCACCTAAGTACTCTCCTCTATGGAATAGTATGCCTTATCAAGCAAACTCCTTTTGAAATCTCGCCTTATTTACAGCTGACCTTAAGCTATGAGGAAGTTTATTAACTGCGTTTTTGGCATTATAAGCCACGGAATTTTTAAAATGAGGAACTTGGAATAGGCAAATCTACAACATTAGTTCTATTTCTTGTTTGATAAGCAGGTGTATTAAATTTATCTGCATTCCTCTTAGGTATCAAACACAGGGACTCAAGTAAGTACAGAGAAGCAACAGTCACCATTTTATGTTCTCGAAAGAGTGGTTTACATGATTGTCTGTAATGCACTTTTAAAATTCTTCTAACAGCCCTTTTCTGTAAAACAAACAAAGAATTAAAAAGTTATTGTTTAAACCCGTTAATTAACATAATAAACACATGATATATGGAAAAAAGCTATAATCAAACCACTAGCAAAAATATCAGAGCCAAGAGAATTTAAAGATCTAAGACCAATAAGCATTTTACCGATAATATCAAAAATCTTAGAAAGGCATATATACGACCAAATACCTTCTTTTACAGAGCAATTTTCTTTAATTCCAGAATGTCAATCGGGATTTAGAAAACATTTTAGTACATCTTCTTGTCTAGTTAACATACTGAATGACATTAGAAAAAACGAAGAAAACAAATATTCTACCTGCCTTACATTACTTGACTTTAGTAAAGCTTTCGATACGATAGACCACAATATATTGTTAGCTAAATTGCACTACTGTGGCTTTTCGCAACAATCAGTAACTTTCTTCGAAAATTTTCTTAAAAACCGGTACTGTTGTGTAGGAATTAACAGTGACTCAGTGTCTAAAAAATCTGCCTATAAATCAATATCGCTAGGGGTACCCCAGGGCTCGGTACTCTCGCCCCTTCTGTTTTCTTTATATGTCTCAGATATGAATAAAAATATAAAATACTCAAAATTACAACAATACTCCCAAATCTATATATCAATGCAAGAAAATAATATTCAAAAATACCAACAAAGGCTTAACTCGGATTTAAATGCCATCTCACAATATGCTAAAGACCATAATTTAAAATGGAATGCTTCTAAATCACAAGCCTTAATTTTTAATTCTAGAAATAATAGTAGGGAGGTAATATCAAATCAATCTTCTGATTAATGAAATCAGGAATTTAGGCATTATATTTGAAAATTCGTTAAAATTTGAAGCACATATAAATAAAAAACTTAAAATCTGCGACTAAAAAACATCTACTATCTGAAACGTTTCTTGCCCTCAAAAACTAAGTACCTACTTTGTGACAGCCTGATTCTGTCCTTATTTGATTATGGTGATGTGGTTTATGGCGATTCACTTACAAGACAATTTTCAAAGAAAATCCAAAAAATGCAAAATGCATGCATGAGATTCTCTTTCAACATTCCATACAGAGAACACATTACACCATATCTTAATAACAACAACATTCTTTCCATGCATAATTGTCTAAGGCATCATATGTACCTATTAATTTACAAAATTATTAAAACAGGAGTACCATCTTATTTAAATAACCAATTAACACCTTTCACACACGATCATCACAGAAGAAATACTCAGATATTTCAAATCCCGCCGCACCGGTCAGCTACTTCTCAAAAATCCTTTTCGTTTGTTGCTGCGAAAATCTGGAACAGCGTGCCAAATATAGCAAAAAATCTCTCAGCGAAAGGATTTTCAAAACACATAAAATTTTTTCTCATGACTTCCCAAACACAAAATGTATAAATGCAATCAACACTTGATAGTTGCTTTATTTTTATTTTTATTATTTTATTTTTAACTTTTTACGTATAAATAAATCAATATTCGAATGGTTTGGTAGGTGTCTCAGGAAACATGTAAAAACGCACCCTATCGCTTTTGCTTTCTCGTTTTTGCTATCATCTTTAACACTGTTGTGGCTGCGTCTCTGTGTTACTGCCTTTTCTACTTTTTTTCTTGTTCACTCGGTATATTTGACGGTTGGAAGTACCGGAGCAGGGCGTAGAGACTGCAAACAATAGGTATCTTTCCGGGATTCTGGCCGTATCACCCTACTAAACCCTCGTGCCCTCCCTCTCTGCAGAACCGATAAGATGTGTTAGTAATTATGCATTATTTTTATATATAATATTAAATAACAATTAAATAACATTAATTAGGAAACGGATTTAAAAATAGGGCTGTTTCACACTGGTACACTTTATACTGGAGTTCAGTGGCATCGGTTTATATAATCGTGAAACATTCCTTTTTGTCATTGTGAGATGCTGATAATTGTACTGAAACTCAACTGTATGTTTTCCCTTTGGCAAATAAATGATATTTGAAGTTTGAAGTTTGAAGATAGTTGCTACATCCCTCCAAAAGCAGATGCCATACTTCAAATGAGACTCGATTAGAGCAAAGTATGTGGTTCATTGTGTACTCAGATCCAAAGCTTCCGCGATACTCTCAAAATATGCTGGTCAAACTTCAGCTTGTCATCAATAAGCAGATCCAGAAATCTACAGCAAGACTTGTTCTCCAAGGCCTGGTCATCAAAAAAAACATCCCCTACACTTAAAGGTTAAAATATTGGTCTTTGGCATATTGAAAGACAGCAAGTTCGAGTCACACCATTTTTTAATAATGTGCAGATCAACACTTACTGCAGCCAACAACCTTTCCTTCTCAGTCTCATGCCACAGGATCGTTGTGTCATCCGCGAAGAGAGTCACTTGATCACTAATGCTTTGTAAAGCAAAGTCGTTTATATATAGGAGAAATTGGAGAAAGGAGAATTGGTCCTAAAACAGAATCTTGAGATACTCTCTGAGTGCGGCCAGAAAGGTATGATCCAAAACCAGTTAAGTGAGTTACCCCTAAACCCATCTACTTCCAGCTTCCCCAGCAGAACTGCATGATCAACACAATCAAACGTCTTTGCGAGATCACAGAATACTGCCGCTGAAAGCTTTCCGTCATTCAATCTAAGGCAAAGAGCGTCTAAGAACGAAAATATCGCATTATTTGTGTTCCTCTCTGCTTGAAATCCAAACTGATAAAAGTGTAAAATATTGTGTTTATTCAAAAAACTTAGCATTCTGTTTTTGACAATTTTGTGCACCACCTTTGCAATGGTCGACAATAATGAAATTGGCCTAAACTTACTACATTAGTTAGATTCTTTCCGTTTATGCAGTGGAATGACAAGCGCCCTTTTCAGTGTCTCTGGAAACTAGTCATTGGTAAAAGCAACATGAAGTTATTTTACGTCGTTTTTAGAACGTACTATATAAATAGAATATCTTTCTCTTTTCAAGGCTTTAAAAGTATTGCAATTCCTAGAGCCTCTATGCTTTTGTTTGTACAGTGTTCCTTTAACGGATGGAAGCAGAGGTATTTCAATAATCAAACCAAGACCGACATCTTAAATTTTCCTTAGTTCCTGCTTGTAGATCTAGAGCACTGAAAGTAAGTGTTCACGGGTACGTTTCTTTGCCTTCAAAAAGCCGTCCTCTGCTTTATTCCTAACAATACTGAGTGAGCTTTTTCTTTCAAAACTTCATGGTTTTCATTTGTATTTATTTATCCTGGGCATGGTCGCTTTGCGCAGATCTAGCATAAAAATAAATTATTGTTTCGGTATTTAAATTAATAGAATAGATAATAAGTTCAATATCAATGTCACATTTAAATCGGGAAACTATAAGTCCAAGGATAACGACAATAACATGAATGGGGTGAAACGTTCATTGAAGAGATAAAAACTCCCTCTTAACATGAAATTCTAAACAGCATAATTAAAGTTATGAGATGTCAAAATGCAGAACACGTCTCGACGAAAGTTCATAAGAGAAACTTGTATAGAAATAAATCGGGCAAGCCTAGCTTAGGTATTTCAAATATACGTAAGCAGTGTCTTAATTATAGCGACCTCCAGCCCAACTGTCGCCATAATTACTACTAAACTACATCTAAGGGCTTGTCGCTGTATAAGAAGCACGTCATTTTGAGACAATATGAAGATAAATTTAATTTACAACTTAAATACGCGAACAAAAATGTAGTTATAGTTGTATGTGTGTTAATATGTTCGATGTTTTATATTGCTCTTGCTAAAATCGTGTATAATAATTGGGAATAGTTTGGTAACAAATTACTGGTGTAAATAGGTGATAACATTTCATAATTTGGACCTGTGTATTTCCTATATGGCTCAATGACCACATATTTATGAGCATTAGAAAATGTTGCGTCTTGCCAAAGCGTTTACAGGGGATATTAGGTTAAATACAGTTACAAAATAAACGTCACAGAGAGTTGATTTTCGTTGGCTAGTGGACCAATTCTCGTATAAGTTTTGGTATGTCCAGATATTTCCTAGCTACAAGGTGTTTCAGATAAGTGAAGGATGATTTTTTTTTATTTAACTGTACAAAAGTTATTTATGAGTTATATACGCACTTCTCATACTAAGCTACAATTTCAAATAATAATATATATATATATATATATATATATATATATATATTTATATATATATTGTTAAACACTTTTTGTCCTAAAAATAAAGTGGTGGGGATGTTTAAATATTTTTGTAAATAAACATCTGTAACTTCAAAACGGCTGAACCGATTTCAACAAACCCGGTGTTGTTGAAAGAAGATTTTTTTGGGCATTTTTCGATATTAAGACAGAAGCTGCAAAATTTCTTAAAAAAAATAAATCTATTGAAAGTAATTTTTACGAAAAAGTAGCAAAATTTTGCCCAAACAAGTTAGTGAAAACCGCGATAATAACCTAACTTCAAATATCGCTGAAAGAAGATTTAAAGAGAAAATTCAATGGATTGATGGAAGTTTTTTAAATTTTTTCCCAAAAATTTTAAATGAGAATACTATATTTTGAAATACCAATCATAAGCATTATATGCTTGTGATTGGTTGATATCCTTATGCAGGGCCGGATTTACCTGAGCCGAGGCCCTAGGCGCTATATAACTTGAGACCATCTCGGCAATAATTATTAAGAGTTTCAATAACTTTTAGAGGTTTCCTTGAGGAGGGCGGGTAAAAGTCAGACACATTAACATATTATACTAATAATATTACAACAATACAAGCAAATACGTTTTCGGTATACCTATCATACAAGGTATTATTCTTAAAAAAAAAAACATTTTCTTGGTTTTACTTTCACAAAATCAACTAGTTCATTGTAATCTATGCTTTCAACAATTTTTTATTCGATAAATAACATCGAGAGATCGGAAGTTTTTTCCTGTCGTATGTATACACTGCTTCTAGTACGAGATCTGGCTGTTATCTGAAATGTAATTCTTAGAGATAATTATTAATAACAAGAATACGTTTTTGCAAGGTTGCCTATCAAAATATGGCTGCAAGTGTTTTTTTTGATACACAGGGTGATTTGTAAAAAACACTTAAATATATCTCGTCGAATATTTCAAAATTATTCATGTTGAAGACACAGTTTAAATTTGAAAATTTTTTATTTTTTTTTTAAATTCCAAAATTTCTACTGCGAAGTTTCGTATTCGAGCCACTATCATAACCTTAATTTTTTTAAATACGGATGTAGATTTTTAGTACACATTTTTAGAACTAATTTTTATCACGTTTCTAATGATGTACTACACAAATACCTTTGACGATATTTCGACTCTGTAAAAGGTCATCATCGGTAATTTTTACCAATACATCTCTGGTTTTATAATTTAAAACTCTTTTTACCCGTTTTATTGCGTTTTATTGAATATTTTAAAAAATAAATGCACATGTAATAAGTTCTTCCAATTTAGAAAATTCATTTGTAACTACATATTTTGCTACTTGTTTTGATTCTTTGTGTTAAAAAGTTGTTTGTCCCCTTAGTATTTAATTGTTAATGAATTCATTTCCACTTATGTTCTAAATACTAAATACTAAATACTAAATAAAATGAAATAAAACGTATCTATATATTCTTTTTTAGTTATAGTAAAAAAATCACTGCATGATGGCAATTTACAGGGTCAAAACGTCATCAAATATATTTGTGCAGCACATCATTAGAAAGGAGATAAAATTCTTCTGAAAAAGTCCGTATTTAAAAAAATTAAGTGGATGATGGTGGCCCGAACACGAAACGTCGGAAGTGAAATTTGAATGTACCGTATTGTACAGTGAAAAAAGTTATACATCTTTTAAATTTAAACGTTGTCTCGAAAATCAAATATTCGACGAAATATGTTTAGGGGTTTTCACAATCAGCCTGTGTATCAGAAAAAATAGTTGCACTCATATTTTAATAGGCAACCCTGTAGAAACGCATTCCTCTATTAATAATGGAAAAAGAAGGGCTCCCTGCAGCGTTACTGACAGACATTGTTAAGAATATTTTTAATGTAGTTTCAACATTGGGAAAAGTTGATCTCAGAAGTAAATTATATAATTATATTTATTATTTTAAATATTCTCTTGTTTCACAAAATTTAAAAAATGCAAAATTTCATTGCCAAAGTGCTGAATATTAATGTCATCTTTATAATATCCTTTTAGACATAGATGAGGAGCCCGATAGGGGCAGCACTTAGGCTCAGGCCTAAAGCCCACTCCTTTTTTACAAAGGAAAGGACCCTTTCAGGTCGAGCACGTTCCACAAGCTCGGGTTTCACATAGGTGTCACCCAAGCAAAGCAGTCAGGCGTTGACTAAAGCATCACGCCGACAGACCAAATGCTCGGTAGTTTCATCTACCTCAGCATAAAACCTGCAGTATGCATCGTTGCCGAATTCAATTTTGTAAAGGTAATATTTCACTAGCTAGTGTCCAGTTAGGACCCCGGTAATGGTTCTAAGTTGGCCTCTGTTTAGTTTCAGAGGCCTATTAGTCTCAGAACGGCTAACAGGTCCTGACATGAAGACCTTAGACTGTCTGAGTCCCGCTAGCTCGTGCCATTCAGCACGAAATTCTTCGACATACAGTGCGATTCTTAATCCTGGCCTTGACCCCCCGAGAAATATATCCTTTTAATTTCACAATACATTCGTCACAATCGTGTTCTGATAAATAATAATAATTTAAAAAAACATCGCGTAATTATGCACGTTCTGTCGTTAGTGATTTAACGATTAATGAAATTTAATTTTTGTTTTAATTGAGAATGTTAAAATCTGCTTTGTTAATATAAGGAAGAACGGCCAAAATAGTTCCTTTCTAGGGTTTCTCTATGCAAGTAACACAACACCACGCCACATTTAATTCTCCTTTTAAATTTAAGGATGGCTTAAACACTCGGTGCAAGTGTTGCTAAAAGTTTTGTGCAAATAAGTACGACTTTTCAATATTTTCCATTCAAATTGTATTAAGCTTTATCTATAGTGATACTGTGATAAACAAAATAAATCCCTTCTTTGCTTGCGGCCCCCAAGAACTTGAGGCCCTAGGCTAGCGCCTCTTTTGCTTTTTTGGTCGTCAGTTTTGTTAAATGCATGAAAAACTTATAAATTACCCCTCCTATAACTGCAAGCTGTATACGCGCCTGTCTGGCCCTGTCCTTATGGGGCGTGCTTTTTATTATGCGTCTGTTGACTTTAGATCATAAAAAAATGTATTTTGGCAGATTCTGTTTTAAGGAAGGACTTCACAAAATTGCGTAAAATCTAATACAGCGGTGTCACAAAAAGCGAGTTCGTATTATTGCAATGATATTAAGGTGTTAACCAATTATTAAGGGCCTTCTTTTGTATTTAGTTTTAAAAGATGTAGTATTTTTTTTTGAAAAATATTTTTTTGTTGGTTTAAATTTGACCTTGTTATATTAACTAGAGATAACGTCCGTGAACATTTTTTTCTTTTTTTTATACATATTATCTTGGAAATAATGAAGAATGTATTCACGATCTAAACCATAAAAAGTAACGTTATAGACATTTAAAAATAAACTCATTAGGTACTTCCACCGTAAGCATCTACCAAAAATGTATTTTAAATTAGTTTTAGAATTGCGCGGAATTTCGAGCAAAAGACACTAAAGTTACTTTTTTAACCATAATAAGCACCCAAATTGACACTAAAGAAAACAGTTGGTAAAAGATAATTGAGATTGAGGTTAAAATTAATAGTAGACAAAAACATATTTAGATAACGACAAGAATATTCCCCAAAATGACTAAACTATCAAGCATGAAGTTATGGTTTTGCACTGCCAAGATACACAGAAAAAATCCTATCCTGCTCCGCCTAATTTTTTTTATAGATTTGGCCAAAAAAGATTCAGTTATCGCAGTACTTAACAACAGTAATGTCTATCTATAAATATGATATTAGATAAATACTGTATAGTAAATGTTTACAATTTAAGAAATACTTAACCTAACTTAAAGCCAATCTTAACTCAGCCGCCACGCTCATAACCTTAATTTTTTAAAGTAACAAAAAAAGTTTCAAATAAAAAAGACACCGTACGTTTCTAGATGAATCTCTGCTTTCAAAACTCTGAAGATAGTTCTTGAAAACAGCACTTAAAATTCATTTAACTCTACCTATATTAAGTTCGAAAACTGAAAGGTATTTTGCGAAAATAACCTTCCCGAAAAATAAATATAGGCCAACAATGTTAGATGAAAAACTAAATAACTTATATACACTGTCAATCGAAAACGATGTGGCAAGATCTATCTTGTATTATATATATATACAGGGTGGCCCAACGAAAAGGTCCCACCCTTATTTATGACTTTCCTGGTATATTTTGGGAAAAACGCTTGGACACGTCAATTTTGATTTTTAGGGGGACGTCTTTTCATGTATGATTGTATATATCCAAAAATAAGATATATTATGACATTTTTATATATTTTTATTCTCCAGGAAGTTTTTAGTAACTGTTGTATAATAGAGTTTATACCTATCTTCAACCATTTTGAAGTTTTTTTAATTTTTTTTATAAAATTCGCCTCATTTAATTTAGTACTGATAATACGGAAAAAAATAATAATCACCGATACCAGCAAGAAATTTAGCATCCGTCAATGTCATCGTAAATCATAGAACAACTTTATCTTTGATTTGAAATCGTTAAGTTGCCTAGTTCTATTATAATATTTTATGATATTATATATATATATCAAAACGGAAGCATATACCGCCCGGTTGTTTAATGCGTTACATCCAGACAAAAATATTAACCATAAGTATGTGGCTAAATTAATAAGAAAATTTGAAGCAACTGGATCTGTATCTAATATTCGCCGGAATCAGGAAAATCGTCCAAGTAGAAATGAAGCCAGAGAAATAGCAGTTTTGGGACACGTGGCTCTTGACAACACCCAAAGTACTCGTGGTCTGGCTACTTCTTCAGGATTTACACGCTCAACAGTGCAAAGAATTTTGAAATCCTATAAATTTCACCCGTACAAAACTAAACTTGTCCATGAGCTTAATGAAGACGATTATGATAGAAGGTTGGAGTTTTGCGAATTAATGACACAACGTTTGAACAATAACCCAAATTTGTTATTTAACATTTGTTTTTCGGATGAATGTACCTTCTATTTACATGGTGCTGTAAATAGACATAATTGTCGATATTGGAGCGACTCGAATCCACATTTGTTTCGAGAGGTACATTCGCAATACCCACAAAAAATTAATGTCTGGGCCGGCATTTTCGGAAATCATATTGTAGGACCTTTCTTTATTCCTGGAAACTTGACGGGGGAGTTGTACTTGGACATGTTGGAAAATACAATAGAGCCACGAATAACCGAAATAATAGAAAATGAGGTTAATTATAATGAAAATTTTCTTCATTTCCAACAAGATGGTGCACCACCGCACTATGTAGCTCCAGTACGACAGTTTTTGGACACCCATTTCCCAAATCAGTGGATCGGACGGCGCGGCCCCATTGAGTGGCCACCAAGGTCTCCGGACTTGAGTCCTTTAGATTACTTTCTTTGGGGACATATAAAAAGTAAGGTTTTTAGTACGAAGCCAGACTCCATCCAAGATCTTCGGGAGCGGATCACGGCGGAATGCAGACAAATAACTCCAGAAATGTGTGAAAATGTTAGGAATAGATTTGAGCAAAATATTTATTATTGCATGGAGGTAAACGGACACCACTTTCAACATTTATTACCACATTGACTTTTTGACACATTGTAGCTAAGTAACTAATTTTTGTTTAAATTTTAATGTGAATGTAAAACTGTAAATGGTTTAGTGTTCCTGATTCCGGCGAATATTAGATACAGATCTAGTTGCTTCAAATTTTCTTATTAATTTAGCCACATACTTATGGTTAATATTTTTGACTGAATGTAACGTATTACCGGGCAGTAGCCCTTGCAATGTTTCCGTTTTGATAATAAAGTTTCGTTATTTTGACCCTTTCTTGAATTTAATTTATCAATACTTGATATTATTCAATTATTCAAATAACTTCAAAATGGTTGAAGATAGGTATAAACTCTATTATACAAAAGTTACTAAAAACTTCCTGGAGAATCCAAAAATAGAAAAAAAATTGGGGGTTTCCATTTAAAAATGTCAAGTGTAATGCGATATCTTATTTTTGGAACACCCTGTATTATACAATCATACATGAAAAGACGTCCCCCTAAAAATCAAAATTGACGTGTCCAAGCGTTTTTCCCAAAATATACCAGGAAAGTCATAAATAAGGGTGGGACCTTTTCGTTGGGCCACCCTGTATATATATATATATATATATATATATATATATATATATATATATTTATATATATACAAAAATACAAAAATAAACATAAAAGTTTATATAAATATGTGTCCTCAAGGCCTTCGTTCTCGAGATACAGGGTGTTAAAGTTTTAATTTAATTTTTCTATTTTTTAAATAAAATCTATGCTAATATAAATATTGGAGTGAAAATTTTTTTCCGGGGGTTTTTTGGTATGAAGAATTGGATTCTAATCTTAGTATTGCTCTTACTTGTAGGGGGCGCTACCTACGTGTATTTCTACTCCTTCGAACAATCACAATTTTTTGGTACAGTCCTGTATAGCATTTTTGAGTAAAGTAAGTGATTCCTTTATCATTTTTACGTCAAAAAGGTATACCTGTTAAAAGTTGATACGCGCAACCGTTTTCGAGATATTTGGATTTAAGACAATTTCGGCGCATGTGATTTTGCATACATTTTGCATGTATTGTAAAAAAAATAGAAGTGTGGCGTACCGGACAGAACAACTGCTATTTGGCGTTTGCATCTTTTTTCCTGTTACTTAGCAATAGTAATGTCAGTTATTAATAAGATCAAATTTTGTCACTGTCAAATTCTTTTCATAACTTTTATTACCTGACAATAATCATTTAAGAAACATTAGATCTAAGTACGTCATTATGGCTGCGAAATTCTCGCATCGTGAATATGGAGATATGATATTCGTCTATGGCCTCTGCAATAGGGTCTCAACTCAAGCAGTCGCGGAGTTCCAGCGTCGTTTTCCAGATGGAAGAGTACCAGATAGAAGAGTTTTTCAACAAGTTTTCGCTACTGCTGAAGAATCTGGGATGTTTCCAAGTGAGAAAATTTTATCTGAAAGATAATCAGAACTGACGTTGAACTAGAAGAGGCTATACTAATGCCGTCGAAAATGATCCAAGCATAAGCACCAGGCGAATTGCTGATACTTATCAAGTTATACAATCGCTAGGAGGAATCTTCACATTAATTGTTTATACCCATTTTATTTACAACGGGTCCAACATTTGCAGGAGGGTGATCTTGAATTGAGAATGCAATTCTGTAATTGGATTAATGAAGATCCAAGGTTATATAGGTATGTTTTGTTTACAGTTCACGCGTGATGGTATAAATAATCTTCACAATGAACACCGGTGGTCCTATGAAAATCCTCACGCTATGGTAGAATATAATTTCCAACATAAATTTAGCATTAATGAGTGGCTTGGAATGTTAAATGGTCATTTAATTAGTCCATTTATAAGCGACGGTAGTCTTACAGAAGAAAAATATTTAGACTTTCTTGACAATCATTTGGGAACGCTATTAGAATATGTTCTCACTACAGTTTACTTATAAGAGTTTTTTTAAACCAAAACTTTCCAAACCGATAGATTGGTCGAAGTGGTCCGTATAATTGGCCACCTAGATCGCCAGACATTAATCCTTTGAATTTTGGGGGTGGTTCAAATCACTGGTATATTCTACTTCAGTAAATACAAGAGAAGCATTACTGGATCGGATAACAAAACGCAGCACAAAATGCGCCCCAGTGTATCCACAGAGGAATTTTTGAAAATTATAAAACCTAGCCTATGTTTTATTAAAATAACTTAATAATAATAAAAAAAATGTGTTAACCCTTCACTTCAAAGCTTTTGTGCTAAGATGCGTTTAAATTTGGACAAAAGACAAAATTTTGCGATAAAAAATCACATGCTCCGAAGTTGTTTTAAATGCAAATACCTCAATAAGGGTTGCTCGTATCAACTTTTAACAGGTATTCCTTTTTGACGTAAAGATGACAAAAGATTCTTTTGTTTTACTTAAAAATGTAATACAGGGCTGTACCAAAATGTTGTGATTGTTCGAAGGAGTAGAGAGACATGTAGATAGCGCCCCCTACAAGTAAGAGTTATACTAAGATTAGATTTGAATTTGTCGAACCAAAAAACCCCCGGATAAAAATTTTCACTCTAATATTTACATTACCATAGATTTTATTTAAAAAATGGAAGAATTAAATAAACATTTTAGCACCCTGTATCAAATGGAGAAGAGGATTTTTAATTTAATTTTGTTTGTATAAGAATTCAATCAGCGTAGAGCCCACGATTCCCCCGAAAACAACGATCCGCCACTGATTGGGTCACGTCAAGACTGGATATATGTAGATGTCTCCAAACAGTTTCTTTATCTTCCGGATGATAAGAATAACTAAATATGTATGTAGTTTTAAACACAGTAAAACAGAGGCAGTTATCATTGGTTTATAAACAATTGATAGCGTAAGAAAATCAGTAACCAAAAATGTTTGGTTTTATTTCATAAATTATCATCTTATGTATACTTATACAGACTATGTTATATATAGACTATAGACAATGTTACCACTTTGCGACAAGATTAATGGAAAATGTGATAGATTATTTTAACCTGTTTAAATTGGTCAACTTGAATGAAAGTGTACTTTTCACTATGAAAATACACGTAAAAATCACATGCTATATTTCTAAAATAATTTCAATACGTGATTGTTTCCCAAATCAGCTCTCTAATGATAATTCTTTGAAAAGGGACACGTTATACTGATCCGTCTATCCGTCTGATATAATTTCAATTGTATTGTATATTGTACATTATTACGAATTTTTTATATGCGTGGTAAAGCAAAGTTTATTTTTCAAATAGAATTACAGAAATACTTTATTTATTGTAATTTATAATTTATTGAGATACTCTCAATAAATTATAAACTAGAGAGTATGAGATGGTGATAATTGTAATGAAACTCAACTGTATGTTTAAATAAAGTAGGCTGCTGCCTACGACAGGGCCTGGGTCTACAGCCCCCATAGTCCCACCTTTAATCCAGGCCTGAGCCAAGCGTTTTTCGTAGAACCAATCGTGTTTACAATATGTACTTTTTTGCCTTAAAAACGCGTTCTCTTTTCCACTCCACCGCACCAGATATGCCCATTACGAAAAAAAATCGGTAAATTTCGATTACCCGGAATTTCCCTCGTTATCATTTTTTCCATTTGTTAGGAATAGAGAAGTGTGACCCAATTTAATTTAGTACATAGTCACAGTATATATGTGTTACGAATGCTGTCTTTTCAAACATTTTTATTGGGCGCCATTTTGTTCTATTAAATTAGATTCCACCAATATTTTTCTAGTTTCTTTCGGCCTATGCCACATTTTGTTCCGTCATCCTGGATTCGTACCAAAATGTTACCACTTCATTCCAACATAATATTTTGATGTTTGTGCAATATTTGAAACAAATTGAATAAGTAGTTTTTTAATAACACATTTTTTAACATCTTACTAGGTCGCCAAAATGTTACCAGGTCATCCCCATATGATCCTTAATTTTTGACTAAAATTTAAAGTCAGTCGGATAAGTAGTTTTTTAGCTATGCCGCGAACAGACAGACAGACAGACAGACAGACCGACGGAATTGAGAAAACATGTTTTTCGGCGTTTAAGATCTGAAAAGATCTGAGAAGGTGATTTTTTCACGATTACAATACTTCTCTTTTACGAGGGAAGTAATTAGCAAGCAACTTTTCCAGCGTACCGGTATGAACATTATTATAGATAAAACACTAGTTTTTTAAATTGTAACATCTTCCATATTCTACAAAAAATCAATAGTTCCCATAATTTTAATTAAAACAACCAAGCAATGTGAAACATAAATCAATTTATTTTATTATATGCCTAAAAAATCGGTAAATTTGCTTTTAACCGGAACGAACGTGCCTCGTAGCAAATTCTACCACACACAAATTACAGAGTTTATGTATTATTTGGTAATAACTTTATACATAGCCTTTAAATTGTATTTATTTGATTTTTTTATGATAAAAGGAAACCCTTATTACGAGAAATGTTATATTACATTCTGTTCTGTCTATGTTCTTTAAAGTAAATTTTTCCATTTGACTTTGAAATATCGTTTTTCTGGTATTTTTGTTAACAGAGATTTAGATACGCATTATAAGTGAGCAATAATTCATAATTTTGTAAACAATATCAGATTTTAATTAAACTTTATTTTGGTTTAAAATGGCAAATTTTTTTTAACAACATGCACTTATCCATTTCTTTTTATATAATACATTTCTTTTTGTATAATACATTGTTCATCTTTTGAAATAAAAGGGATTTATTATTATTATTATTATTATTATGGGCAAGATTCATATACTACTTTACGGTATAAGTTGATGTACCTCGGTGGCACATAAAATAGTTCGATGGTACCAGAAAGAAAGGCTAGGGCTGGTATCGAGGAAACTGATATATGTACAGGGTGGTCCAATAATAGAGAACGTCGGCTGTAACTCGGAAACCGTTAATGACAGAACTTAAGGAAACAATATTTATAGGTAAATCGGCCAAGAGAAATCGTTGCAAATTATTTTCAAGTTCGAAAGTTGGGCGCTAGGAAGCGTAAGAGCAACACAAAAGTGTAAATTCCTTTTTGAGGTATGTTATGGTTGAGGTATGTTGTATTCTTCAACCAATTACGCACTTTTTTGCTTGACACCATTTTTGATTATTTTCAAAAATAAAGTGGTGGGGGAAGGACAAACATGTTTAATTTCAAATATTGATATCTCTGTTTTGTATGATGGAAAAAATGAATGGTGGAGCCATAAATTGTACCGTAATTACTTTGTTAGTGGTCACTAGATATTGTTCTTTCGGAATTCTCCAAATAATGCTGATTTTCTGAAAAAAATCAAATGGTAAATTGTGATATAAAATGACTTTTATATCAGAATTTATCTGGTAGTTATGAAGGGCATTGAATAGTGAAATAAAAAATCCAGGTCAACATTTAAATTAAGAAAATTGATGATTGTCTGTCGAATCTGAAACGTCGGATTAGAAAATTAACCTTGCCGTTTTGTAGAGGAGAAAAAGGGACAATAGCAAAGTGAAAATTATTTTCAACTCTCATTTCAATCAATCCTAAAATTTTAGGAAAACCAAAAAAACAGGAAAAAACAAAGCTCCAATAGAAACCTTAGCAATCGTGCATATAAAGAACAAAACCTAACAAAGGAACAGAACAAAAAGTACTAAAACTCAGCCTCATAATCGATGACGGCCAGCATTTTGAGCATTTGCAAAAGTAGTTTTCAGTAATTTTAAATATATTTGTTTTTAGTTTATTATTGGTTGTTAGTTTATTTCGACATTTTTTGTTGTTTCAAAAGCAAGGTAGAACTCGTTTTAATCTTTTTGTCCAAACCAAGTCCTGCTCTGCCTCGCCCTAGCTTAACGCAAGCTTGCTTATGTGATTATGAGACTGAGTTTTAGTATTTTTTGTATTTACTTCCCTCATTTATCCTTTGTAAAGTTGTGTCTTTTACAGTTATGCTAGATTACTAAAGTTTCTATTGGAGCCTTGTTTTTTTCCAGTTTTTTGGTCTATATATATATATATATATATATATATATATATATATATATATATATATATATATATATATATATATATATATATATATATATATATATATATATATACAGTGAAACCTCTCAACAACGAACAGTAGACGTGCCACAGAAACTGTCCGTTGTATAGAGGTGTCAGTTGTGTGGAGTGAACAAATTAAATGCCAATGTAATTTTATTTAAAAACAAAATTTATTTTTAAGTAAACAAATAATATGTTTCGTACAAATTATTAATACAATTGTTATTACGTATACACCAAAATTTTTAACATACATATATGTATACAATAAAAATGTACTAGCTAATATAAAATATTATACTACCTACATATACAGTTCGATACAGTTCTACTTTATAAAAAGGTTCTATTTAAAAAAATTATCAGGTGTTTTTTGTCTTAAACTAGTTAATTTATTTTTAATAAACTGAGATTCTATTTTAGACGCAACTTCTGAGATTTTTTCCCCTAAAACAGAATCTCCAGATAACATACAAAAGTTTTTAATATCCCTTAACAACTTCATATTCAGAAATTGAAGAAAGTTTATTCACGGAAAATCCTAACATAAGTGTACGTGAGTGCATCAGTGAATTGCAAAATAGTGAGAAGAATAGTGATGAAGAAATTATTTCTTCCAATATTAAGAACATTAAGGAAGCATATAAAAGTCGGAAGAGAATACATTGATGTTTCTACATAATTCCGATAATGGCACATCATCTTCACTATAGTAGTGAACGTTTTCGTCGAGAATTTCGTCGAATCTAGCTTTGCGGAAGCAGTTATTGATGGTCTTGGATTCAACTTTTTTCCATGCAGCAACAATCAAAATCAAGGCACTTACAACATTTATGGATTTCTCCATTGTTCGGTAGATTCAGAATACTCCATGGATGTCAAAATTCGCTTGATTTAAAACTTTCTGTAGTAGTTTTTAAAAGTTTGAATCACACCCTGGTCCAATGGCTGTCAATGTGATGTTATATCTGACGGTAAAAAAATTATTTTAACATTTTTTAACTCCAGTTTTGGATGAGATGCAGCATTATCCAAAAATAAAAATACATTTCGGTTTTGCCTTTGCATTTTTTGGTCAAATTTCATCAACCAATCCGACATTATATCCCTTGTTATCCATGCTTTCTTGTTATAGTACAATTCAAGTGGCAATTTTTCCACGCAACACAACGGGGTTTTTTACTTTTTCCAATCACCAGTGCATTTTCTTTTTCTCCATTCATAGCGGAGCAAAGTAAAATAGTGAGTCTCTCCTTGGATGCTTTCCCGCCAGCACATGTTTCGCCTTCTAAAGAAAACGTTTTATTTGGCAAGGCGCGGAAAAAGAGTCCCGTTTCATCGGCGCTATAAATGTCTCTCGGTGAGTAGTTTTTGTTAATAACACATAATTTCGTCCGCCAATCAGTTACCTGAATCAAGTCTACAGCCGCTGCTTCGCCACAGATGGATTTGAAAGAGATATTATGACGTAGACAGAACTTCTCCAACCATGCATTTGATCCTTTAAAACCATCAACTTCTAGATTCTTCGCAATTTTTTGTGCTTTTTTCCTTTGTTATTGTACCGGATATTGAAATGTTTTTGGAGCGTACTTTACAAAACCAGTCGTAGACAATTTGGTCTATAGCAGCACCCTCAGTTTTCGCAAATTTCTTTTTCTCTTTCATGTTTCTCAATGACTTTTGAAAATCGCTGGATAAGAGAAGAACCGGTCGCTTGGCCTCCTCGATCACCGAACTTTAACCCCTTAGACTTTTTCTTGTAAGAACATTTAAAAACATTAGTGTATTGCATGTCAGTTGACACTAAAGAAAACTTATTAGAAATTATTCTTTTCCATTGTCACGAAATGAGGAACAATGTTGCAGCATTTTGGAGAGTCCAACGGTCTTCAATTCTCAGAGCTAGGGAATGCATAAGATTAAAAGGGGATTATGTTGAACCCACTTACAAAATTATTTTATAAAATACCACATACCACCATGCCTTTCTTATAGTAAAATGTCTGAGCTATTTGAAAACTATATTAAAATCTCGATACTAATGCATCAATTGTTTTTAATCCAAATATTTTGAGAACGATTGCTCGTAGCGACTTTTAACAATAATACCTTTTTGGCGTAAAAATGATAGAGAAATCTAAAAAGTTATAACCTTAAGAAATCATGGTTCTTGGGATTAATGGAAACGATTCCCTTTCTAGATGTATGTGTTCAAAGAAAGGAAAATGGTACATTAAGACATTCTGTGTACAGAAAACCGACGCATACAAATAGATACTTAAATGCAAATTCCCATCACCATCCAGCACAAAAAAAATCGGCTATTAACTCACTAGTATTCAGAGCTATTTCGATTTCTGATCAAGATTATTTAACATCGGACACATCGAAACTGAATGGGAATGGCTATTGCACTGAAGATATTACGCGTTCAATTAAAAGATATAATAATCCAACTCCGCCAAAGGAGAATGATGAAGAGCCACCATTAGATAGTGTTGTTCTTCCCTAAATACATGGCACTACCGACAAAATAGAACGATTACTTCGGCGGTCCAACATACGTACAATCTTCAATACACATAAGAAGATTGGACAATGCTTGCGATCCCCGAAAGATATTGTAGCTTTCCAAACAGAAGGAGTATATAAAATTCCTTGCTCCTGTGGAGAAGTGTATGTGGGAGAAACAGGACGCTCAATATCAACTAGACTTAAGGAACATGAATGATGTATTAAAAAGAAACAAATTGTTCAATCTGCTGTAGCTGAACACCAGTATAACACTGGCCATTTCATAAATGTAAAGGAAACCAAGGTTCTAGTATCGGTTCCAGGTTTTTATAAACGAAAAATTAGAGAATCTATTGAAATATTTAAACATACAAAACATTTCAATAGAGATACGGGTTACGGTCAGCGAGCACAAGTCGGGTATAAAAGTCCGCCTGAATCTCTTCGAGCTCATTCAGTGTTCAGATCTCGTGGAGTAAAGATCCCTGAAGATGCCTCGTGCACTCGAAGGTGAAACGTCGGATAGTAATTCTAGTTTGACACGGTCTAATCCCAAGAACCATGATTTCTTAATTGACTAGTCGTGTAAGCTTCCGTTCTATGTAAGTTATAAACTTTCAAACAAAAAAAAACGTGTAAATTGTGCCCCTGACAAGTCAGAGAAATAGTAACATCAAATTTGAGTTTTTCATATCAAAAAACCCCCCAGACACAAAATTTCATTAGAACATCAAGATGAACTTAAAAGTTATTCACATAAAACAAAAATAAAAATTTCACTTTGACACCCTGTATTTGTATTGTATTCTATTGTACATTTGGGATATGTTCAGGACACCAAAGTAAAAATCTCCACAAACATCTAGCATAGTCGGAATAATAATATATTTTTCTAAATTTCACAAACAAACTTTCGACTTTAGAAGAGCCTTTAAATGTTAAAACCATTGAAAGGATCTGGATTTTCAATGGACATAGTTATTCGCGTTGCCTCGCTGAGAGATATTTTCAGAACTAAATAAAATTATATTTAAAACCACTTTTCTCTAGACGCCATACGCATTACAAAGGTAGCCATTCTTCCAGGAAATTTAGCACATGATTGACATGTTTTTCTATGAAATAAGATGAAATTTCGGTTTAAGAAAATGTAGCTTTTTGATTGATTTGGAAAATCTATTCGTTACAAAGAAAATAGAATACATTGTAAACTATCACCTTGCCCCTGACCCTAACTGTCGATAAGGGTATTGCAATTATTATCGCTTTGTTTTGGCAGCCAATCAAAGAACTCAAAAGTTATTTCAGGTGTGTCTAATAATAGAATTATTTTAATAAAATTAATGACGTTCTCAACAAAATTGCGCTTCTAAAAATATTAAACACTAAATACCTTTAGTTTTATTAGTTTATATTTATTTAATACGACTTGAAAATATTTGTTCCCGCTGTTCCAACGATAGTATTTTGCTTTTCTTCCTTTATATAAATTGGCCTGTTAATGTGTGGATAACTTTATTTAGCCGGTGGCCAAATATTTATTCGGCTTATTTATTTGTTTTTAACTCTAATGTTTCGTTTACTAAAATTAGAAGTAAAACTGTCAAATTGAAAAAATGTAAACCAACATTTGAAAAAACATTGGCCTGCATACAATCGTACACCTAAAGGAATCTTTTATAATATCCAACGTTTTGTGTAAGGCAATGTATAGGAAATTTCACAAAAAAAATGGTTTTGACTCAATAACTGCAATAAAACTATCTGTGTCGGTCCCATTGTGTAGACAAAAGCTTGGCAATAAACAAACAAAAAAAGTTGAGATTGTAATGATTTATGGGTATAAAAACATCTAAATTTTCTTTTGTTGTAGGTATAAAAAAACATTTTTAAATATTTTCAATGTTTACCTACAGCAAGTATTTTAAATATATTTAAAAAAAAACGGCAATTTTCCTTTACCCAGAACTTCCTTCTTTATGAATCTTTTCTTTTCTTTTCTTAGGAATAGTGAAGTGTGATCCAATTTAGTTCCGCATATAATCATTTCGTGACACGTATTCATTTACTGTCTTTCCAAATATTTTTATTGGGCGCCATTTTGTTCCCCCATATTGAATTCGTATCAATATTTTACCAGTTTCTATTTGCGCCACCCTTGACTTTTGAATATAATTTAAAATAAAATGAATCAGTACTTTTTACACTAATTTTAGTCCGCCATTTTGCTCCGTCATGTTGAATTCGCATCAGTTTATTTCTATACAACATTTAATTTTTGTCAATTGAATAAAAATTTTTTCAGCGTTGTTTTTTTTCTCATTTTATTTGGTCTCCATTTTGTCTGAATTCGTACCACAATTTAGTGTATCTCTATATCATACTTAATGCTTGCATACAATTTGAAATGAACCTAATAGACATTTTTATTAGCTTTTACTATTTTATTAGGCCGCCATTTTGGATTGATACCAAAATGATACCAGTTCATTTCTATGTAATACTTGATTTTGGTGTCTTAGTGATAATTTTTTTAACACTTCACCAGGCCGGCATTTTGTTCCGCCATATTGGATATTTACCAAAATAATACCAGGTCATCCTCATAAGACCTTTGCTTTTGGACTAAAATTTTAAGTCAATCGGGTAAATAGTTTTTTAGCTATGCCCCAATTTGACATACAGACCGACAAACGGACCGATGGAATTGAGAAAACTTGTTTTTGGGTATCTAGAAACACTAAAACTTGAAGCTATGTAAAACCTTGGAGGGGATTTTTTTTCACGATAACAAACATTTTATTTGGCCGCCATCTTGAATTCGTTGGAGAATTTTACCAGTTTTTACCAGTGATCTCTGATATCACGCTTAATTCTTACACAAAATTTGAAATCAATCAAATAAGTAGTTTTTATGCGGATTTTATTAAGCAGCCATTTTGTTTCGCCATATTCGATATGAAACCCAAAATTTCCTAGTTGATTTCTACGTAATACTTGCCTTTTGTGAAAAAATTCAGGTAAATTCGATAATTAGCATTTTGTTAATAATTTTTTACCATTTTTACCAGGCCGCCATTTTGTTTCGCCATCTTGGATTCATACCAAAATTTTACCAGATGATTCACCATTCCCTTTTAAGAGTGAAGTAAAAATTGAATGTCAGTCTCTATTTCTCATGGGAAGTGGTTAGTTGTATTGCGATATCATTTTACGAAATATTAGACATATAAAACAGCATTATCTATTGTCCGTGGAAAAACATTCTTCTACTGTTCCGGTGAAGAAAAAGCCTCGGAAAAACATTTATCTGTCGATGCTAGAGAATTTGTAAAGATTGTCTATAATTATCTGCTTAACAGAGGACTTACCGCTAGTGCCGCTTCGACTTTGGGCATCCTACATAAGAGTAATTTGACTATGCGACCGATTTTGAGGTGAACTAATCTTTTGGGAGCCAAGAAACTACAAAAGTTTGGCACATTTTTTCATTTTTTAGTTTTTGGCTTATGACATCTAAGGGGTGCCTCGTAAAGAAAATTTTACTCTTGTTCTCTCACTTTGTGTTTAGGACCACACATAACTAACCCAAATACGGAGGTCCCACCATATGGGCGCCCGGATGGGGGGGGGGAGGTGCTTGCCCCTTCTGTGAAATTAAAATATTGTATATATTATGGTAAATAATTGGTTTTGCCCCCCTGGACAAAATTTAATCTTCTTCCGGCTGCTGTTGGAGTTACTTTTATATTCCAAGTGGATTATGGATGATACTTTTTTTTTAGTCGTCGGTTATTTTTGAACATTATTGCTCCCTCCTGGAAATGGTACTGCGGTTGCCCATGCACCCTCTTCCCACCCATCACCTCTGCCCTCGTAGATATAACGTAGAGAACCAAATTGACTGATCCAATTGCATAGAAATTTTGGTTTCAAACGTCTTGAGACTGCAGAAGAACCACTTAGAAAAATATTAGCGCTAAGACTATTTTTGTTTTTTTTTGCGTGTAGTTATGCGTAGGAATAAGCAAATAATATTATGTGCTTCCTGAACGCAAAATTTGATGCTCTAGAACTTTCGTACATTACATTTTTCACTTGGAATAGTCATTTTCGAGTCACAGAAGTCCGAAAGTGAGCATAAAGCACTTTTCAGCCGAAATGGAAAAGAACCGGTAAATTTCCTTTACCCGGAACATCCCTCGTTATGAATATTTCCTTTTATTAGAAATAATAAAGTGTGACCCAATTAAATTCAGTATCTAGTCATTTAGTAACTTCACTCAATATGATTTTTTCTATTTGTTAGGAATAGTGAAGTTCAGGACATAGTCACAGTATATATGTATTACATATACTGTTTTTTCAAACATTTTTATTAGGTGCCATTTTGTTCCATCATATTGGATTCCTACCATTATTTTGCCAGTATCTACTTATGCCACACTTGATATTTGGGCACAATTTAAAATAAATCCAATAAGTTCATCTAATAAGTATTTTTAAGCTGATTTTTTAAAATATTTTATTAGGCCACCATTTTCTGTTGTTATATTGGATTCAAACCAAAATGTTACTAGTTCATTGCTAGGTAACAGAAATTCGAGGTAAATTGGATAATTAGTTTCAAAGTCAATCGGGTAAGTAGTTTTTTAGCTATGCCACAAACAGTCAGACCGACGGAATTGAGAATTATTATTTTATATGTTTTTACTTTTGGTATTGAATACCTCACAATGCTATGAGCTTTACTAAGTCAATACTTGATTCTTAGACGAAATAATATATTTGGATTAGTCTGAGTTTAGAATGTTTGGAAAAAGGTGCGTTTTTAGTATGCAAGTTTAGCTATTATCGCACGTTGTCCAAAATCCACAGGGCTCTATCTGTATGCAGCGCATAAAACTGCCACAAGTACTGACAAAAAGTATTTGAAGTAAAAGTACCAAATACTTTTACGAAATCAAAAACATGAGTCAAGTAAAAAGTACTTTCAAATTTTAAAAGTATTTGAAGTATCAAGTAACTGGTAATTGTATTCGATTTTTGTCACTTAACTTACTTGAATAACTAAGTAATTTTCATTTGAAATACTTTCACAAGTATTTGAAGTACTGAAAGAATATTTCAAGTACCAACATATTTAGAAAAATATGACAAATACATTTTAAACTAGTGAAAATATATATTTTTTGATAAATTTTAAACCAACCAGCAAACTATGAGGAGGCCATATAAATTGGCGCCAAATGATTTGTGATTTTTACTTATAATAGGCATATTTTGGTAGTGGGTAACACTTAAAAATATGTACTTATAATTTTTTTGTTTCTTATTACTTATATGAACTTATTTTTTGCTCATGACACTTTTCGAGTTAAATCAAGTTTCTCTATGTTTTTTTTTTGGTTTTCTTATTATTATTGGATAGCGATGGATTTAGAAAGACTTTTATTTTTCCTTTGTTGAATTGTATATTTGGCGCATAGTCAATTGGTTTTGTCACTACCAAAGCAAACAGCTATAGATTGTTCTAAAACGAAACTGTATATGTTACTACAAAATAACAATAATTTATAACCATATAATTAAGACGTAAGTAACGACTAAAACATTTTAGCTTATATAAACTTATTCATTGTTAAATGAGGAACGCAGCTACCGAAAACAATTTTAACGCATGATTAATTCTATGGATATAGATTAGTGGAAACGCTATGAAGTCATGAATGATAAAAATAATAGGACATAAACAATTACGCTAAATAATTTGCTTATTTTAAGATAAACCGTTTGGTACGATAGAACTATCAGTCGTGGTTTTCAAACCTTAATTTTTTACAGTCACATCTAAATTAATTTATTATGCTTAAGCAATTACAATACAGATACCCTGTGTGAAAATGATAACGTCTGCAATATTCAGAAAAAATATAAAATATTTAATAAAAATACGAAACGAAAATTGGTATTGTAAGTACGCCAAGTTGTTCCATGTATGTGGCATGTTAAATCTTACAGACCATGTTACTAGTTAGCTTGAGTACAGGATGATCCCAAGAAGGGTAAAAATGCTTTATATATCCGTAGTTGTAAGATACAGAAATAAATGTAACTGAGATTTTTATGAAGAATTCGAATTTAGTTTCGAAAAAACAATGAACATCAAATAAGAAAGATATATGATAAAAATATCAACATGTTTCGTATTTTTAAAATAATGACATATATTTTCCTTAATTTTTATAACCTACGGCCAAAAACTAGACCTAGACAAATTGTTTATAACATGTTCTATTTAAAAATATAACCTTTTTAGAGGTATTTAAGGAAAAATATTAATTTTTTCTTAAATTCAAGCAAGGGTTATGAAAAATCGATAACCAATAGAATATATATATATATATATATATATATATATATATATATATATATATATATATATATATATTGGGACCACCCACTCCGGCAATATCCTGAATATTCCCCTGAAAATTTCATCTGAATTGGTCAAATCATGGAGAGATTATAAAATAGTGAGGAATATGGGCTTCGTTTGTATCCATTAGATGTGGATTTTTGATAAGGCGTGTTTAAAATTAAGAAAAATTGGATATTTTATCTTAAATATTTCAAAAAAAAAATTTTACATAGAACATGTTTTAAATATAAAATATGCCTGTAAATAAAAATTCACACAAATATTTTCCTTTTTTATTTCATATTCTGAATAAAATGTAAATAATTCGATAGAAATTTCACCTAGATATAAAAGTTAAAATACCACCGATGTTTATCTATCCTGTTCAGAAGTAGGTGTATTTAAATATCGAAAATTCGTGAACAGGCTGAACTCTAAACGTAATGAGTTAAACGACTGTTGAAATGTAACATTTAACGTAATCAAAGAGTATTATAAAAAACGAATTTTTCTAGGGCGCGGGGTAAACAAGGTTCAGAAATGCTTCGTTTTCCCGATATAAGGTGTCAGAGTTTTTTAATATATATATACTATGTTTGCGGATGGACTTTACAAGAGGTCTAATGGATTAAGAATAGAAGAATACGAAAAACAGTAACTCTTGATAAAAGGTTTTGGGTGAAATATAACTAAGGTTCGGGTTATCATAAATTTAACTTTGTTATACAAAGGGCATAAAAAATACAAAAATGTTGTTTTGCATAAAAAACATACCTCGTTTATAATTTTCTTTCAAAAGTACATATATTAAATATATTTTTAATTAAACCCCAAGCAGAAATACAAGATTTAAAAGTGAGAATATCAGTTTTATCACATTACATTTTAAAGCCACAAATCTTCTTAAGCACACCTTTAATCAGAGTACCTACTAGTTTCTAAAAATAATTATGACACTTAACGACGTCAATGTCTTTATTTCATGAAGTATTTAGCATTTGATGTAAAATAGTTCTTATCAAAATGCTATCTACTGAGCAAACTACCGTTACATCATGGAACAATTTAGCGAGACATTTGAAGGAGTACCAATAACTCGGATATCAATCTGCAAGGTAATAAAAAAGTTCCACACAACTAGTTCTGTTTTGGAGGAATGTGACCGTAACGAGTAAGCCACAGTTGTAAAAATGAATGCGATAATTAAAAAAAAACTAAAAACAAATAAAAATTTTGACATACTATATTTGGGAAATGAGACATTTCTGAAACTATTGTTATTTTTTTGCAAATATTTGAAATATTAGTCATAATGAAAAACGCAAGTTCCAAATATTCCACTCACACCATTTTTTTGAGCATCCTGAATAAACAAAACCATTTAAATGTGTCTTTAAATATAGCTTATGTTTGAAACTATATTGTATCTTGTTTGAAAGAGAGAACAATAAAAAATGATTAATATGCAAGGCAACAAAGGATCGGTAAAAAAACGTGTCTAAAAAGTTCTGACTTTCATGCTTTCATTTAGGTTTAGAGGTGACCACCTAAACATAATGGGTATTAAGTGGTATACTGGATGAAAAAAAAAAAAGAAATAACTGCCAATATTTTAAGAGATGTCGGTGCCTGCAAGGCTTATAATTCTGAATTTTCAAAATATGATTGATTTATTTGACAAGTTTGGTATTTCTACCGCTGTCTTATTTGAAACCCAAAGAATTGAAATTTAAATTATAATGGGTTGCGAAACCTGCAAGATGTTTGTAACATTTTTAATGACAAATATCTTAACAGAAATCCAATAACTAAATCTGCCGTAAGGAAAGGTAAAAGATATATATGTATATATATATATATATATATATATATATATATATATATTATATATATATATATACACTTAGCCGCAAAAATAACGCACAACCAAAAATTATACTCAATTTCAAAGTTGATTTTCTCGTGAACCAGTAAACCGATTTCGATAATTTTTTTTTTGAACTGTAGCTTTTTTCTTTAGTAATTGCACTATGATAAAAAAAATTTATTCAGATTTCAGTTTTTGGCTTATACAGGGTGAAAAACGAGAATAGTTTTTTTAGGTCAAATTTGAAACACCCTGTAGGGAGCGTTAGCAAAAACAACGGTTGCGTATTAAAACCATAATGTAGCCTCATGTTTTCTGAATATTTTGTTTTTTTGCTGACTCTGATATCTGTAATATCAAAGAAAATACAGAGTTTTATTCCAGAACATGTTTTTATTCAATAAATCACAGTTTTATTGGATACTTATTACGTTTACCAAAAAAAGCGCTTAGTAGGCTATGATAAATCAACAGTGTCAGCAAATGTCAGTTTTGACAATTCCTTTATTTATGTACCTATCGTCTCCAGCTGAATAATTTAAGTTCATTCTTTAAGTTCTTTCGTGAAAATGGAACGGGTTAGAAGGAATATGACTCGTGATGAATGTGTTCAGGCAGTGACGTTACATAACGAAGGAGTAAGCTACAATGCTATTGGTTTGAGATTAGGATTTTCGCATACAACAATTTCTCGTGTTGTCCAACGCTTCAGAGAAACCAATGACTATAACATACGTCCACGACCAGGCAGACCTCGAGTAACTACAGTTGTTCAAGATCGCTATATTAGACTGCGTGCTTTAAGAGAACGTTTTACCACGTCAAGGAAACTTTTGATGCAACTCAGTGCAGTTCACAATATTCAACCAAGCATTGATACTGTGAGGAGACGTCTTTCTGAACACAATTTACATGTCAGATATACAGGCCCTGCATTATATATATATATATAGGTTCTGTCTATATATATATATATATATATATATATATATTTAATGGAGGCTCTGTGATGGTTTGGGGAGGAATTTCCTTAACCGCACGGACGGATATCGTACCTTTACGTGGGGGCTCTTTAAATAGTGAAAGGTATATTAATGACATTTTGTCTGAGCACCGTACATTGGTAATAATTTTTTACTAATGCACGACAACGCAAGGCCTCATGTAGCGCGCATCGTCAATGAATATTTACATGAAGTAAATATTCGAACTCTAAATTGGCCACCGCACAGTCCCGACCTGAATCCTATTGAGCATTTATGGTATATTATTGGTAGGGCACTGAGACAGCGTCAGCCCCCTCCTGCCACCCTGCAAGATGTCGAAAGGATGGTTACCGATATTTGGAACGGACTTGACCAAAATCAAATATCCAATTTAATATCGAGTATGCCGAGGCGATGTGAAGCTGTCATTAGAAAAAGAGGTGGAAACACGCGCTACTAGTGCACGTTTTTTTTTGCTTTTTATTGTTAATTATTTTAAATTTTATTGTTAGTTTAATGTTGTTAAATTGTTATCTTGATAAAAAAACATGTTCTGGAATAAAACTCTGTATTTTCTTTGATATTACAGATATCAGAGTCAGCAAAAAAACAAAATATTCAGAAAACATGAGGCTACATTATGGTTTTAATACGCAACCGTTGTTTTTGCTAACGCTCCCTACAGGGTGTTTCAAATTTGACCTAAAAAAACTATTCTCGTTTTTCACCCTGTATAAGCCAAAAACTGAAATCTGAATAAATTTTTTTTATCATAGTGCAATTACTAAAGAAAAAAGCTACAGTTCAAAAAAAAAATTATCGAAATCGGTTTACTGGTTCACGAGAAAATCAACTTTGAAATTGAGTATAATTTTTGGTTGTGCGTTATTTTTGCGGCTAAGTGTATATATATATATATATATATATATATATATATATATATATATACAGGATGGGCTAATCAAAACGGACTTATTACTCGGACCTGTTTATTTTTATTTCCTGGGCCAAATATTTTGCCATCTTCTTATTTTCACAAAAATGACCGTATCAAATTTGAAAAACTAAGATTTTGGGGTTGGCGCGCACCCCCGCGAGGGGGTTGAAGGCTATATAAAAGCCTATTTTTAAACTGACAGTATAGAGATTAAACTTTAATTCCTTTTAGCTGATTATTCTGTACTTATCGTTAATAAATGTTGTTGACAGTTTTCTTATTTTATATGTGAAAAAACATTTCCAAATTTTAATAAATGCAGCACTCCATATATTTTTATACAGACTCACATCATTCAATAATATTAACTCTAGTTTAATGAGACACGATTTTGTAGCCCAGTCCTAGGTTAGAAGACGCGTCGCAGGAGAGTCTTCTAAAGGGAGAGTGGGATTAAATGTCTTATGATACGAGTATTTTATACTACTACTTCCCTCGTAAAAGGGAAGAATTGTAATCGAGACTTTTTCAATGTTTTTTTCAAGTTCCAGGGTCTCTAGATGCCTAAAAGCATGTTTTCTCAATTTCGCCGGCCTGTCTGTCTGTTTGTCAGTCTGCTGTTCACGGCATAGCATAAAAACTACTTATCCAATTGACTTCAAGCGCTGATCAACAATTAAGGGTCATATGGGGATGACGTGGTAATATTTTGGTAACAATGGAAATGTTAAAAAAATTATTGCTAAAAAACTATTGATTTAATTTATCTTAAATCTTGCATAAAAATCAAGTATTATGTAGTAATCAACTGGTGAAATGTTGGCACGAAGCAAGATGACGAAACAAAATAGCGGCTTAATAACATATTTAAAAAGTCAGCCTGAAAAAATTGCTTAATAGATTGATTTAAAATTTTGTGCAAGAATTAAGTGTGGTATAGAGATGAATCTTTATCTTTTTGGCGTCCCTAGATATCAAAAAATATGTTTATTTAATTCTATTGGTCTGTTTGTCGGTCTGTCAGCTAAAAACTATTCACCCGATTGATTTCAAATTTTGGTAAAATATTAAGGATTATGTGGGGATGACCTTGTAATATTTTGATAAAAATCCAATTTGGAGGAACAAGATGGCCTAGTGAATTGTGAAAAAAAATATTCCTAAAAAACAAATTATCCAATTTACCTCAAATTTTTCTCAAAAATCAAGTGTTATATAGGAATCAACCTGTAATATTTTGGTACAAATCCAAAACAGCAAAACCAAATGGCGACCTAATAAATTATTTTAAATATCAGCCTGAAAAACTGCTTATTATATCAGTTTAGAATATAGCAGCAAAATTGCGCGTCATACAGAGATTAACTGGTAGGAATTCAACATGACGGTCTTAAAAAATGTGCATAAACTACTTATTCAAGTTATTTTAAATCATGCCCAAAAATCATGTGTGGCATAGGTAGAAACTGGTAAAATATTGGTACGAATCCAAAATGATGGAACATAATGGCGCCAAATAAAAATGTTTGAAAAGACAGTATACTAAGTGACTATGTGCAATGTAACTAAATTGAGTTACACTTTACTATTCCCAATAAAATGAAATATTCATAACGAGGGAAGCTCCGGGTAAAAGAAATTTACACTATATTTAAAAAAAGCTTTATTTTTTATTTTTTTTTACGCTTGAACATTTTTGTTGGCAATAATACATTCCAAAAGTGACAATTGGGTGAGGGTCATTCTTGTTTTTGAAGTTAAAATGTAACTAAATTGAGTTACACTTTACTATTCCCAATAAAAGGAAATATTCATAGCGAGGGAAGCTCCGGGTAAAAGAAATTTACACTATATTTAAAAAAAGCTTTATCTTTTAATTTTTTTACTCTTGAACATTTTTGTTGGAAATAATACATTCCAAAAGTGACAATTGGGTGAGGGCCATTCTTGTTTTTCAAGTTAAAAATCTGACCGCTTTCAAATTCGAGATCGCCGTGACTAGGGATGGGCGATATTAGATTTTATTTTATCGATAGACGATAGCACATCACCTATCGATATATTTTATCTATCGATAATTATCTACTTATCGATAGATATTTCTACCTATCGGTACTTCATTGCTATCAATAGATATACTAAATTAAATATTATTGAGAAAAAAAAATCCTCATATTTGTAATTATGTAATCCGTTCATTTACCCGTTGTCATTTGATATGCCGCTGACCTATCAACATATCGATAAAACGCCCCTCAGCATTGCTAACTTTGTAAAGAAAAGAAGTAGTGTAGAAAAGAGGCCCATTTCGACACTACTTTTGTCTATCGAAAAGACGTCTTTATGAATGCAAAATACAAAATGCTATACTTAAAATATTTGCGGCAACAAAAGTCATAAACTTTTACATCATGACGATAAAGTAATTTAAAACCCATTAAAAAAGAGAATTAATGCAATTAAAACCACCAGCATCAATTTTGAAGCCTATTTACCATGAAAAGTCCTACTGTTTCAATAAAATTAGTGAGCATTAAATATCTTTAAAAAATTTAAAGATACGTAGTATTACCTTAGTAGTTTATTAAATAGCTTTTGTTCATATAACTTATTTATTTAAACCTAGATATATTAGAAATTCCCGCTAAAACTTACGAACTGTAATTTCTCATCTTCTTAAGAACCCCGTTTTTTTTTTAAAGGCAGGTTTATATACCTTAGTAAAATCTGAGTTTGCAGAAAGTTTTTGTTTGACAAATAATGTAAAATAACCAACGTTAGTCACGTGGGTTATCTTATCTGTCAATATCGACATTTATTTCGAAAAATGGCAAAAACTCACTGTTTTCTCAACATTTTGAAAAAGGATAACGGAAAATTATGTTCCTTTTACTTCCCTCGTAAAAGGGAGGTATTGTTCCAGGTTTTTACAGATCTTCACATTTTAGGGACCCTAGATGTCGCAAAATATATTTTCTCAATTTTGTGGATCTATAGGTCTGTCTGTACGCGGCATAGCTCAAAAACTACTTATCCCATTGACTTCAAATTTTGGTCAAAAATCAAGGATCATTAGAGGATGAAATGGTAACATCTTAGTTAAAATCGGATATGGGGGAACTAAAAAACTTTTTACCCAAATGGTTACTAAAAAACCCAACCCAATTTACCTGAATTTTTGCATAAAAATCGAGTATTACGAAGAAATTATCTGGTAAAATTTAAATGACGGCTTAATGAAATATTAAAAAAATCAGTCTAAAAAATCTACTGATTCGATTGATTTTATGAAATAATTAAGTGTGATATAGAGATGGCGACCAAATAAATTGTTTGTATTCTTGACAAAAAATCCCGCTTCAAGGTTATACGTAGCTTTAAATTTTAGCTTTTCTAGATGTCCAAAAACTTGTTTTCTCAATTCCGTCGGTCTGCCTGTCTGTCAATTTAAGACATCTAAAAACTACTTACCCTATTTGGTCAAAAATTAAAGGTCTTATGGGGAAGATCTGTTAACATTTTGGTAAAAATCCAATATGACGGAACAAAATTGCGGCCTGTTGAAATGTTTAAAAACAATTCACTAAAAAACTAATTATACAAATTACCTCAAATTTGACACAAAAATAATTTAAAAAAAAATTAAAAATTTGATAGGTGGGATCAATCACATGACTTTTTTATTGTCATTTGACTTTATTTTTCGAAGAAAACTTTTTGCCAACTCAAATTATCTAACCAATTATTAAAAAAAATCCCATATGATGTGGAATTTACTGGTTACCCTTTATATATTTTCATTGGCTTTATAACAATAGGATTTTTCACGAAGATTTTATATGTTCTTTTTTTAAAAAGAAACCCTTTTTTTTAAATAACAAAAAAAATATCGTGAAAAAATTCTATACAAATATTCTAAAGTCGATGAAAATACAAACAATCTGAGCAGTAGAGTCCGCATCATATGGGATTTTTGTTTAATAATTGACTTAAGTCAAATTTGAGTTGGTAAAAATAGTGCCAAATGACAATAAAAAAAGTTAGTCACGCCATTGATCCTACCTCAAATTTTTCAAAATTTTGAAAGTGGTAAAGCAAAAAGTTGCTTCTCTTTTGATTCTATAGCCATATGCCAATTAATGCTATCAATTGACTTCAAACTTTTCTAATTTTTTTTAATTGATATTTTTTCACAATAAGTTTAAACGAAAAAGCCAAGAAGATAAAAATCGTCAAAGTAACAATAGTAGGTTATATCACATTGAACTCCACTTAATATAGGGGTCTGAGTGCCTGACAAATAGGTGCAATATTTGTTGAATTTTGTAGTAGTATTCATAGCATTCTTCATTTAAATTCCACATTAATAGTACTAGAGTTTGTTAGTTCTAGTTAGTATATATATAGTTCATTAACGATTTTTACAATTGACAAAAATTACACATATCTAAAAATCGCCAAAAGAGAAGGTTCGATTGTTTTAGTCATCTGAGCCTGATTAATGCTCGGGACCAGTTTTGCAGTTTCCGTTATAATCGATTATAAGACGATCTTTACAGAGTTCACCAAAAATAGTGCATTATTGGTGAGTTTGCTATCAAAAATATGAACTTTTCAATAAAAATTGTTGCGATAAATTCATATGTACTATGTCTAATAAAAATAATACCATATTATATATAATACAGACAGTGATTTGATATATAAGACATCCAACGTAAAACTGAGGCTCAGTGGACTGCAGAAGGGCCGAACGAAGAAGGGGTACGAGAAGGGCGCAGGCCCCGGGCGCTTCAGCAAAGGGGAACGCTAAATTCAATACCCTGCATTTATTTTGTAAATTTGGGGGCCGAAATTTTGTTTTATGACCCTTGCCCAATGTTCTCTTCGCACGATCCTGAACAGCAGCTCATTTTGACATAAATTAAACATAGGCCAAATTCTCAAGAGAAAAAGGTTAATTAATTTGGCCATCTAATTAAATATACAATAAAGAGTAATAGATTTTACTGGGTATTTAAAGCAAGAATGACCCGTTGGTGTCTTATGGCAACAGCAAATTTAACAAAAATCGAACTCCGTCAAAAGAGAAAGTTCGGTTGTACATGGACAAATGTTCTGCTATACATTGACACCAGTCTTACTTTAAATACCTTAAATAATCAATCAACAGATATGCCATCTTATGAAATCGGTAACTAAACTTTTAAATTATCTAGGCCAACAACATTCTAACATAAAATTCAGTACGGAAATTGAGTCAGACTGGAACAGTCCCTTTCTTCAGGTGTTAGTATAAAAAAAGAGAACCGCATCTTAGATCATAACGATCATACTGTTTACAGGAAACCGACACACAGGAATAGATTTTAGTTCTTACCATATACATCTCAAAAACAATCGATCATCAATTCATTAGGCTTTAGAACTTTGTGAAATTCAGTTCCGAACGAAAGAGAAAAACTGACTAAAGCTTTAAAATCAAACGGATATTGCAGTGAAGATATCAGTCGTTCGATTTGGTATGATAATAATTCCAAACCTCAACCAGTATTGGAATTCTCAACCATCGAGTACTGCACTTTTAGGGAACTACAGATAAAACCGCAAAAATTCTGTGAAGATTTATTTAACATTCCCACAGTTTTTAATGCACACAAAAAGACAGGACAATGGTCGCCAAAGACGTAATTCCTTTGCAATCAGAAGAAGTTTATAAAATTTCTTATTCCTTCGGTAAAATGTATATAGGTGAAACTGGACGGTTTGTGTCTAAGACTCAACGAACATGAAAAATGTGATAATTTGGCAAGGAGTTCGTTTGAAAAGTTTATATTTTTAATATCAAATTCGGTAGTAATGAGAGAGAGAGAGTTTTGAGAAACCCTGTATTATTGCCAAGATTGCTATTAAAAATTGCGGTAAATCTTTCAATAATCCACTTGTAAGTAAAAGAGCAAAAACCCCCAGAGACAGTGGCTCAAGGATTGGATTTATATGGACAAAACAATCAAAACTTCTCTTTTGATGATCTCGGGTTTGTTTGATTTATGACAATTTCGCGACTAGTGCGTAAAGCAGTGATTATAAGTTGTATAAACTAAAGGTCTGACAGTTTAAAACAAATAACATTTCCATTTTGGAAAAGAAAGTTTTCAAAAATCGGATAAAAAGGAAATCATTTTTTGCTTAGAACTTTCATTAAGAAAAATGAAGGATAAGTTAATTTGTTGACCGGTTTATACAAACTAAAATAATATATTAAAATATTTTGTCATGAAACAGATTTTCTTCTTTTTTAGCACTCCAAACCTCAAAACGTCAACACCTCAGACTCGAACCCAGCTGAAACTTCAATTAATGAGAGATCAAGCAATTCAAGAGCAACAAAGACAAGCCGCCGAAAGACAACGACAACAAGAACTGAAACAAAGCCAGAGACCGCCACCAGCTCCGGTGAAAGTGCCATTACATTCGCTCTCCGTGGACGTGCCACCTCAGGTCCTCGAGGTTCAAACAAAGCTAGAAAACCCTACAAGGTACCATGTGATGCAAAAACAGAAGAGCCAAGTCAAGCAATACCTCAGTGAATCGTTCCAAGGTCCCTGTCACCCAGCGTTCCTGCCCGACTACCAAAGAAAAATGACAACTAACCAAACACATAGCGCTCCTCCTTGCGGTACTCAGAATATACCAGCTCAAAACCCGATGACACCAAATGTACCTCCCCCCCAGACGCAACCGTATCACCCTCAAGTATCGCCCAATTTTGATATACCGTCTATGTCGCCTGCTTTAAGTTCCGGAGCTACGAGTACTTCTGAGGTAAGTTTTAGATAATACAACCGACATATCACTTCTAAAACATCATCTTTGGAGTCGTTCTAGCTAGATGAATATAGAAGCAAATTTATCATTCTTTTTAGATGAACAAATTTTTCCCAAGACATTAAAGGGAAAACATTAGTAAATTAAATCAGAATGTAAAACATAAGGTTTAGACGTTATCAAGACAATATCTAACTTCCAATATACGATAGTTTTTTTTATTTTATAATCATTTTCCTCGGTTTTTGCACCCCGTGTTTGATATGCTGGCTACCTATTCCATTCTTGTCAACTATGACTCACAAATACAGGGTGGCTATCTATATTTTAACACATTTTGATCTTAAATATCTCGGAAATAAAAAAGTTATCGAAATGCGTTTTTCACTGAATACATGTCATTTTATTTTTAACAACCGTAAGCACCGAACACAAAATGACCGATTTTTAGGTATAGGGCAACTTTGTTATCTTAAACAGAACACCCTGTATATTTGTCCAAAATCATAAATCTCGTTTCGTCCCCTTTTCAAAAATGTAGTAGTTATACTTATGTTTAAAAATAGTGAGTTTATTGATTTTCGAAAAAGTACTACATTTCAGTAAAAAAATATATAATCATAATAAACATTTTTTTATTAGATTATTAGAAACAGTTTAATGCGGCAAATGTTAAGAATGTGTATCAAAAAATCTCCGGGTATATTTTCTATAACATTTCGAATATTTAATTTCAATTGATCCAATGTCTTTTACTGCCCTCGTAGAAGCGAAGTAATCGTCTTCAATCATCAAATCAAATATCAAATCTGAGATTTGATATGGCGAAACAAAATGGCGGCCTAGTGAATTGTTAAAACAATTATTACTAAAAAACAACTTATCAAATTTATTTCAAATTTTGTACAAAAATCAATGTAGGAATCAACTGGTAAAATTTTGGTACCAATCCAAGATGGAGAAACAAAATGGCGGCGTAATAAAATGTTTAAAGATTCAGCCTGAAAAAACTACTTAATGGATTGATTTCAAATTATGTGCAATAATTAATTATGGTATAGAGATGAACTAGTAAAATTGTGGTACGAACTAAAGATGGGGGAGATAAAATGGAGGCCAAATAAAATGTTTTTAATCGTGAAAAAAAAATCCCATCAGGTTTTACATATCTTCACGTTTTAGGTCCTTAGAGGCCAAAAAAATATTTTATCAATTCCGTCGGTCCGTCGGTCGGTCTGTCTGTCTGTCAGATAGCGGCATAGCTTAAAAACTACTTACCACACTCACTTCAAATTTTAGTCAAAAATTTAGGGTCATATGGGGTTGAACTAATATTTTGGTGAAAATCCAATATGCCAGAACAAGATGGCGGCCTAGTGAAACGTTAAAAAATTATTACTAAAAAAACTAATTTTGCTTAAAAATCAAGTTTTAAATGGGAATTAACTGGTAACATTTTGGTATGAATCCAACATAGCAAAACAATGCCTATTCCTAATAAAATATTTAAAAAATCTGCCTGAAAATACTACTTATTAAATTAATTTCAATTTTGGTGCTAGCATTAAAGTGTGATATAGAGCAAACTAGTAAAATTGTGGTACGAGTTCAAGATGGCGAAACAAAATGGCGGCCAAATAAAACTGACTTTAAATTTTGCAGAAAAATTAAATATCCGCGTCCCTAGGTTTGTTCTCATTCAAATCACTTTCAATACTATTTGTCGTAAGTCAAAAATTTAGTCCTTGATACCCAATACACGGTAATAATAAAAACAAAAATTATATTCCTGAAATATAAATATATCAAAAATAATAACTCTATCAACTAAAAATAAACATGTTAGTAAAATTAATACTATAATTCAGAAGAACTAGATTGACTTACAGACCCCATTCTTCCTAATATAACATTCTTGAAGTTATTTAAAGATTTTGACAGATGTAATAGATATTTTAAATTCTCAAAAACTTGAACGCCTTTAAGAAAAAACTATAAACTCATTAAAAGTAGACATTTCAAACTTTTAAATAATTCTAAATTTCCAGTTGTGGCTGATTATGAGATTTTTCAGAAACCCAAGTAAGTACTAGAAGTAAAATTAACAAAACTAATTATTATTTATTACAAACAAACAATATATTGTTCCGATTCCTCTAAGAAAGTAAATAGTATATGGATAAAATGAATAAACAATTATATTTATAAAACCCTGAAAATATTAGACAGTATTTTTTTTTCATATTCTAAAAAGATTGCAGGTAATTATTATCACATGTTGTAACTAGGAATTTGCCCTTTTAAAATTATTTTTTTAATAAAATGATAATTTTTGGTGAAGTTATTGTACATTTTTAGTCCCTCAATGCGATCATAATTTTCATACATTTCTCTTGACAGGAGAATTTAGTGGTAGAAAATTAACTATAGGTTCCGAATTCGCAATGATTTATCTCATAAACTATCATATTCAGGGAAAACATCATAAGAGCCATTTTGTTCAGGATATTCTGACCTTTATTTCTTGCGTTTACATATTTGGTCTAACTACTATATTTTGGCAAATATTGGCAAGACAATGAAGTTTTGTAACTTTTTGCATTGTCTAGCAATGTTAACTTTGGCTGATTCAAATGCGGTCTTAAAGAGTTACAATTTAAAAAATGGCCCACTGCCTAATTTTCCTCAGTTTTGACCCCCCCAATTACTCGACTATTTGTATTTTGTCACAGCGAAAATCTCCGTATCGGCACTGCATTGTCTAGTGCAGTGGTAGAAAATTAACTATAGGTTCCGAATTCACAATGATTTATCTCATAAACTATCATATTCAGAGAAAACATCATAAGGGCCATTTTGTACAGGATATTCTGACCTTTATTTCTTGCGTTAACATATTTGGTCTAACTACTATATTTTGGCAAATATTGGCAAAACAATGAAGTTTTGTAACTTTTTGCATTGTCTAGCAATGTTAACTTTGGCTGATTCAAAAGCGGTCTTAAAGAGTTACAATTTAAAAAATGGCCCACTGCCTAATTTTCCTCAGTTTTAACCTCCCCCAATTACTCGACTATTTGTATTTTGTCACAGCGAAAATCTCCGTATCGGCACTGCATTATCTGTGTGCATTTCAATATTTTAAGGTTTCGAAAAAACTACCACTCTGCTTTGGATAAAAAGCTTTGAATAAATAAACTTATGATAAACTCTTGCGTTGTTATATCCACTCAAGCGAATTGATGGCAACATCTAAAAGGAAATAAAAATGTGCATTCAAGGAAACAGACGTTCGAATACATTTATTTTTTAAAGATAAACTGTGTACTGAATTTAATATAATTATTTAATTAGCTAGTGGAAGTAATTAACAAGTCTGGAAAGTCACTCTCATCATTTGTTAGGTGCTGAGAGTGGCCAAGCCATTGCCATCTATGCAAAGGCAACTAGCAACTTCAATATAAAGCTTCATAAAGTCTAAAATAGCTTTTAATTTCAATAACTTTTATGATATTTATTGTTTGTTTATGACAAATTTATGATTTTGACTTTAATTTTTCAGTCACAGTAATTTTCCACAACAGTGACGTAAAGTACGAATATCTATATGAAAAATAATGCCAAAAAATAAATATCCAATAAGCTCGTAGGGATAAGCATGTGTAAAAAACCAAACTTATATTAAAATATATGCGCTGCTTATATTAAAAAACATGTGCTGCTATTTCTGGGCTCCACATGGAATTTTATAAATCCGGTGCCTCTGTAGGCTTGTCAACATAAACTCCATACCAAAGAAGTCAGGGAATAAATTCGGATTATCGTATCGTCGCCTTTACACTTCAAAAGAATCAATAGTAATCAAAAGTGTCAAAGCTAAAACTCAGACTTGATAGCCAAGGACACAATTTTATTTTATTCGTTTCGATTTCAAGCGATCAGAAATCGTATAAGTGTCATCAAAATCGAAAATCACAGGCCAAAAAACTGATTTTGGATATTTTTAATGTGCTGGTTCCAAAAATACCAGATCAGATTTCGATCGGTTCTAGTTTTTGAGATACAAGTTAATTGATTTTAGTTCTGATAAAAGGCATAAGTAAAGAAATAAAGATATCTTTTGAGATTAAAATATATATTTCAAACCCAAAATTAAAATCTAATTGGCCAGATATATGGAATTGCCCATGATTCGACCGATCTTCTTATAACTGCTTAATCCCCACGTGTTAATCCTAGGCCCACCTTCTCTCTACCTCTGTCTTGCCCGGCTCAGACTTTTGGAGATTTTTAGTATTGAAATACTGAATTAAAACCATGGCATCCACCAGCAGAAGTAGCTATATAAATAATCCAAATGTTTTTGTTATGTATGTGGCAAATACACAAAGGCATCAATGGGAACAATAGACACAAATGGACATATCCTAATCTAGATTCAGCAATAAGACTTGTATTACATTCTGAACAAATACCCATTGCATCCTTCAGCGCTGCCGGAAGATGATACAGAATTATCCATGTCCGATGAACTTAAACAAACATAATCAAAAAGCGACAGTGACTTTGAAGCAGATTTACAGTTCCTCAACATTTTATTCAGCAAGAACTGAACGATCTCATAAGAGACCTGAACCTCTCAAAAGAGTCTGCCAAATTACTTGCATTCAGATTAAAAGAAAATAATCTACTTTATCCAGGTACCAATACTACATTTTATCGTAAAAGAAATAAGGATTTGCTGCCCTTTTCCTCTCAGGAAAATAATCTGGTATTCTGTAGCATGGACTATGAAAGAATAGCACTATAGTCTTGAAAAAAAAAATATTATTATGAATAACATTAGAGGGCATTTTTTTTTTATCTAAAAATGGAAAACTGGTACAGTTAGCAGTAAAAATACATGAATTAAGATAAATATCAAATACTTAAACAATAAGAATTTAATGCATAAAGATTTACAGTAAATAAATACAAAAAAAAGAAAATATAAAAAGAAGAATAAGAAGCAAGTGGTAAAATTGTCTGTTGATCGCGCCCAAGCTACAATTAAAAATATCCTAAGCATTTTTGTGATTATTATAACTAGTACACATTCAGTTAATTGGTGAAAGTTTGTAGATGTTTGTCCTATAAGTGGGCAGATAAAAGGTATCAGAGCTACGGAACTTTAAAGTAGGAACACGGAAATTTAACTTTGAAATAATAGTATTATGTATGAGTTTATATAGAAGTAGCTGAGAAAGATACAACGTCTCTCGTGCAAGCTGATAAGCGAAAACCTTCCCAGTAATTGATCACGAAGAAAAACTCTAATGGGATAAGCTCTATCGGCTCTAAACCAGAATGCTTTGGCACACTTTCTCTGAACAATACATTCAATATGTATTTTACAAAAAGTACACCAAATTATTGACGCATATTCCAGTTTAGAGCTTACTAACGAGAAAAATAACATTTTTACAGGTAGAATAGTTTGAAAGTCGCGAGTAGTTCGTAAAATAAATCCAATTGGTTAGAAACAACACACAAATCTCTAACATCTTCTGGACGGAGGTTTAAGTATAGATTCTTGAGGAACTCCTGAAGTGGCCAAATAATCCCTCGAGCTGGCCTCACTATAAGCCACAAACTGCTTTCTGTTCTGCAGATACGAAGTAAAAAATATACTAATTTATGTGAAAACCAAAATTTTGCAGTTTTTGCAGCAAAATAGTGTGGTCAAGCCGATCAAACCTTAGAGTAAGAATTAAAGTAGAGATCACAACTCATTCATAAATCACGTTAGGGGTATGCGCCAACATAGTTCCCCTATTTTTCACATTCTATCGACTAATGTTTACGATAAAACAAGAAGTGGGGATGGCCCATGCCCAAGCCGTGGCCATTTGTTAACGAATGCCAGTGACGGCGTGAGTTTTCACTTCTCGCATAAGGAAATATCATTAATCCTGAAAAAATTATCGTTCCGGGTTTTTACAGATCCTCACGTTTTTCCATTACAGTCGGTCGGTCAGTCTGTTCCGATATAGCTAAAAAATCTACTTACTCGATTAAATTTAATTTTATTTAATTTTCCACAAAAATTACGCCTGATATAAAAAAAATGGTAAAATATTGGTACGAATTCAATATGGCGAAACAAAATGACGACCTGTTAAAATATTTCATGTACGAAAATAAAGAAATGGGCCATGCTTCATTATCGTTGACAAAAAGACGGATTCTTATTTATTCCTTAATGAGGCAAATAGGTATTTTTACAAACTTCAAAGAAATAATCGTTCTCTACTTCACTATCCAAAATCAAACCATTAAGTTAGGTAAGTTTAAAAGGAAATTAGTTATTTATATATTATTAACCTTTAGTTTTTAGATATGTTTGCGTTATGTCACTATGATCTTGTAACTTTGACTTTTAGAAAAATTATTTGTTCATTTGTTGAAAATGTCATCTTAAACCTGTAACTGTCACATTAGACCTTGTCTAAAGTTAAACCTCTTTAGTGAATACAGGTTAACAACTCTAACGAGTTTTAAACTAAAATCAATGCTTTTAACGCGCTTTTATTGGCTTCCTATTCGTCTGCTTGTATGTTTGTATGTCTGGTTCAAATCTTGTAATGGATTTTTCAGCACTTCCATTACCAATTATTTTCAAATTTGACATGCATACACTTTCGGATATAAAAAATCCGAATTTTTTTAGTCAACGTTTAGAAATCTAAAATGGCGGCGTCAATACGGCCGACGAATTGTGTTATGTTGTTACTTGTGTAGCCAAAACTGAAAATCAGTGCCTAGGAAAATTTAATCGTGTCAGCATTTAAAAATTCAAAATAGCGGTGTCAAAATGACAATGTCAACAGGTCGGACGGATGATTTTAATATATGTGGGGATTATTTAAGAATGCACAACAAAAATCAAAATGGCGGCGCCAATATAGCGAACGAATTTTGTCATTTGTACAGATTCGGCTGAAATATCAGTATCTAGAAGTATTTAAAAATAAAAGTTATGAAATTTTAGTCAATATTTGAGAATTCAAAATGGCGGCACCACCATAGCAGACTAATTTTAAAATTTTTGTAGATTTGATTAAAATTCGGCATTTAGGGGTATCTAAGACTGCTTATCATGAATTTTTGTCAACATTTTAAAAATTCAAGATTGTAAAGCCAACATGGCGGCGGAATTTTAACATTTGTCTAGATTTGGCTAAAAAAAAGTAGGAATCTGGGGTATTTGAAAATACATATCATACATTTTCCATGTTAATAGCTAAAATTTAAAAAATAAACATTTTTTTTTAATTTTCAATATCCTAAATCTTAAATTCTAACCAGTTTAGAACATGTTTACGAACACATTTTTACTTTTAATACCCAAAAAATCACTATTTAAATTCCTTTACCTGACACACAAAATTGGCCCAACTCAAGTGAAAATTAAAAAAAGGCGCGAAATCATCCGAAACTTTATTATTTCCCCAGATTTCATCCAAAATCTAGTGATTTTCGAAATCGCAGTACGTTTTTTTGAGCGTGAGACGCCCTTCGACTATTTTAGTATAGTATAGGTATATTTTATAATTATTTTAATTCTCTGATAGGAAAAAGTATTGTAATCGTCAAAAAAATCACCTCAGAGTCTTTTTTGTATAATTTTGCTTCTGAAGATTTTCACATGACCCCCGACGAAATAAACGTTATATTATACTGAACCGGATTGGTCAATACGTCATGTGACCCAAAATAAGTGAATAAGGTATCTTCCATTAGACATGTCTCCTGGGAAAGGAAATCTTACTGTTTACTTAGTGATTAAAAGAAAATTCCAAACTTAAACGGCCATTTTTTTACAAACTGACATTGCCGCACCATAATTAGGTCAACTAAAGCTCCTAGTTTCGCAATGTTCAAGATAAAGTAAGTAAAACTTATCTATTAAATATTTAAAAAATTAATGTTTTTCTAATGTCACCGCGCCTTTAGAACGCTGCTTCTTGAAGCAAGGCAACACATAATTAGAAGATTTGAGCCATATCAACAAATACACAATAATACATTAAAACACATGCAGTAGTGACGCTAAGAAAAGCTTGGTATTTAATAAAATATTTTTTAGCAAATTAATTTCTTTAATGTTAAAATTTATTGTAGTTCCACGACCCGCTAATGGTTTTTAAGCCACGCCGGTCACGTGACCCTGTAACAATGTTTACTGTAGACTATTATACTTTTTTACTATAAGGATCCCTTATCAATGAAAGTGGGATGGTCTTATACCGCAGTGGGATGGTCTAATACGTGGAGCTGTCGATCGGGTTTCCCATAGCTAACTAAAACTCTTGTTACTGGTGAAATCTGATCTGAGACTATGGGTATTTTAATTTGTATTTTACTATTTTGCAATAAAAGTAATTTCTTTATACTGCTTAGAAACTAATACTGGAAATACATTACTATTCTTTGTATGAAATTTTTTTTGCATCATGTTTAAACATATTCACCGTAATATAAATTGGTATAAACATTGGTGTTCCAGGCTAGGCTTGGCATCGTCGTACGATCCACCTTATACTGTGAGGTAATCTTGGCAGTGGCTAAATATGTAAATAATGAACTCTATTTTTATTCTTCCTCTAATGATCAAACCCTTTGGAAAAATCAGTATATATGACATGTGTTTGCCCACGTTTATCTATCCCCTCAGCCAGAAACTGAGTAATACATTTAGTTATTGTCGAGCGTCCCTCGACAAATCCATGTTGCGCAGGCGTAATTAGATTTTTTACTTTGTACCAAATATTATAATGAAGGAGTATTTCAAAGACTTTTGTTTCCAACTTAGGCTTTATTCGCTTTAATGCACTAAAGACATCAGACTTATTGAAATTAGAAACATTTATATTTAAATTTGAGGATATAGGTGGCAAAGTTACGGGTATATTGGAGGGAACAAGATATGAGCAACCAAAAAAATCTGAAAAAGCACAGACGATTTCTTCAGCTGTAAAGAAGGTCGACTCATCGAAACCCATTCTTTTCAACTTAGGCTTTATTCGCTTTAATGCACTAAAGACATCAAACTCATTGAAATTAGAAACATTTATATTTAAATTTGAGGATATAGGTGGCAAAGTTACGGGTATATTGGAGGGAACAAGATGTGAGCAACCAAAAAAATCTGAAAAAGCACAGACGATTTCTTCAGCTGTAAAGAAGTTTGACTCATCGAAACCCATTCCCCTTGTAATATCTGGTAATCCCCTTTTAGCAGCAGCAAACGACGAACATTTGTTAGGATCAGGGAGAACATCCTCTTCAACCTGCTGAATATAATTTTTATACGCATTATCTATATCTATTTTCACTTGACGCCTTAACCTGGAAAATGAGTCATATTCTAATCTACTTCCAGTTCGTTTACATTTCTTTCAGCGAATTGCCTTAAGTGTTATACATATATAAAATAAAATATATAAGAAACTTCAAATTGAACACTCGAAAAGGTTTTGTGTATACAACCAGTTTATCGTATTTTTGTTAGTTATCTGCAACGATCCACAGTCGCCACTGGTAACGCTTTTATGCGAGTTGACATTTGACGCCAAACGGCCAGTTTTGAACGTACACAGTGCCAACAGTGGTTTTTGAATTTGAACTGTGTGTATGGGATTATTATTTTATTGACACAAATGTTGGTAATCTGTGTTACTGAATGGAGATGGACGGTTACCGAAAACGTTTCAGTAAATGTGTCATTCCAAGGTGTGAGGATTTAGAGTAAAATATATACTTTTTCCAAAAACAATAGCGTTTTTTGAAATATGGATAAAACAAGTACAAAATCCAAAACTTGAAAATAAAACACTGGTAGAAATCTATATCGCATGCCAGGAACGAAAAGAGGTTTAAAAACCTCTTTTCCAACAGAAAGTTTACGTTATTTGTTTCATACTGGTAAGTACATTCTTTTATAAAAAATATCTATTTATTTATATAAAGCAGAAATGCCTAAATACTAATACAATTTGGGGTATCAAAACAAAAAGGTACTTTGAAAATCAAAGAAGCCAAGAACACAATTTTCGTGGATCTAGGCATTGTTTTTCATACAGAAGATAGAAAGTTTTCAAGAATTAGTTTTGCCATTTATTGCATCACATTAAGAGGATATCGCACATAATACATGGGATCGTGAGGTCTGCTGGAGCTGTAATAATGATTTTTTTTGGGATTATTGGACTTGACAAAAGAAAGTAAATTTATTTTTATATACTACAAAGGTTTTTTAAAATGGAATATAAAGGGTGAGCCAAAAACTCTTACAATGAATAATTGGATATATTTTTGATGGTCTAAATTGTTAATCATAAATTCATTTTATTCTTTCCTTAACTCTTTATTTGATAGGAATATTACATACATTATGCCGATGCTATAACTTAAGAATATATTGACAGTGTGTTGAGTTGGTTCGGCTAACAATAAGTCTGTCCTGGTCTTTTCTAGTTCAAAATATTATATTTAATGCATCAGAATTTCTTTTAAGCAATCCTCTTTTGGGTGTGTAAAATACATTTACATGAAAAAGTTGTATTTTGCATTTCCTGAAAATATTAAAAATAATGTGTTAGCATATATATATATATATATATATATATATATATATATATATATATATATATATATATAATGTGTTTTCATTCCGGGTGTACATCCGTTCACTACTGTCGTTCTGAAAAGAACAGTTTTGCTGACGTTTCGCCAAAATCACATTGAAGTTACATCTTAAACTAAGTAACATCATTCACCCTTTATTGTGGAATCGCATGGAAACTTTGGCTTTTTGGCGAACAGAATCAAATAAGAATATTAAGACAGATAAACTTTCGAAAAAGTATGACAATCTTCTAAGAAAGTCGAGTCAGCCACAAAGATCATCAGTAGACGTCGATAAATTAGTACATAATATATCATCCTACAGTCTCTCGGAAAGTGAAAAATCCGTACTGAGTAAGGGTTTTAATTTTGCGATATCTCCTAAGGAAATCCCTAAAGAAGAAATAATAGCTGGAGTGGAAGCTGTCCCTGACTCCTCTGAAGAAACAAAAGCAGAGGAGATTCGACAAGAGGTGGCAAGAATTTTAAGATCAAGCAAAACACCAAAACAAAACCTACATGCCACTGAACAAAGGGCCCTAATAAACCTTCGAAAAAATAAAGACATCACAATCCTTCCAGCAGATAAAGGAAACGCAACTGTGGTTATGAATACTCAAGATTACGTACAAAAAATGCAGGGTATCCTACAAGACAATTGTTATAGGCCTGTTCCAAGGGACCCGACAACGTATCTAGAAAAAACAACTAAAAATAAAATAAAAAGTTCACCAATAAACCCCGAAATTCAACAAAAAATCATACCAAGGGAAAAGTCGAGCAGATGTCCTAAACTCTATGGTTTACCAAAAATACACAAACCAGGGGCGCCTATCAGACCTATTGTTAGTGCTGTTAATTCGCCGCTACAAAAACTGGAGAAATACCTTTCTGAAATTATGCAACCAACTGTAGAAAAAGCTGATTCATTCGTTAAAAACTCGGAGCATTTCACACGAATTATACGAGATATCGTCCTTGAAAAAAACGATATCATAGCAAGCCTAGATGTCAAATCGTTATATCCCAGTATTCCCATCGACGAAGCATTGGACAAGATTGCTATGAACGAGGATTTCCAGGCACATATAATAGAACTCTCGGAGCATTGCCTCAAAAATACTTATTTTTCTTTCAACGGGCAAATGTATAAACAAACGGATGGTGCTCCAATGGGGTCCTCGCTATCACCAGTAGTCGCGAATTTATTTATGATATACTTCGAGAAAGAAGCTCTTGAGAAAGCAAGTTTAAAACCCAAATTATGGATTCGTTATGTGGATGACATATTTATTATATGGCAACATGGTCATACAGAGCTCGAAAAATTTCTGACTCACGTAAACTCAATCCACCCCAGAATACAATTTACTCTAGAGTTAGAGGAAAACAACAAACTATCATTTTTAGATGTTTTGGTCACAAAACTGCATAACGGACATTTCGAATACACCGTGTATAGAAAACCAACACATACAGACAGATATTTAAATGCAAAATCACATCATCACCCAGCACAAATTCAAGCTGTGGCAAATACTCTAATATCTAGATCCGTGCGACTAACTGAAACACAGACGAGACAAAACGAACTCAAGGTAATATCTAGTGCTTTAAAGAAAAATGGCTACACAAATCGCACCATAGAGAAAGCTATTAATGCACAGGTTTCCCGAACAACGAACAACAAAAAATATGAACCGGGAAAACAACGAGTAGTCTTACCATATGTAAAAGGCACAACAGACAGAATCGGAAGATTTCTGAGGAAACACAACATACAAACAATACACAAGCCACAAACAACTATAGGTAAACTACTCGGAAACCCAAAAGATAAAATCAAATTGGAAAACCACGGAGTGTACAGTATTCCGTGCCAGGACTGTGAAAAGTTGTACGTAGGGCAAACTAACAGGCGAATATCAGCAAGAGTGGAAGAGCATAAACTCAGCATCAGAAATAGACAAACAACCTCAGCTTTATTCCTACATCATCGGGAAACCGGCCATAAAATAAATTTCGATGGGTGTAGGGAGATTGCCAATATAGAACATTATAAGACCAGAATAATCCGAGAAGCCATAGAAATTGAAAAACAAGGTGATTTGAATAAAAGGGACGAATCATTAAAACTACCAACAGTATGGAAGACAATAATCGACAAATCTAAAATCGCAAAAACTCAAGCGCAATTAGCGCAACAACAGCACCATCCGGAAAACAAAAATAAGGACCAACGCCTGCGCAGATATAACCTTCGGCCCCGAGTGGGGGTATAAAAGGAAGCGTCGCAGTCACCAACACTTCAGTCTCTATTCGGACGCGAGAAAGAAAGCTTCGAAAATGCCAAATGTGATTTTGGCGAAACGTCAGCAAAACTGTTCTTTTCAGAACGACAGTAGTGAACGGATGTACACCCGGAATGAAAACACATTGTATTTTTCCATCCGTGAAGGAGTAAAAATCAACACATATATATATATATATATATATATATATCTTATTATATGTTGGTGTTAGATGTTTTCAGACATGTCCGAGATATATATATATATATATATATATATATATATATATATATATATATATATATATATATATATATATATAATGAAGAGCAGTAGTCCCAAAACAGAGCCTTTAGGTACTCTACCCAATACATCATAGCTCTCCGACAGACATCCAAATGTACTCTAAGGGAGCTCATAACCATAATTTTTTACAATTTATTTCTTAATTACCTTACATTTCTCAAAATCAACCATTATGTATTTGTGCATTATAATTAATTTTGGAAGTAGAGTTGAAACAAAATAGAGCTGAGACATGTTAATGCCATTTATTTATAACATTTCTATGTTTTGTCATTTTCTTTGTGTTTATATTGGATTTTATTGTTCGTATTTTGTAGCATTTGTAGTTCACTTGTTTATTTTGTAGGTATGTATTTGTAAATAAATAAATTTTAGATTTGTTCAACAGTTTTATGTATGTGTAATGAACATTTTACAAAATCTAGGTTTAAAAATAATAATAGCCATAGATATGGTAATTTGCAATGGTAAATGAAGCACAAACATATGGTACACGACAAGATATTTTTTTATAATATAATGGGTTATATTTAAAATTAAAAATTTGATTATCCCTAGAGCATTTATTGTATCAGATAACATTTTTATTAATGAAGTGCAAGACCACTACTTATATAGTTTTGAAATAAAACAGTCAAGATTTCAAGAAAAAATAGAGTATTTATTTTCTTAGGAAGTAGGTGATATTTTTCTATTTGCAATGAGACATTTGGTGGACCTAAAAGAAAAACGGCCGTCATTTTTGTATCACCCTGTACCTTTGTAGTGTATTATTTTATTACCAAATGTTAATTAATACAGGGTCAGTAAAAAGGACGAAACTTAGGAAAAAGATATAAATATATGTTTTTTTAATTTGAATAATTATTATGAATATTAAATAATGTTTTTTTAATTTGAATAATTTTTTGTTTATATGTTTTAAACTTGGTTTTTTTAAAATTTAGTGATAAGTCAGGATACAGCGTCAAGTTAAGGCAAAAATACTGTATATGACTATTTCCTTTTCCTTAGGAATTATTGACTTATCTCGAAAATTAAAAAATCGTTTTAGGTTTTTGAACCATATTTTTAAAGAATTATCCCATAATTTGAATAAATAGATTTTATTTTATAGATCACATCTGAAAACAGAAAACTTTCTATTCAAAATAAAAAAAAACATATATGTATATATTTCCCAAAAAAGTGCTAATAAATTAACACACTACAAAGTTAGAGGGTGATAGACAAATGAAGGCGGTTTTTTCTTTAGGTCATCAAATCTAAAAATTATTAGAATTGAGCGTATTTAATTTAAACAGATTCGTGATAGATAGCGCCATCCATGCCTTCGGTTTGTACAGTTAACTGTAGAAAAAAAAGTTAGGTCTTGTAACTTTTGAAACGACCAGAGATATGGCGCTGCAAACTTTACAACAACTGGAAGCACGGCAGTTTCCATTATATTGTGAGTGTTTTGTGGAGTTATGCTGTGCTTTGCTTAATATCAGCATCAACCAAGGTGGGTAGATACGCCGATTTGATAAGTAATGAATGTATGTATAACTACTTTTTGAAATAAATACTCAACTCTGTATTTTTGTTGTTTTTTGTTTAACTGGCAGACGGAACTTACAGAAATACATAGTAATAACGTAAAAAGTTAAAAAATAAAATGATAAATATGGCCTTTCTCAAAAACTAGATCTGCTAGACGAAATCTGATTTCTGGGTATTATGGATTCTGCACCCAAAAATTACCCAATTAAACAATTGAAAAATCGTCCGCACCAAAATGTCTGGTGGTCTGTGAATTATTACGAGAACAAATTGTCAATTGTATTGGCAACGAATAAGGAACAGAGTAAACCTGCGCCTCCGCCAAATATCAAAACGACTGCGTTGGAAAAGAAATTATTTAAACTTATTAGGAAAATAAAGTATTTATTTTTTTCATGGGTTTAAATGAACGCTGGTAATATAATTCAGTTAGGTTTCACTAGTACGCAAACCGGTTTTATTGTATAAGTCATCTAACATGATAAAGTTTTAAAACAGAAATAATCCTTTTATCTCCTAAGTGGACAAATTGGTGCCAAATATTATCAAATTAAATATTATAACATTTATTTATTTATTTATTTTGACAATAAATTATTAACGCAATCCTGTAAAAAGATAGTAACATAATATGTTATCTTCTCACGATTCGTATGTAAAACCTTGGCAAACAAACAACGTCAAAACTAGACTAACGTCTAAGTGATTTTTTTTGAATCAGTAAATGCCCTAGCAACCAAATGAACCCATGCTATCAAGTCTGGTAAACAACTTAAGTTTTTATAAAATGTCATTTCAAATTAATCAATTGATAATTCTTCTGATTCTCATGAAAATCTCCAGGAAAAGATAATTAGCGTACTTTCGCGAGGAATGACGTCTTTGCGCTGTTACGTCACCGACATTTATCAATTGGTAAATATTTTTTTCCATTTGTCATTCTAATGACTTTACTTTGTTACTATTTTGTTAACGACCAAATTATTACATGCTCGCTATATTTAATTATTCATTCATCTATTTCTAGATACTTGTATAAACTAAACTCATAGACAGATGAAACGGATAATCAAAATTTTTAGTGGATTTTTGGAAGTGAATATTTATACAACGAGATAAAGGTACTAACATTTTGCTTATAGCAAGAAATTTATAGTACGAGGTGTAAAGCCAGAGAATGTAACTTTTTTTAAATTTTGGTTGCTCCGAAAATTTATAAAAACATTATGCTAAATTAAAATCATTCTTATTAAAATTGCAAAAAACCAATTCAGCGATTTTACAATATTTTGAGTTTTTTTCGAAAAATCGGCTTTTTGTAAGAATTTTTTGACGTATTAACATGTATTTTTTTAACTTCTTTCCTATGATCAAAATTTCTGACTAAGTTCTGATTTACCATTTATTTGTTTATGGTTTGTGGTATCAACACTCTGCATGGAACATACAGGGTGTCCAGAAATTAATTTAAGATTAGTTGAACACATATGATAACAAATATTTGTTCCAGCGTATTTCAGCGCCCGGTAAAATCTGTAGCTACGTATATAAAATTTAGGTGTGTTCTTAGGAGGCAAAAAAACGGCGTATAAAGATAGATTGCATAGCATCCGGCCAGCAGTACACAAAGTATACGTTTGAGTATTCTTTTTATTGGATTTCGTAGGATTATTCGGATAATACAACCATTTTATAGAGAAAACTTCAAGCTTTCAGCGCATTTTTTGTCCTGTAGGATTATTTGCTCGCGAGTTATAGCCTGCAAAAACGGATAAGATTTTAGTCGTAAAAATGATACGAATAATGAACGCGTTGCTGTTTTAGTGAGTGAGGTTTTAGCCACTGTTTTTGATGAAAAGAGCAATAATTCGTGGAGTTTGGGGCACTTTGATCAATATTAGCTGTCTGCTAAGTGTTATGGAATAGTTAAAAAAATTGTTAAATATTCAAATAGTGCTGTTGTTAGATACGATATCGTTTTTGTGCATTTTCAGTTGCTATGTCTTCCTGCGTTGCCAGAAGATGATACAGAAACATCAACGTTCGAAGAAGTTAAACAAACTCAATCAAAAAACGACACTGACTTTGAAGCAGATTTAACAATTCGTCAACATTTTAATCAGCAAGAACCGAATGATCTCATAAGAGACCTGAACCTCTCAAAGGAGTCTGCCGGATTACTTGCATCTAGATTAAAGGAAAGTAATCTACTTTAGCCAGGTACCAATATTACATTTTATCGTAAAAGAGATAAGGATTTGCTGCTCTTTTTCTCTGAGGAAAATAACCTGGTATTCTGTAACGTTATAAATGGACGTATCAGAATAAAAGATAGACGAATGGCGCAGTCCAAAACGTAGTTTAAAATGTGTCCTTTTACACAACGGTAACAAATATGTCTCAATTTAAATTGGCCATTTCACTACCATGGAAGAGAACTAGTCTTAAAAAAAATTAAGTATGAAGAATATCAGTGGGCAATTTGTGGGCAAATGAACCTTTGGTTTCGAGAGAAAAAATCTTACTTCCAAACTTGCAAATTAAATTAGGGCTTATGAAGCAATTTCTAAAAGCTTTAAATCGAGATGGTCTTTGTTTTGGTTACTTGACACGTAAATTTCCTGGGATTAGCACAGAAAATTTAAAAGCCGACATATTTGATGGTCCGCAAATAAGGCGCTTATGAAAGATCCCCAATTTACCGCATCAATAAACGAAATTAAATCTAACGCTTGGTGTTCATTTGTTCAAGTAGAACAAAATTTTCTTGGAGATTATAAGGCAGAAAATTACGTAGAGTTAGTGGAAACTATGCTTTCAAACTTTAATGTTCTCGGTTGTAATATGAGCATAAAAGTTCACTACTTTTACAACCACCTAGATCGCTTTCCAGAAAACCTAGGTGACTGCAGTGAAGAACAGGGAGAAAGAGACTGTCCAATTAAACTTTAGAAAGTCGTATAAAAGAAAATGTATAAGAGATAAGTAATGAATGTACGCATAAATACTTTTTGAATAAAGTACTTAACCCTGTATTTTTATTGTTTTTTTTTAACTGGCAGGTTTTAGCCACCATTTTTGATAAAAAGAGCAATAATTTGTGGAACTTTGATCAAAATTGGCACTCTGCTAGGTGTTATTGAATAGTTAAAAGAATTGTTAAATCTTCAAATAGTGCTGTTGTTAGATATGATATCGTTTTTGTGCACAGGAACATCAACGTCCGAAGAAGTTAAACAAACTCAGTCAGAAAACGGCAGTGACTTTGAAGCAGATTTAACAATTCCTAAACCTTTTAATCAGCAAGAATTGAATGATTTTATAAGAGATCTGAACCTCTCAAAGGAGTCTGCCTGCCGAAGTACTTGCATCTAGATTAAAGAAAAAGAATCCAGGTACCAATATTACATTTTATCGTAAAAGATATAAGGATTTGCTGCCCATTTTCTCTCAGGAAAATAACCTGGTATTCTGTTACGATATAAATGGACTCTTAGAAAAAATGGGTATGTCAGAATACACACTAGACAAATGGCGCCTTTTTATTGACAGTTCAAAACGTAGTTTAAAATATGTAATTTTACACAACGGTAACAAATATGGCTCAATTCGCATTGGTCATTCCACCACCATGAAAGAGGAATATGAAACAATAGCATTAGCTTTGAAAAAAATAAGTATGAAGAACATCAGTGGGTAATTTGTGTTGATCTAAAACTTCCCCCTAAGACAGCAAAGTCGATATACAAAATATCCTTCTTTTTTATGTCTTTGGGGCAGAAGAGCTAAGAATCAGCACTGGGTTAACAGAAATCTCATGATTCAAGGAAAACAAAACGTATTGAACGAACGTTTGGTTTCGAGAGAAAAAATCTTACTTCCTCCCTCGCATATTAAATTAGGGCTTATCAACTAATTTGTGAAAGCTTTAAATCGAAATTGACTTTGTTTTGGTTACTTGACACGTAAATGTCCTGGGATTAGTACGGAAAATCTAAAAGCCGGCATATTTGATGGTCTTCAAATCAGGCAGCTTATCAAAGATCCCCAATTTACCGCATCAATGAACGAGATTAAATCTAACGCTCGGTGTTCATTTGTTCAGCTAGTACAAGATTTTCTTGGAAATTATAAGGCACAAAATTAATATAGTTAGTGGAAAGTATGCTTTCAAACTTTTTTGTTCTCGGTTGTAATATGAGCACAAAAGTTCACTACCTCTACAAACACCTAGATCGCTTTCTATAAAACCTAGGTGACTGTAGTGAAGAACAGGGAGAAAGATTCCATCAGGATATTAAAACTACGAAAGATCGATATCAAGGGTGATTGGATAGCTACATGATGGCCGACTGCCGTTGGAGCCTTCAGTGAGACTATCCAAGTAAACTTTAGAAAGTCGTATAACAGAAAATTTTTAAGATAAGTAATGAATCTATGTATAACTACTTTTTGAAATAAATACTTAACTCTGTATTTTTATTGTTTTTTTAACTGGCAGGTTTTAGCTATTATTTTTAATGAAAAGAACAATAATTCGTGAAGTTTTGGGTACTTTGGTCAAAACTGGCAGTGTTAGTGTTATGGAACAGTTAAACAAAATGTTATATTTTCTAATAGTGCTGTTGTTAGATGGGATATCATTTTTGTGCATTTTCAGTTGCTATATGAGTATTTATTGTAAAAAAATGTTTAATATATTTACGATTTTGGTCTTAACGACTAGGAATGGAATAAATATTTTAAAGCGAAAAAAAAATATATATATATTTTGTAAAAATATTGTGCTACCTTTTATTTCTAGTATTCGATTATGATACATATATCCATAACTGATTTAATTACACTAAGTTTTCATTTAAATTAATTTACTAATAAATAAGATATTTTTATAAACTTGGTATATGCTTATATTTGTTGTTTCATATAATATATTGTTTAACATCTTCAGCAAAATAATTATATTCACACAATCATATAAGACATGTACTTAAGGAAAAGGAATACACTCGTACTGCTAGCAGGACGTTTAACTCTTCTGGCAGAACACTGACCAGTGAGGTTATAGGCCTTTCTAGCAGGACATATTTGTTTGTTAAAATGTACAGGGTGGTCTAATAATAGAGCACGTCGGCTGTAGTTTGGGAACCGTTAATGACAAACTTAAGGAAAAAAATATTTATAGGTAAATTGGCCCAGAGAAATCGCTGTAAATTATTTTCAAGTTCGAAAGTTGGTCGCTAGGGGGCGTAACACAACTCAAAAGTGTAAATGCCAATTTTCTCTTAAATTTCCCTAATTGAGGCATGTTGAAAATATAAGCATTGTATTCTTCAACCAATTAGACACTTTTTGCTTAAGACCATTTTTGTTTATTTTCAAAATGGTTGGTGAAAGGCAAACATTTTTACTTTCAATAAAAATAAAAATAAAAATCTCTGTTTTGGATGAACAGATTTTATTCAACTTGGTGTCGAAAAAAGAGGCTCTACTTGTGGAGCCATAAACTGTACCGTATTGACTTTGTTGGAGGTCACTAGATGGCGTTGTTTCGGAATTCTCAAAATAATGCTGATTTTCTCAAAAAAATCAAATGGTACGCTATGACTTTTATATCACAATTTATTTGGTAGTGATGAAGGACATTGAATAGTGAAATAAAAAATCAGGTTCCGCGTCTAAATTAAGAAATTTGATGATGGTACCTCGAATCCAAAACGTCGGATTGGAAAATTAACCTTGTCGTTTTGTAGAGGAGAAAAAGTGGCATTGGCAAATTTCAATTAATCCTAAAATTTTAGGAAAACTAAAATACTGAAAAAAAAAACAAGGCTCCAATAGAAACTTTAGTAATCTTGCATAACTGTAAAGAACAAAACTTAACAAAGGAACAAAACAAAAAATACTAAAACTCAATCTCATCTTCACATAAGCTCGCCAAAAAATAGCTAAAGCTAGGGCGAGGTAGTGTAGGACTCGATTTGGACAAAAAGATTAAACCGAGTTCTACCTTGCTTCAGTGAAACAAAAAAATGGCGAAATGAATTAACAAGTAACAACAAATATATTTAAAATTACTGAAAACCACTTTCGCAAATGTTCAAAACGCCTGCCGTCATTGTCAGTACAAAGTTGCAATATTTCCTGTATCGATTGGACTGCAGCAGCAGTATTTCTATAGCACAATTTGAAATAAATTGGTTAGTAGTTTTTTAGTAATATTTTTTTAATATTTCACTACACCGCCATTTTCGTTTTACCAAAACGTTACCAGTCATCCCCATATGGCCCTTAATTTTTGACCAACCAAAATTTGAAGTCAATCGGGTAAGTAATTTTTTAGCTATGCCGCGAAGAGACAGACCTATAGACAGACAGACAGACGGAATTGAGAAAACATGTTTTTCGGCATTTAGGGACCCTGAAACGTAAAAATCTGAAAAAATCTCGGAGGGCGATTAGAATACTTCCCTTTTACGAGGAAAGTAAAAACACGGCGATACGAACTCCTAATGTTTTCACTTAAAAAAAAAGTGCAAAAGTGATACCATCCTCTTTTTAAAGTATGCAAGTTGTGATAAAGAGCCGTTATGCGGTGTTTTGTGGTTGTTACTTATATACGTCGAACTTTAAAAATCCAACAACGGTATTAGTTCTCTCGTAATAGGGAAGCATTTGTAATCATGAAAAAATCACCCTCCCAAGTTTTTACAGATTTACATTTTTTAGAGTCTTTAGATGCCGAAAAACATTTTTCCCATTTTCGTCAGTTTATCTATATGTCTGCTCGCGGCAAAGCTAAAAACTACCTACCCGATTAAATGTTAGTAAAAAATTAGGGGTCATATAGGGATAGCACCGTAACACTTTGGTAAAAATACAACATGGAGGTCCAATAAAATGTTTAAAAAATCAATGTAAGGGATTATGCGATTGACCTCAAATATGGCACAAAAATCAAGTTCGATTAAAGGAATTAGTTTTTTTTAATTTTGGTAAAAATCCAAAATGGCGGTCTACTAAAAAGTTAGTCTGAAAAAGTTACTTATCCCAGTGAGATCAAAGTTAGGGATGAAATGGTAAAATTCTGGTGCAAATTTAGTATGGCAAAACAAAATAGCGGCCTAACGAAACATTTAAAAAATCAATGTGAAAAACTACTTACTTAAATTTGGTACATAAATCAACTACATACGGATGAACTGGTGAGACTTTAATACAAATACAAAAAGGCGGAACGAAATGGCTGCCGAAGAAAAGATTTAAAAATCAATGTAAAAAATTGGTAAATATAACATAGTTTATTAACAAGTGAACTTTATACAAATCCTATTTACAAATTATTTCAATGTCTTACTCGCAAAACGGAAGTATTGTAATCGTGAAAAATAACCCTCCCAAGTGTTTCCAGATTTCATGTTTTAAGGTTCCCAGATGTCGTGTTTTCCTTTTTCCGTTAGTCTGTCTTGGCTAAGTTTTGTAATTTAGGTAAAAATCCAACTTGCCGGAACAAGATATTTAAAAAATCAACGTAAAAAACCACTTATTCGATTTACTTATAACTTGCATTTGCATAGACCTAGTTGCGGGGCTTGTCCCCTCATCTTACTGCTACTACCTTTAATTTTGCAGAAAAATTGAGAAATCCGCCCCTGAAAGTTCATGACTGATATTAAATAAACAATCTTAGAGGACCACAATGCTTAGAGGACCACAATGGTTATCTAGGTCTCCATTTCTTATATAAAATTTTTATATCATTAATATCATTCATAAAATATTATTTAAATATATTTATAATATAATCATATTAATATTATTTATATAAATTTTTTTTTTGTTTTTTTAAAACAATTTTAAATAAAAATGTCCCAAAGTTTTTAAGTGGAATGCATAAGTCTATATTAAAGAACAAGATCTTATAAAGTCCTAACTTCCTCTAGACTTAGCTGCAAACCTATTTGAACTATTATGTGAAGGCTAAGTATAAAATCAAACTTCTTTTGAATTCCTACAAGTTTCGATAGCTGTATGTTCGTTTTTTGACTTTGTGAATAATTAAAGTTATTATTAAACATCTTCTAACTATCTGTCTACAAGTTACAAAACTGACAAATTTTAACTATTTTCGACCAATAATAAAGATTAGTTAGCACAGTTCGGTTACTCTCCGCTAAAAGAACAATCAAATTATTTCGCCTTCGCCATTTCAGCAAGGATTTTAAAATACTGGACTATTATAAATTATTTTGACGATAAAAATCAAAATACTGGCCTCTCCCGTTGGTTATCTATAGTTTTACATATTTGAGGTGCTTCGCGACCGCGAGATAATGTAGCACTTTACGTAAACCACTGAATATTTGAAAAAATATCGACTACATTTTAAAGATGTCTATTGTGTACGTCTTGATAAAAGCCTACAGGACTCAATAGTCAATTTTTCTTTCTAGCTAGGTTCTTAAATTTAAAATATGTATGAAAACATCAATTGATGATACATTTGAAACAAGTAAAAGTATATACATTTTATGTAGCCGATATAATGTTTCATGAAGATTTTGACATCAGTACATAAGCAATATATTTGTTGAGAGTTCTGAAAAATAATCAATCTGTGAACTTGATAACTATTCTACGTAAAAATTGAAATTTGGTTATTTTAGTCAAGTTTCATTTGGAATTAAGAGAAAAAAAGTGGCTCTGACATTTGGATAATTTTCATTGTTATAATAAATCAGTGTTAAAGGACTTTTGCTTACCAAAGCGCTATATTGGCAATATTAAAAGAGAACCCAAAACTACTTTTACACTTATTAATATTGACTATAAAAATTCGTCTATTTCCTTTAGGAAAATCATTATGGAAACTGCTTTAGTAGTATTACGAAACCCACTCAGAACTGATAGGCAAACACTTGACATAGCAAGTCGTAGTTACTGAGTGTTAATATTTAAATAAAATAAGGGCGTAATGGTTCATAAAAATGCAATTAATTTACTACAACATTTCTACTTGAGTTATCAATTCGTGCGCTCATAGACATAGATCATTTTAAAGATTATATTTTCATACATTCAGCATTATTTGAATAATTTCGTTGCTCCCTCAAATGAAAAAAACTCTGTTTTGCAGTATTGAAACGTACGTATATCCTATTCCTGTCCGTTATTATTAATATACGCACGATAATCTCAAAATGATATTCGATTTTCCCTTCATGTACAAACTCCTAGCTAAATAACAGTTAAAAAATTCTCGGATAACACCCAAATTTGCTATAAATGTCCTTCCAACGGTCAAAACTTAATCATTTCTGAGAAAAAAATGGTAAATTTTGACCATTCTTTGATGTAATTTAAGCAAATATTTTATTTATTTTATTGCCCATTACTATTGTAGCGATAAAAACTATTTTATTTGCCTCTAGTTATGTTAATGCAAATGCCTTATATATTCAAGAAAAATTGGGACAGGGAGATTTGGTGCTACTCTGATGATATTCGTGTGTGATAAAAAGTGATATTTGCAACAATTGAATATTCTTATTTACAGTGAAGAGTTTCAAACGAACATTTGGCTGCAACAGTTTATAGGGAAAGAGTTAGACAGAAGACCACCAAACGATAGAATGTTTATGTTAGTATCAACACGTTTGGAAAAAAAGAAACGTAATTTCAAGGAACTAATTTCATTAGATTTTTATTTTTGAGATTATATGAAGACATTAGTGTATCGTGGCGATGAAATTTTAATGGAAAAGGTATTAATAATCGATGTTTTGCTATATCGAAGCAGATAAAACCACTCCAGCAGATATACTGAAAAATTTTTTGGTTAGTGTAGAATTGTGTTTCTATTAATTGAACATTTTTATTTATACAAAAGAGTTATTAATGGGGTTTTCTCAATAATTGAGCGACAAAATCTAAAATCGAATACAATGACTTAATTTAACTAGCAGTCAAAATGACAATTCGTGCGGCATCAGAAAGTGTAATTTTAATATTTCCGCTTTGTCAAAAAATAGTAATTTTTAAAATGGCCATACTTTCAAAGCCCTTGAGTTGTGACTACGGCTGAACGATTATTCAACTAATAATAATAACTATCGAATTTTTCTCCGTTAATCGAGATATCGATTAACCGATGTTTTTTATCGATTTATTCGATTAATCGATGTTTTTTATGGAGTTATTCGAATAATCGGAATAATTGCTTTTTTCAAACAATCCATTTTTTCAATTAATCGATTTCTTCGATTATTTTGATTAATCGATTAAAAAATCGATTATTACTATTTTTTTGTAGACGGTTAATCATTTTTTTAAGAAATGGATATGGTTTATTTCATATGCGTGGTTTCCATTTAAAAAAAAAAAAGATTTTTGATAGTTTTTAATTTAATTTATATTCTTATTTTTTGAACATCCTGTACTAATTCTTATCAAAATTGTACACAAAAACTGCTAAATAGGTTTTTGTCCACAAAGACACTTACCCAAGTGAATTAATAAAATCTTCCGTATATAAAAAACTGGCAACCACAGATAAAATATGCCCAGAATTTTAGGTGAAATCCAAAACTAAAATAATATGCAGGGTGTTTTATTTAAAATTATTTATTTTTATTTTTTTTTCACTTCTTTCTACATCAAAATTTGACTTTAGAATATTTGTTTTCGACCTTGACCATTTTTTTCCGAAGCTAAAAGCAATCTGTGAACTTAATAACTAATCCACGGTGCAGAAAAATTTAAGGATTTGTCGCTAATTCATGATCTACGTAAAAATAGAAATTTGGTCATTTTAGTCAAGTTTCATTTGAAATTAAGAAAAAAAAATGGCTCTGACATTTAGATAATTTTCATTAAACTTCCATTGTTATAATTAATCGGTTTTAAAGTACTTATAGTATTTATTTTGCTTACCAAAGCTCTATATCGGTAATATTTAAAGAGAACCCAAAACTACTTTTACTCTTATTAATATTGATTTATTATTTGTAGGGACTGTAAAACATAATAACATGTATTAACAAATAAAAATTTACTAAAAACCCGCCTATTTCCTTGTGTGTTTTTGACCCCCCTCTGACCAATGTTCGACCCTTTTGTTATTTTTTAGATAGGGATGAACAGAATAGATGAATTTTTATATTTCCATATTTTGGCAATTTTCTGGAAAACTATTTGTTTTTCACACTTTTTTGTAACAACTGGAGTTTGGAAAGTTATCATCAAGAACATCACCGTATTAAAAAGTATAATACTAAACTTTTCTATGAGACTTGCAAAAATGTGTCTATAAATCCTGCATATATAGAACTAACGATTCAAGCCACGACACACAAAGATTATCACTGGGAGAAAGATAACAATTAGTAACAAAACATTAAGCAAGAAGAAACCTTCCTTAGCAAAAGTTACATCCTTCATTTATGAAGTTTATCTTTACTTTGTATAACCCTTTTCCCCTTTAGAGACTACTTCATGAATATTAAACAAAGTTTTGGGCTTTTCTCTTTTCTCCCGATGTTCGACAATCTAATTATTATTTATATTTGCATTCTTATCTGCCTTCATAACGACAGGATGCAAATTAAATGTTTTATGAGATTTATTTTCAGACCTTTATGGCCAAAATGTTCAGTTAACTTAAACTGGCTGTTTTTTGTAAATTATTATAATACAGCAGTATTTATTGAATTTTGTTGAAATAATTAAAATGGAGTTAATAAATTAAACTAATAGGTCTATATATATATATATATATATATATATATATATATATATATATATATATATATATATATATATATATATATATATATATATATATATATATATATATATATATATATATATATATATATATATATATATATATATAAATATATATAAATCTGTTTTTAAATTCATTATTAGTTGTTGCCTGCCTTAAGGCTTATTAACTACCTTGAAACACTATTATGCTAACTTCAAACAATAACTTTGTTATTTTCGTGATTCTCGGGACGAAAGTCCAATAGTTCCACAATTCCAAAAAAATCGGTAAATTTCCTTTACTCGGAACTTCCCTTGTTATGAATCTTACTTTCTTTTAGGTATAGTGAAGTGTGGCAACATTTATTTCAGTAAATAGCCATTACTGTCATTTCAAAAATTTTTATTGGGTGCCATTTTGTTCCATCATATTGGATTCCTACCAATATTTTGCCAGTTTCTACCTAAGCTACACTTGATCCTTGGGCACAATTTAGAGCAAATTCAATAAGTAGTTTCTACATTGACACATACCGCCATTTTGTTACGTCATGTTAAATTCATACCAGTTTATCCCTATATCACATTTAATTTTTCTGCCAAATTTAAAGCCAATTTAATTCGATTTTTTACATTAATTTTTTAAAAATTTTATTTGGCCGCCATTTTGTTCAGCCATTTTGAATTCGTACCACAACTTTACCAGTTTATCTCTATATCACACTTAATGCTTCCACAAAATTTGAAATTAATTTAATAAGTAGTTTTTTCAGGCTGATTTTTTCAATATTTTATTAGGGCGCCATTTTGTTTTGCTGTTATATTCATACCAAAATGTTACCAGTTCGTTCCTATGTATCACTTGATTTTTGTGCAGAATTTGCGGTAAAATGGATAATTAGTTTTTTTAGTAATATTTTTTTAACGTTTCACTGGACCGCCATGTTGTTCCAGCATATTGGATTTTTATCAAAATATTGCCAAGTATACCCCAATATGACCTTACATTTTTGACTAAAATTTGAAGTCAATCTGATAAGTAGTTTTTAAGCTATGCCGCGAAATGACAGGCAGAGAGACAAACCGACAGACAGACCGACGGAATTGACAAAACAGTTTTATATATAAAACGTAAAATATGTAAAACCTGAGAAGATGATTTTTTCACGATTACAAACATTTTATTTGGCCGTCATTTTGTTCGGCCATCTTGAATTAGTACCTCAGTTTTAATGGTTCATTTCTATACTACAATTAGTTATGGCACACAATTTGAAATCAGTTCATTAAATAGTTTTTCAGGCTGAATTTTTTAAGTATTTTATGGTTTTGCCATCTTGGATTCGTACCAAAATCTTACCAGTTGATTCCTACATAATACTTGGTTTTTGTACAAAATTTGAGATAAATTGGATAAGTGGTCTTTTAGTAATATTTTTTAACAATTCACTAGGCCGCCATTTTTTTACTATAATGGATTTTTAGCAAAATGTTACCAAGTCATCCCGATATGCCCATTAATTTTTTACCAAAATTTGGGGTCAATCGCGCAAGCAGTTTTTAACTATCCCGCGAACAGACACACAGACAAGCACTAGACTCACGGAATTGAGAAAACATGTTTTTCGGCATCTAGGGATCATGAAACGTCAAGATCTGAAAAAATATTGGTGGGAAGCAACAAAACCTAATACCGTAACTTCAACAGCAGATAAAGCACTGTAAAAAGTACAAATATCTCGGCATGCACATCACTAACGATGGTAGTTTGGATGAAGAAATTAAACACAGAAACAACCAGGGCAATAGGGACAAGCATCCCTCGTAAAACGGAAGTAAAAGATTACACAAGCCAACACACATTTTGGTGCCTGCGATTTTTTAACTGTTCCTGGCTAATTTTTGGATGCAGAATGTAAAAAAGTTCTCAGATTTTGTCTATCAGATCTAGTTAAAAAAAAATTGTGTATTTATTTTACGTTATAACTGTTATAACATATAATATTACTATTGCCAGTTAAAAAAACAAAGACACATGGATTTAAGTATTTATTGCAAAAACTTAATTTACATAATTACACTAATCACATAAAAATTTTCTTTTATACGACTTTCTAGAATGGAGTTTACTAGCGCAGTCTCGCTGGAGGCTCCAGCAGTAGTCCGCCATCATGTGGCTATCCCATCGTCCTTGATAACGATCTTCCATAGTTTTAATATCCTGATGAAATCTTCCCCCTGTTCTTCACTACAATCACCTAAGTTTTCTGGAAAACGATCTAGGTGGCTGTGGAGGTAGTGAACTTTCGTACTCATGTTACAGCCGAGAATATTAAAATTTGAAAGCATAGTTTCCACTAATTCTATGTAATTCTCTGCTTTATGATTGCCAAGAAAATTTTGTACTACTTGAACAAATGAACACCAAGCGTTAGATTCAGTCTCGTTCATTGATGTGGTGAATTGTGGATCTTTAACAAGTTGCCTTATTTGAGGACTATCAAATATACCAGCTTTTAGTTTTTCCGTGCTAATGCCAGGAAATTTACATGACAAATACCTAAAACAATTTCCATCTCGATTTAAAGCCTTCACAAATTGCTTCATTAGGCCTAGCTTGATATGCAAGGGCGGAAGTAAGATTTTTTCTCGTGAAACCAAAGGTTCGTTGATCACGTTTTGTTTTCCTTGAATCATGCAATCTCTTGAAGGCCAAGTTAACACCCAGTGCTCATTGTTAGCTCTGCTGTCCCAAAGGCACAAAAAACAAGAATATTTTGAATAACCACTCTGCTGTCCAAGGAGGAAGTTAACCATTTTTAAATCAACACAAATTGCTCACTGATGTTCTTCATATTTAATTTTTCTCAAAACTAATGCACTTCTTTCATATTCTTCCTTCATGGTAGTAGAATGACCAATAGGAATTGAGCCATATTAGTTACCGTTATGTAAAAGAACACATTTTAAACTACGTTTTGAACTGTCAATAAAAAGGCTCCAATCATCTGGAGTGTATTCAGGCAAACCCATTTTTTCTAAGAGCCCTTTTATATTGTTACAGAATACCAAGTCATTTTCCTGAGCGAAAAAGGGCAGCAGATCCTTATTTCTTTTACGATAAAATGTAATATTAGTACCTGGACAAAGTAGATTTTTTTCTTTTAATCTGGATGCAAGTAATTCAGCGGATTCCTTTGAGAGATTCAGGTCTCTTATAAGATCGTTTAGTTCTTCTTGATTGAAACACTGCGGAGTTGCTAAATCTGCTTCAAATTCGCTGTCGTTTTCTGATTGAATTCTATGAACTTCGTCAGACGTTTCTGTATCGTCTTCTGTCAGTTCGGGTAGACTGCTGAATGATGGAACGGGTATTTCTTCCGAATGCGCTACAGGCCTTCTTGCAGAATCTAGATCAGGATATGTCCATTTGTGTCTATTGTTTCTATTTATGCCTTTAATATTAACGAGACAAAAATAGTAGTCGTCATGATGGTTTCACGGTCCTCTCCAAACAATTGGTACCCCAAACTTTAGGCACTTCCTCTTTCCAGTTGTCCACTGTCGCAAATGTTCAACCCATGTTTTACATACGAAATGTGGGGCCCAAGATTTATCTTGATATCCTAAATGAACGCCAAAATAGGCAAGATAAGCTTTTTTCACAAAGTCAGAAATCGTTTTTCTGCTCTCTTTCAAAGTGTATTCACCACATACATAACAAAAAACATCGGGATGATTTACACAGGTACGTCTGCTTGTGGATGCCATTGTTTCAGTTTAGTGTCTTGATACTACAAAACGACCAAAATTTACACAAAATGATAGCACAACTTTACTTGGGAAAACTCAGTAATATACTAAATCAAGTACAGCCAAGCAGGTATAGAAGGATCGGGTCATAGGCAATTACAGGTATAAAAGTAATTAAAAGCAGTGTATTGAGTAGTCCCTAATATAGGAACATTGGGTCAGGGACAATTCCAGGTATCCATTTGGTTAATTAAATTCTAGGAAATTTCTATTTTGACGACTAAGTACATATTTATCTCTTTATTTGTTGTCCTTTATCAGAAAAAAATATCAATTAACCTGTAACCTGTATCTCAAAAACTAGAGCTCATAGAAAAAATCTGGTGGCATTTTTGGAATCAGCACTTTAAAAACATCTAAAATCAGATGTTAGATTTCCGGCACTAAATTTTTGTTTTCATTTTGTTACCCTGTGTTATTCATAGTTGGCCAAGATGTTCACCAAATGTTCCAAACCGGTCCCAGCCAATTACTCTTTAGAAAGATGGTCTCTAAGTTATTAAATTTTGTTTTTCAATATGACGCTTACATACAATTTTCCAAAGAATACCCTACTTTCTTTTACACCTCGTAGCATACGCTACGTACAAAGTAAGGCGTTCTCCGGGGCAAGATATCAAGTCAGGAAGAATCGAGCTTCAAATTTTGAAATTAAAACTATTTTGATTTTGTAGAAAAAAAAATAGGTATTCGAGTTCAGTTTATTTCTAAAAGTGTATTTGAATTTGTGCCATAAATGTCGTAGTAATCCGACCAGTCTGTTTAATTTGAGAGGAATTACAAAAATAGCATAAAAATATTGAAATAATGAACATTTTTGACATATTAGCTGTTTAGATACAATCCTTTTGAACTACTTATGACGTATTTCAGGTAAAAGTTTCTAATCACATAACATTCGAAAAATAATGCCATTAATATTCCAATAATAATAAAATTTTTGATAGAAGTGTTATTAAGGCAACGAAGGAAAATCCATCGTCAATTTGTACGAGTTATGGATCATAAAACTAAAGTTTTAAAAACCCCAGTTCATAAAATTTTTCAGAAATACCACAATCAAAATAAGACGAAGGAAATCATCGGGTTAAAAGAGAACAGGCAAGTTGTTTTAGGCTAATGGTTTGGGTTTACGTTTTACTATACAGCCCATAAGTTCTGTCTGAACAGACTTTACACGGCGAACACTTTCTTTGATTTTACGAGGAAAACCTGAAACCCTGCAAACAAATGTCAAAGCTATAAATAATTTATTGGCTACTAAATAGTACTAGCAATAAAGACGAGATAAAATCAAGTCTCATTGATAAATAAAAATCACAATAAAAAGTAAAACCTCTGCCATAAACTACAGTCAGTCTGATCGCTGATTTAATACACTAATAAATTCAAATTTTATTATTTTATGAACAGATTTCAAATAATTTAATGTGGATCAAAAAGCGGTATTAAGATAAAATCCTATGCGACTTATGTGATATGCTGTGCGACGAATAATACGGGTCAAAACTCCTGTCAATTATTTATCTAGTTTTACTATCACGTTTTTGGGTCCGTTTTACTAACGCCGCATACTTATGAATTGTACTTTGCCGCACGTTTTTTTTTCTTATCACAACGGCGTGATTTGATAATTTTGAATACACAAAATGCGTAGAACAGAGATGCCCTAATATTTAGATAGATTCGATATTTTACTTCAGTGGTTCTCAAACTTTTTGCATATGTACACTGTCAATTCTTATTATATACCATTCATTCAAGCCTGAAAAAGAACAATCTCAAACTATTTTTTTATTGTTACTTTCCTCGTAAAAGGAAAGTATTGTAATCGTGAAAAAATCACACTGCCGAAAAACATGTTTTCTCAATTCCGTCTGTCCGTCTGTTCGCGGCATAGCTAAAAAACTACTTACCCGATTCACTTCAAATTTTGGTCAAAAATTAAGGATCATATGAGGATGACTTGATAACATTTTGATAAAAAACCAATACGGCGTAACAAAATGACGGCCTAGTGAAATGTTAAAAAAATTATTATTAAAAAACTGGTTGTTCAGTTTATCTCAGTTTCGCACAAACATAAGTATTGTGCTGAAATCATCTGGTAGCGGCTTAATAAAATATTTAAAATTTCAGCCTCAAAAAACTGCTTAATGAATTTGTTTCAAATTGTGTGCAATTGCTAATTGTGGTATAGCGATCAACAAGTAAAATTGTGGTACATTCAAGATGGCCGAATAAAATGGCGACTAAATAAAATGCACACCAGAAGCACATACCATAGCGCAGGTGCGATTCAACAAGAGCATATACATTTCTCGCCATATTCCCTCCTAAATTGCAGTCCTAACCGCAAAATGAGATCTCATCTCAGTCCTTGCTATGGCCCGGTTATCAAGCATTATTTCTCTGTAAATTAACATCTAAAATTTACTAAATTGGTTTTGGACACATTATTCATAAGACAATTGACGTTGAACCCCTCTTTGACTTTAATTAAATCTATATTTACAACGTCCGCTAGTTCAACAGCATTACGATGATGATTGTTCCACAATATTGTGGTATCCTCAGCAAATACTGTAAAGTTTCCGGATATATCCTGTGGAACTCTCTCACGCATGTTTAAGTAACTCGATTGCTCCGTATTAAATAAAACGCTGTGACTTCGGCCAGATAAATATGGCGAGATAAGGTAACATCTCAAGTTTCCTCAGCAATATTCCATGACCTACACAGTCGAAAGCTTTAGTGAGATCACAGAATACTGTCGCAGGTACAACTTCTCAAGGAAGGAAAATATTGCATCGCCTGTGTTCTTACCAACCAAAAATCCAAATTGAGCATCGAGCAGAGCATTTCTAACCAAAAAACTAAGCATACGTTTTTTTCGCAAGCTTCTCAATAATTTTGGTTAATGTTGGGAGCAAGGAAACTCTGATGGTTCCTCTGTGTCGCCTCCCTTAAACAGAGGAATGACCGTTGCTAGTTTGGGGCAATGAAGAAGTACTCCCTCAGAAAATGACCGATTTATTGCCTTTACTAGAGCATTTAATGCAGAATCTGACAGTTTTAAAAATATTTTTATAGAGATTTTGTCGCATCCAGCAGCATTTTTACTTTTAACTTCTGTAAAAATCTCTTTTATTTTATATATATTCACCAATTCAACCAATTCACCAACAATCTTTCAACATTCTTTCGGTCTATTGCACGTCTTGTTTATTCTATTAGGGAAATACATATTTTTTGCAATTCTAATAGTTTCTCTATAAATTTTCCGATAAGAATTGTAGTATAATATAAATATAGATTTATGAATAAAAATTTTCTTAGTGACTGTAGAGATCGCATATTTTTCGCTGATACTTTCACCCCCTTCGTAAACCAAGGTTTCTTCTGTTTATGTTTAATTTTTTAAAAGAAAAGCAATATTGAATTTATTTAGTAAAATACTATGAGAGGCCTCTAACAGATTCGCAACATTCAAAGCTATATCCCAATTAACACCTTCTATAAGTTGGCAGAACTTACTATAATTTCCCCTAGTAAATAATCTACCAAAATTTGCCAATTTTTTTAAACTTCTTCGTTAAAAAACTAGGGTTTATGACAGAACAATCAACTAGTTCGCTATTTATATTAGAACATAATCAATCACGGACTTAGAATTGTTACTTATACGTGTAGGCTCAAAACTAATTATCCAATTTACCTCAAATTTTGCACAAAAATCAGGTGTTACATAGTAATGAACAAAATGGCGGTCTAATAAAACGTTAAAAAAACAGCCTGAAAAAACTAGTTATTAGATTGATTTCAAATTTTGTCCAAGAATTAAGTGTGATATAGACATGGTAAAATTGTAGTACGAATTTCACATGAAATCAGTGTAAAAAACGACTTATTCAATTTATTTTAAATTCGGACCGACCAAAAATTATGTAAGACTGGAATATGGTGAACCAAAATGGAGCTCAATAAAAATATTTTAAAAAGAGACAGTAGATATGAGATACTAAATTACTATATGACTATCTAAATGGGTCACACTTCACTATTCCTAACAAAAGAAAAGATTCAGTACCAAGTTCCTGTTAAAGAAAATTTATCGATTTTTGTAAATGTGCTACCAAATGTGGCTCGCGATAATGATGGCACATCAGGAAATTGAAATCTTATAATTATAATGTAATACTTTAAAAACACATGTAAATACTTGTTTACACTACAAGATTTAATTACTATAAGGTTCGTATAAATAAACGATGCCAGCGAATGATAGCTTTGGGTTTTCCCGTTACATTACGATAAGTAGCCCCATTTTAAAATCGTCTAATTGATTAGTAATTAAATATTGCCTATGAATGAATTCATTTAAATGCAAAAGTAATTCACAGATAGGTTAACCTACTTAATAATTATACCGTAGTGGTAATGTTATCGCAAAAGAAGCGATAGGGGAAACCCTAGTATAATACTACAACAAAAAAAACACAGTTTGGAAAAAACATTGCTACTGAATTAAAATTAAAAATTATCAAGATCGACAAGTTATTGATGATGCTGGCATCTACAAAATTCGCCAAAACATTATTTACTAGCGTACGCGAAGTTGTATGTCCCCATTTAACTATCGTACTCATTTTACCACAATGGCTATAATATATATAATTATTGTTCCGTCCTGCACCAGTCTTAATTTTATTTTGTCCAATATCGACCCCCTGCTCTTTGTACATAGAATATATTTTTCTCCTGATGATGTCTTTTCACAATCTTCTACATGATGTGTCTGAAAATCTTCTCGTTTTTTTCTGTTGCTGAGTATTGGCTTTCTTACAATATCCTTAATCGTAGGAAATAGGGTTTTAGTGAGTTCAATGGTTTCTCGCAAAGCACGTTGTTTATTAAAACTTCCTTTTTCCAAAGTTTACGATGTTTGTCAAGAACGCAATACATATATCGTGTATTTTAAGAAATCATGGATCTTGGGATTAGACTGTGTCAACATGGAATCACTTTCCGACGTTTCGCTTCAGGGGTCTTCACTTCACGAGATCGGAATACTGAACGAGCTCGGAGAGACCCAGGCCAGCTATTTAAAGTCGACCTGTGTTTACCGAAGCGTGACTCGGTGTAACGATCGGTTTCCATGTATGATGTAGACTGAAGCCCGTATCTCTATTAAAATTATTAGGATGCTTATAAGTTTCAATAGATTCTTTAATTTTGCGTTTATAGAGTCCCGAAACCGATGCAAGAACTTTGGTTTCTTTTACATTTATGATATGCCCAGTAGAATGTTGGTGTTCAGATACAGCAGATTGTACAATTTGTTTCTTTATGATACATCGTTCATGTTCCTTAAGCCTAGTCGATATGGATCGTCCAGTTTTTCCAATATAGACATCACCACAGGAACAAGGAATTGCATATAGTCCTTCCGTTTGAAAAGGAATAATGTCCTTTGGCGATCTCAAACATTGTCCAATTTTCTTGTATGTGTTGACGATTGTATAAATGGAAGAACTACATTTCATATAGGTAATTCCTTATTAGTATCATTTCGTGGAGTAGGATTATTCAATTTTCTAATTGATCGTCTAATATAACACTGGTTAACAAGAAATTTGCCACAGAAAAAAAATTACCTGTTTTTGGTGTTTTTTTGTGCGCTGAAACCAAATATATTTTTAGAATTTTTCTATCACCCACAGTTTTTATGTTCTAGTATAAAATATAATACAGGTAGTATATTAAATTACAATACAGGTAGCAGCTCAATATAGTGCACAAATACTTAATTTTGCAGTACACTACCTGTTTTTATTATATATTTAGCATAATAAAGTTCAGATAAGAGAACATTTTATTATACAGGTAATATAATATAGTCTATGCCGCCGCTGCTGCCGACGACACGTAGCCATTTTATACACCTATGACGGTCAATCAGTCCAACGGCTTAGTCGTTTGTTAGACTTTACCAAGCGCGTTTATCGTGTCTCGTGTGCAATCCGGAATTTAGAACTATTCAGTTGTGTTTTATTTTTGGTGTATACCAAAATACCGTGTTTTCACAAAATGCCTAGAAATTGTGTAAATCACCCAAACAGTTTCTGCTATATCTGCGGTGAGTTAACGTTTAAATTCCAAAAACGTTCATTTACACCTCTGATTAAAAAATGCTACGAACAGTACTTTGGCTGTAAAATAGGAGATCAAGATAAACCTTGGGCCCCCATATTTGTTGTGTTACTTGTGTTAAAACTCTCACAGCCTGGGCAAAAGGAACTCGTCATATGGCATTTGCTATTCCTATGGTTTGGCGAGAACCTAAAGATCATAGCTCGGATTGTTATTTCTGTTTAACAAATATAACTGGAATAAAATCAAAATCCAAACACACTGTCAAGTATCCAAACTTACCATCGGCAATAAGACTAGTACCTCACAGTGATCAGCTACCTGTACCACAGCCTCCGGAGCATATGATCCTGAGTGATGATGAGTCGGAAGATGTTTTAGAAGTAAACAGGGCAGAAACAAATTTGCAATCTGATCCGCTATTTGACCCAGGTCATTTTTCAAATAAGCCACATTTGTTAAGTCAAGGGGATCTGAACGATCTTGTACGAGATTTAAACTTGTCTAAGAAGCAAGCCGAACTTTTAGGTTCTAGGTTAAAGAATTGGAATCTCCTTCAGAAGGAAACTAAAGTTTCGTTTTATCGTAGTCGTCACCAGCAATTCAGTGACTTCTTTTCCATTGAAGATAGGATAGTGTTCTGTCATGATGTTATATCTGTAATGCGAGAACTTGAGCATCAATATAAAACAGATGAGTGGCGATTGTTCATCGATTCGTCCAAAGTCAGCTTGAAGGCGGTTCTACTGCACAATGGAAACAGGTTTCCGTCCGTTCCTTTGGCTCATGCTACCAATATGAAGGAATCATATGACAACATGAAGGTTCTGTTGGACAAAATTAATTATAAAGACTTTAAGTGGGCCATATGTGGTGATTTGAAAGTTGTAGCGCTTCTACTTGGAATGCAACTTGGTTACACAAAGTATTGTTGTTTCCTTTGTGAGTGGGACAGCAGAGACAAGAAAAACCATTACACAAAGAAAGTATGGCCAGAAAGAACATCTTTGATTCCAGGGAATAAGAACATTGTAAATCCTCCCCTTGTAGATCCTAGGAAAATTTTACTACCCCCTTTGCATATTAAGCTTGGCTTAATGAAAAATTTCGTTAAAGGTATGGATAGAGAGGGTAATGGATTCGCGTACCTAAGAAATGAGTTTCCTAAAATCAGCGAAGCAAAAATCAAAGAGGGTATATTTGTAGGACCCCAAATCAGAGAACTGCTTAACGATGACAAATTTATTTCAGAACTCAATGCATTTGAAAAAAAAGCATGGCTATCGTACCAGGATTTGCACCGATTTTTTGGGAAATTGCAAATCAGAAAACTATCAGGAATCATTTTTTGCACTCACACTTGGATTTTTTTCCGAAAAATCTTGGGGCAGTCAGTGACGAGCATGGAGAAAGATTCCATCAGGATATCTCTACTATGGAAAAGCGTTACCAGGGGAAGTGGAGTCCCAGTATGTTGGCAGACTACTGTTGGACACTCAAGAGGGATATACCTGAAGCCAAATACAAGCGAAAATGCCACATAACTACATTTTGAGGACAATTTTTTATTGTACAACTCACGTTCTTGTATGCTTATTTATGAAAAAAAAAAATATATATATATATATATATATATATATATATATATATATATATATATATATATATATATATATATATATATATATATATATATATATATATATATATATATATATATATATATATATATATATATATATATATATATATATATATATATAATATATATATATATATATATATATATATATATATATATATATATATATATATATATATATATATATATATATATATATATATATATATATATATATATATATATATATATATATATATATATATATATATATATATATATATATATATATATATATATATATATATATATATATATATATATATATATATATATATATATATATATATATATATATATATATATATATATATATATATATATATATATATATATATATATATATATATATATATATATATATATATATATATATATATATATATATATATATATATATATATATATATATATATATATATATATATATATATATATATATATATATATATATATATATATATATATATATATATATATATATATATATATATATATATATATATATATATATATATATATATAGGCCTTGTCACTATAAAACTATGCGTGATGGAAAAAATCTGAAAACATATTTGAATTGAGCGTAAAAAGTTTTATATAGTGTACCTTATTTAGTTCGTGTGGCAAGAAAAAAGTTTAATTTTGTTAACCAGTGTAATCAGTCCAATATTCATTCCGTCTTAAGGCTTGAGTCAGTTTCTCTGTTTCCGATTGTAAAGAATTTTGGTCACAAATCGCGAGGTATCTGTAAACCAACGAATTAATAACTGATTGCTTCTGTGCTGGATGATGATGGGAATTTGCATTTAAGTACTTGTTCGTATGCGTTGGTTTTCTATATACAGAGTGACCTAAGCAACCATCCCCTTTCCTTTGTACAAAAACATCTAGGAAGGGAATCGTGCCTTCTGAATCAATTTTCATCGTTAATTTTATGTTAGCATGGTGTTGATTCAGATGATCAAGAAACCCAGGGAGGTTACTGGACCATGAAGCCATATTACAAAAGTGTCATCTACATATCTGAACCATGATTTTGGTTTTAGTAGAGACGACTCTAAGGCTTCCTCCTCAAAAGCTTCCATGAAGATATTGGCTACCACTGGTGACAGTGGAGATCCCATGGCTGCTCCTGAGGTTTGCTCATAGAAAGTTCCTTGAAAGACAAAATACGCTGATGTAAGACATGCTTCAGTTAGATCTTAAAGTGAGTTGTCAATACTATTATGGTGAAATAAGTCTGATATTACGGAAATTGAATCATTTATAGGCACATTCGTATACAGCGATTCTACATCGAAACTGACTAAGATATCTTTGGGACCTAATTGGATTGATTTAAGTCTTTCTACAAATGCGTAGAGTTTCTAATATATGAATGTGTTTCTCCTGTAAAATTATTACGAATATTTGAAAGTGATTCCATTTTGACACGGTCTAATCCCAAGAACCATGATTTGCTAATTATATATATATATATATATATATATATATATATATATATATATATCGTATATTAAAGTTAAGTATGACCTTGCAACTGAGCAACGCGTTATACTAACCTCAGAAACTTTGGCGCAAGAGTCACTTCTCCCGTTTTTCTTTTTACTAAATCCAAAACTATTGTTTTATTACACACATGGAAATAGTCTACGGATATCGAAAATTTTAGATAAGTTTGATATTTCAAGAACTTTTTAACCTTACACGCAATACATCAGCATGAGTGGTCGTTCAATTGGGATAAAATCAAATAAAGCCCATAATGGTACTCAAAAATAAAACAAATTATACAGGCTAACTCCAAGTGATTTATGCGTTTGTATATTTACGTTACATTTTGTGTGGATTTTTGAAAAACGTTGAATTGTGTTTATGTACAGGATAAACTAGAGATCAAAATGAAAAGTAAGAGAGTTTTTTTTTTAACTTTTAATCAAAAACAATAATAACTTATATAATATTAAAAAACACCATTGCATACTTTGTATCAAATGATCTAAGTCTGCTTGTAGTATTGCCCACCAAGCTTCCTGCAAAGCTGAGAAAATTTCATAGCGATTTTCAAAGTAATCTTCTTTCTTTAGAAATATTCTTTGAAGCATGTCCTACGCATATTCTATCGGATTTAAATCCGGGGATTGGAGAGGCCATGGCAATACCTTAATAGCATTATCATCTAAAAATATTCGCACCGTTCTTGCGATATGCGGTCTCGCATTATCATTTATAAGCACAAAATTGCCTCTAAGGGCAACTGCATATAGAACAACAACTGGTCGGAGTATTTCCTCTACATAACGATTGGCGTTTAGACATTAGGCCAGGAGTTAGGTCAGTTCTTCCTTCTATACTGCTCCCACCCCAACCATAACAGTTCCGCCTCTGTATGAATGAACCTACTGTACATTATATGACCGTGCTTCATTACCTGGAGTTCTCCATATTCACACACGTCTAGAATCAGGATGGAGCCCAAATCTTGGTTCGTTCGTAAAAAAAATAGGAATCTATTGAAAATTGTCCCATAAAACGTGTTGTTGAGCCCATGTTAAACGGACGACACGGTTTCCCTTTGTGAGTGGTTGTCATCTCCAAGGTCTCCTAGATTTTAAGCCAGTTTCGAACAATTTATTAATGACAGTTCTGGATGTTACCTGTATACCGTTGATGTGATGTAGACTTATTTTTAATTAGTAATGCGGCATGGTTCTAGATATCTTTCGAATAAAAGCCCTGTTTACGGTAACGGGCCTGTCCACACAGACAATTCAACGTTTTTCAAAAATTCACATAATGAAATAGAGATGTAAACATACGATCGCATTCAGGTATGGGCAACCTTTGTTTAGCTGAGGGAGTAATTTTGTGACAATTTTTTTTACTTATTAAATATAACAGCATAATCAAACATAAAAAATAAATTAACAAAAACAGACAGAAAAATCAAATGAAAATTAATAAGAGACTTGAGTTTGAAGCTGAGAAACAAGATGATCAATATTGGGTTCAATATCAGTAAAGCATGGGCGCAAAGTGTTTTCTAAATTAACATCTAAAATTTCATGACTGAAATTGAAAAAAGCTGCTCACAGTTATACGTGCCAGCGAATGTACAAATTATTTTTCGTGCTAAAACTCTCAGTTGTGGATACTTTTCTTCGGAAAGGTATGTTCTGTAAAATTCGCTTAGTTCCACATCACCAAACTTAGACTTCAAATATGAGTCTTCTTGAAGCTCAATGAACTTCAGGTGAAGCGAAGCATCTTCCATATTACACTTACAAGGATTTGCAAAAATATTGAAAGTGCTATCCATATTCCTAAAATCAGAAAACCGATCAGTAAATTGGTCTGACAGTAGTTTCAGTTCTTCAGGATAGCGACCATATTCAATGTTTTCTTGAGTGCATATTGTTAAAAAATGAAAACAGTTTTTATTTCTCATTTATATTTCCCACAAGCGAATTTTGTTTTGAAAAGCTTTAAGATGACTGTACAGCTGATTCACCAATTGCCCTTGTTTTTGAAGCTTCAAGTTCAGGTTGTTTAAGTGTCCTGGAATGTCTACCAGGAATGCCAAGTCACAGAGCCATGTTGGATCACAAATTTGCAGCAATGTTTTCTCTTTCATTTCCATAAAATCAGCTATTTCTTTTCAAAGGTCATAAAATCTTTTTAGCGTTTTACCTTCGCTTAACAACCTTACTTCGCAATAGTATGTCACATCCATCGTGTTCTGAAGGGAGTTCATCCAAAAAAGCTTTAAACTGGCGATGGTTAAGACCTCGGGATCTAATGAAATTGATGGTACTTACTACCACATCCATAACGTTCTTCAGTCGAATAGACTTCTTTAGCCAATCATCAGTCAATCTTTTTTTGATATCACTAGCCATCATATCCATACGTCGAACAAAGTGCGTCGCGATAAGCGCACTTTTTCAGACTCTTTTTTCTTTTTTGGGCACAAAAGTTCTGCAACATGTACAAGTCACTCTTTAACAAACTCTCCCTCACAAAATGACTTCGATGTTTTCGCTACTTTTGAACAAAACTAGCTTTAACAAAACTGTCTAGATTTGATATTTGTGAATATAACATTTGTTGCTGTTTCCCTAAATCGGTAATGAGTTTTTTAATTTTATTCTTTCTTAACTGGACCGTAGGTTAATTATATTGAGCGAAATGCTTGCTGGAGTAATGCCGATTCGTATCGTATTCTTTAGAACAGGAATTTTTTCATTGCACAACAAATACATAGGTTTACCACTGTTGTTTTGGTATTGACGACATTCTGTGTTCACTTTCCGCTTTTTTAAATCAGATATCTTTATAGATTTTTTTCTTCTGAGCTGAATTTGCTTGAATATTTCCCGCGTCTTTTCTTATCATTTGTTAAGAAGTAATGGGCTGATACGCGCGCTGAGCGGTTTATATATTTCCTGCAATAAGCAACTAGAATACTCTCGAATTGAAAGTCGTGATCGTAACTGAATATGCTATGAGAGCGCTCAGCGCCGACTGTTATTCATAACGCATCGCTCGGAGCGCTTCAGGCGGCTTCCCGAATGTTTATCTATATGTCTCTTTCTAACGACTATCTCTGACTCGATCTGTGGCGTTCCACTGAGTACGTTTAATAAAATTATTTATCGATTTAAGTCTTTATGATTTGAAGAATACAGTTTTAGGTTGGTTGACAGTAATTACAACTAAACTATGTGTGCTAAATCTTTAATTTTTTTGCGCCTTATTTGAAATTTCTAAATCTCTCGCGGGCCGGATCCGGCCCGGGGCCTGGGTTTGCCCATATATGAGCCATAAATCAAAAAAAGGAAATTGAAATACGGAAACAACAAATGTTTGAGTTACCCTGTATAATTTGATATCTATTTGAGTACCCTTATAGGCTTTATTTGATTTCATCCCGATGCTGTGTTACGTGTAAGGTTAAAAAGATAGAATTCTACAAAATGGCTTCTGTCTCTTTAATAAAAAGAGTTAGCAACATTTCCCATTAAGGCCTTTTTGAACAGTAGACTTGTTTTGGCGGAATTCTACGTAAAACGCGCCCTTTGAACTGTTTTAAAAATGTCAAACATTTTTTGAAGAACCCCGTATAATATCACCTAATAACTTTATGTTACTTTAAACAGCTATCTTTGAAAGATAATAAAGCAACCTTTTGGATTTATGAAGGCTCGTAAAGATCCCGATCATTTTTAAGAAAGTTCTTGAAGTATCAAACAAACTTACCTGCATTTTTCAATATCCCTAGACTATTTCCATGTGCGTATTTTAAAATTGCATAAATGTATTACATATTAATTCTTTAAAACTCCATAAATATATAAACTTATTTTAGCTTTCGACACTAGCAATTATTTTCGTGTTAAAGACTCGTTCTCATTCAGTGAATTAATTAATAATTATCATTTAGCAGATCAACTGTGTAATTGTCAGCTTTGATGTTGTCTCGCTTCTTACAAACCTCATATTAGCAGTAATTATGGCTAGCTTAGACAATTTATGGGATCCCATTTCTCAATTCTATAATTTAGATCTGGAAATATGTCAAAATATTTTACGTTTTATTGGCGATTTCAACTTCCAGATTTTTTAAACGACTTCAAAAAAGGAGGAGTTTTTCAATTCGACCCTATGTATTTTCAGAAAGTAATCAAGGTAGTGCTTGGGTGATCCCAAGTAGCTATATTGAAAAAAGTTTTAAATGGCGGAATGGCGCCATTTTAGATTTCTTTCCCGAGAGAGAGTTTTCGTGATAACTTTGAAATGTCTTAACATACTGCTTTGCAATATGGGCGTTGTTTTAAAGGCGTTTATTCTGGACACAGAACATTTCTTGGGTCACTAACTAAGTGTGTGTCATGGAGAGAGGTGATAAAAAAATCGTGTTATGTATGGTTTTCATGGTTTTTAGTGGCACGGAATTCAATGCTATTATTAATAATTTTAATTTCTAACAAATTGTATTGTTGATTTTTTATAAATATGTATAGATGTCGTTCTATATATAATATTAAATACCATGAATCCAGCAACATTTTAAATACAATGGAGAATAGTACGTGTTTATTTTATTAGAGACGTCCAACATTTTAAGTTATGTTTTGGCCTCGAACATTTTGAATATGACCTTTATAATAAAACTTCTTATAAATAAAATTAAAAAGGGTGAAATAAAATTGTTTATGAAAAAATCAAAGTCAAATAATACTCCGTATAGACGATCCATTCAATGTTAAATAAAACTCTTTTAAATAAAGTTATAAAAAAACATTATTGTATCCGGGAATTACAAGAAATTCGTTGAATTCATAGTTGTTATTGTCGGTAAATGTAAATCGAAAAGAATTTGCAATTTTTAATGCAATATAGGACTAGGTGTATTGTACTTGCATTGTCTTGCTTTAGATTTCTTGTTATAACGTTTCGATAGCAAATGTATTGAGTCATTTTATTGACTCCCAGTGCCCTTTCTTACATACCAGAGTTTTAATTCCAAAGGACAATGGATTACAAACATCTGGTATAGTTGACACTAATAAATTTATCCGGACAAGGAAAATTGTGATAACGTTTAGTAACTTTTTGATTAATATACTGAATTCAATAAAAAGTAAGACAAATTGTAGCTTAATATATTTGTTTCCTATAAGCGAGACAAATATTTCTTTAAACAATGCCAAAATTTTGTTTGGAATTTCTTTCATTCATTTAAATTAATGTACTGTTAACAAAATAAATGACTTATTTGACCCAACTAAAGTTTTGTTTTATAAAATTAAACAAGTGTTTGCTTTACATAAACATCTTAAATTAAATAAATTTTTGTTTATTTCAAAAACCTCAAAACGTCCAATCTGGTTATTAAATTTAAGTTAATTATTTGTTAGTGTGAGAAATAAAGGTGGTATAGATTTCAAAAGGGTTAAGTTATGGCCATTTTGGCAACAATTTGAATGTAAGAAAAGTTTTTAAATAAAATTAAAAAACGAAATGTTGGAAAAAAATGAGACTTTCATCACGTCTCATTAATTCCACAGGATGTTTCAAAGTTATTATACAAAAACACTATTTTGTGTTTTTGTATAACACCAAATTCTTGCATATTTTATTAACCTCGGAAATTTTCTTTGTTCGGTTGAATTTGTCGCATAATGTAGACTCAGTTTTTTTCCAATGAGTTTATGTTTTTTAGATGTTATATTTTACTTGCCTAGCCGCAACTCCAAACGAAGGTCAGCAATACATCTGAGTATATCAATTAAGAAATTAATTAATTCGACATTAAAAGGGGGGCAGTAATTAAATGATGTTGCCAAAGTATTATAATTTTAAATTAGTTTCACGTCATGTGGTCAAATTCCCAAGGCACTTTCGGCAGTGTGTCTTATAATACGACGCAGGGGACATTCCACCGCTCAACGGAGATGGATCGAAAACTCGCTTTAATTAAAATTTGATATTATCGAAACCCCAGAATTTTCCTAGATATTTCTAATACAACTAAGCAATAAAATGTTATTTTTAAACAATATATGAAATATCGGATAAAATTAAAATATTTCAAATTTGCATTATATTAATCTTGTTGCATTTCTCTTTTTGGACCGAAAATTTTTGAAATTTGTGTTTTTTGACCTTCTAAGTGCCCTAGCTCGGTAACTATGCTTCTACAGAGTCAATCGTAGAGGATAAATGAGCGGCAGTGGCGTCCCATATAATTCAAAAGTCAGATCGCTATGGTTAAGTTCTCGGACAGGTTCGTTAACTTTGTCAAGGTAAAAAGGGGGTTTGATGAGGAATGTAAAGATGATTTAAAATCAATATATGATGCCTATACCTCAAATGATGAGGAAGCGGTCAATATACAGAACAGCTAAAAGAAACTATTTCTGTCTGTTCAATTTTCCCATATTTCACCATTTTTTTGAGAAGGGTAACGAGTGGAAATTGTTTATGAGACCCCAAATCCCTCCCATCTCCCTCTAGGGATTGAAAGACCACATCGCCAAAATTATTCTCCAGTTTATACAGGGTAAGTCATCTAGAAATAAAATTGCAATTTTATTTCTTCTCCTATGGTTTACGTTTGGCCTTGTAGTATATGAACGGTTGATCTTAGGCGAATCAAGTAAATACGCAAAGAAAACTCTGTATTTTTTCTAGAGATTGGTGTGAAAATCAGCTCGATCAGGGTTAGGAGTGAATTTTGAGAAATGTTTTAATTCTAGAGTGCACGAATTCTGTTTGCCATTTTTTGGAAATTTTGGCGTAGTTGTAATGGTACCTCCTCGGATAAAAACGATTGAATATATCAAAGAACAATCTTTTTCTATAAGACGTAGATTTAAATTTTTTTATCCGAAGTGGCAAAATTGAGTAAAATTGAATTTCCAATAAAAATTCACATTATTTCCATTTGATAGAAAATTGAGGCATTTTTCAAGATAGCATAGCATTGCGAGCTGAAGTTTTGACGAACATGTCATAATAAACAGATTAACAGAGGCCCAAGTTTTTAACTCCAAATAATTTCAGAAATTTGTAAATATCTCCTTGAAAGCTTTAAGTGTTAGTGAAAATGGATATACATGCCGAAAAGAAGAGAAATTTAATGCCTAACTTTGTATACGAAATGAAAATAGTTATACATATTACAAAGCAATAAATACATATATGGTTTGGAGATTTAAAGGTATGTCATAGAAGTAGTTTTACGCACAGAAACATTAAACTTGCCTAAAACACGGTGTATGTAATTTTGTATATATAACCATTAATTTCCACTCTACATACAAGGCAGTAAAACATGACAAATGTAATTTCTTTTTTGCATACACAACCATTTTTTTATAAACAGGTTTATTTTAACAGGGAGAAACAGCTCTCTAAAAGTAAAATTAAATTGTACGTTTTTATTTTAAGGAGTATAAAACGCCAAACCCTAAAAGAAGGTTGGTTATAACTTTTTTTATACTACTTTTTTATAGTCTCTCCAAAAAAACAAAAAGAAATAAAAATGTTATTAAATAAATAAAAATAATATAGTTTATATTGGCATTTGGATAAATAGTTTAAGTAGGCCTTGAAATATTTATAGTTAAATGCTCGAATTATTATTCTTCAACCGGACGCGAACCACAAAAGGTTTGAAAATGCGATTTTGGCGAAACATCATCAAAACTGTTTCTTTTCAGAACGAATGTAATGAACGGATATATTAATTTTTTTCACAATATTTAGTAAAATATAAATCATTATATTTAAAATAAGAAAAATTTTAATTGTTTTATCATATACATTTTTAATGTGATGCTCATTTGTTTAAATTTTAAATTCTTCATAACGATCCTAGTTACTCTCTACTATATTATTATTTGACATTTTAACGGAGATATAAATAATGCGCCGAGAACCCATATTATCAGTCTTTACCTACTCCAGATATTTCCACGATATTAGGTTTCTAAATGGTTTTCGTTAACGATCTTCTTGTTATGTTAGAGTAGTGTATTATTTTGGGTTAGGATCCAGTAATAAAAACAATAATCTTTTTTTTAATTATCGACGGTTCGCAGCTTTATTGTTGCATCCTCAGAGCACATATATAGATTTTATTTCCTGCATGAAACCCATATTATTAATCAGTCTTTACCTAGTCCGTTGTTATGAGTGGTGTATTAATTGGGGTTAGAAAATATCTGCAGACCAACGGAGTAGGTAAAGACTGATAATATGGGTTTCAGTCAGGATATAGTTATTTATATATAACACCCATTTAGAAACTTAAGAAAAAGTTATCACTAAAAAAACTAATTATCCAATTTTCCTCAGATTTTGCACAAAAATTACATAGGAATGAACTGGTAACATTTTGATATGAATCCAAGATAGCAAAACAAAATAACGGAATAATAAAATATTTAAAAAATTAAGTGATATAGAGATAAATTGGTAGAGTTGTGTTACGAATTTAAGATGGCGAAACAAAATGGCGGCCAAATAAAAATCAACGTAAAAAAAATCTTGTTCAATTAACTTTTGCCCAAAAGTCCAATGTAGCATAGGTAGAAAGAAACTGGTCAAATATTGGTAGAAATCTAATATGATGGAAGAAAATGGCGTCCAATAAAAATGTTTGAAAAGACAGTATGTAACACATATACAGTGTGTATCAGCCAAATGGAATAAATTCGATAATAAATAAATGGGGGCGTGTTCGGAAAAACGCTTGGACCCGTCGATTGGTATTTTTAGTTGCTCATTTTCTCCAATAAAAACTTTTTATACAGGGTGTGTCCTGTAACAGTGGTCAATGCCAACTTTCTTATTTCAAATGCAACACCCCGGATATTATTTAATTTTTGGATTCTTTAGGAGATTCTAAACATATTTTATGTTCAATGTCCTATACCTATCTTCAACTATTTCGGCAATATTAAGTGTTTTCAAATTTATTGCAAAAATTAAGATTAAAAAAATAAAATTATTTATTTCTTCATAATGTATAAACAAAAGTAAAAAGTTAATTTAGGAACTGTTGAATATGCTCGCCGCGAACGTCTTGGCAAATTTCTAATCTTAAATAGAAATTTCTTCTAACGTTATTTAGCATCTCAGGCGTGACCGATCTAATCGCAAGCGTTATTCGACTTCTTAAGTCAGCTAAGTCGAGGGGTTTAGTTTTGTATACAACATTTTTAATATGTCCCCATAAGAAAAATTCTAATGGCGTCAGATCAGGGGATCGCGCTGGCCATTCTATCGATCCTCGTCTCCCTATCTACCGATTTGGAAATATTCCGTTGAGGTACTGCCGGACATTAATTTGGTAATGGGGCGGTGCTCCATCTTGCTGAAACCATATCATATTCGCTGGAACTTGTGGGTTTGCTGGATCCGGATACAAATTTGTCAAAGTTGGCACGACATTATTTTGGAGCAGTGCTAAATAATTATCGCCATTCAAATTGCCGTCAATGAAAGAGGGGCCTATGATATGATCCCTAACAATTCCTGCCCAAACATTAACCTTTTCAAGATATTGAGTATGTTCTTCGCTGATCCAGTGAGGATTTTCCCTAGACCAATAGCGGCAATTTTGACGATTTACATGACCGTGAAGTGTAAAGGTGCACTCATCCGAAAACAAAACATGTTCTAATTGAATAACATTGTTATCTAACATAGCCATGATTTGTTCACAAAAATAAGTTCTCCTATCCTAATCGTCTTCCATGAGCTCCGGAGTTGGTATCACTTTATAGGGAGGCATTTTATTTTCTTTTAATGTTCGAATAATCGACGAATGGCTAATATCGAACATTGCGGCGGCTTGTCGACTAGAAATATGTGGGTTTTCCTCAAACTAAGCATAATATCCAATTTAGTATCATCATTTATTGAATTGGCAGCTGCTTTTTTTATCTGCCTCACATGTCCAAGCTCGCGAAACTGCTTTTCTATTTTACTAATTGTCCCTTGGGATATATGCGGCAAATTTGGAAATTTTTCATGAAATAAGCGAGCAACTTCCACTTGTGTTCGTGTGTTATCTCCATAACCAATCATTTGTAAAATTGTTATTTTATGCATTTCTGTTAAATGAACCATTTTTCTGATATTAGGTATTATGCAGTTAACGAAATTCAAAAGACTATGACACTGACACTGACAACTACTGTCTTGCAAAGAGAAAGGCCAGGCATTTTACACAAAAGTAAACAAAACTTAAAAGTAAACAAAACTGGCTCTTTTTGTTCCATATCAATAAAAAGGAACGCTAAAATGGTTTTTGCTTACATTCTTAATATGAAGACCTAAATGGTAAATAAGTATTGAGTGTGTTGTAGCGAATTTTTGTAATCAAATAAATAGTTCAGTAACCAGAGCCACTTTCATGAATAATAATAAATTCGAAATAAATAAAATAAAAATAAATTTGAAAACACTTAATATTAGTTAGCTGACTTAAGAAGACGAATAACGCTTGCGATTAGATCGGTCACGCCTGAGATGCTAAATAACGTTAGAAGAAATTTCTATTTAAGATTAGGAATTTGCCAAGACGTTCGCGGCGAGCATATTCAACAGTTCCTAAATTAACTTGTTACTTTTGTTTATACATTATGAAGAAATAAATAATTTTATTTTTTTAATCTTAATTTTTGCAATAAATTTGAAAACACTTAATATTGCCGAAATAGTTGAAGATAGGTATAGGACATTGAACATAAAATATGTTTAGAATCTCCTAAAGAATCCAAAAATTAAATAATATCCGGGGTGTTGCATTTGAAATAAGAAAGTTGGCATTGACCACTGTTACAGGACACTCCCTGTATAAAAAGTTTTTATTGGAGAAAATGAGCAACTAAAAATACCAATCGACGGGTCCAAGCGTTTTTCCGAACACGCCCCCATTTATTTATTATCGAATTTATTCCATTTGGCTGATACTCACTGTATACTGTGACTATGTACTGAACCAGATTGGGTCACACTTCACTATTCCTAACAAATGGAAAAAAAATTCATAACGAGAGAAGTTCCGGGTAAAGGAAGTTTACCGATTTGTTCCTGTGAGGATACAACAGTATAGTATTAGATAACGAACTAGAAAACGAGAAAAGGCTATTTATCAAAATTTTACCCTTCGAAAGCTGAAGAACAAAAATTTATTTATTTTTTATCTGCACAAAACTTCAAGCACGTTATAATTTTTCTAGCATCTAACATTTGTTTCATTTTACTTTTTAAGAGATCTGACAATTACTTGGCTTTTCTCAGATTTATCGAAATCTGTAAGCCATCTAGCACTTTGAATATTGTACACAAAAACACTGTCATCACTCAGTTTCACTATTTGGTTGTGATGTGATGAAAAATCCTGCTGATAACGTATTTTGATATTTCAAATCAACACGGTTTTAATATATAATGAAAACTGCTTTATCAAGTGGAACGTCGTTATTTCAATAATTTTTGTTAAGACCTCCTGTTGATAAACATATCTTAAATTCAGCTTTGATAAAGCCTATTAGCTAATGGATAAACATTTTATTTAAGTCTTAAGTAATCCATTTTAAAATAAAGGCTTAAAGAGTTTATGTAATTTATACTGTGTCTATCTTTCAAGCTTCAGGATGTTTTTCTACGTCATAATCACTAAGCATACAATTTTTACGCCAACGTAAGCGATAATACATCATTTGAGAGGCAAAAATAGTAAACGTTGTTTGTTTGTTTTTTAGACGGAAAAAATGTACGCTTATTTGACATTTTGGTAGAATTTTTTATCTCCACAGGTCCCTTGTCCTTATTACCTATTGTCAGATTAATGAGAAGAATATTTTGGTTATAGTCAAAAGCAGTGTTATCGTGCGGGTCATACGATTTATCAACGAGAAACTTTTTGAGTTTGTTTTTCTTTTATTACGTGTAATCCTATCCTCCGCATAAAATCCGGAAGATGAATTAGATAGACCTATGATATTTTCATATGAAAAAGAGGATAAACATATAAATACCAGCAGTTGCAAAAATCTTTGAGCGATGTCACTTCAAAGTCAGATTGCCAAGTCAGTGACAAAATGAGTAATAGAAAACAATTTTCGAGTTTTTTGCATCCACAAGCGAAAAAAATGGTATTAAATCTAATAAAATACTACGAAAATGAAAATTCACTAGCCAATATCCAGGAGACAGTCGCAAAAGCTCTGGGATTCGGTATAAGGACTGTGCAGAATATTGTGCATGAAAAAAGCATAATTTACTACCGAAGAAGATTAAGAAATGTGCACGATTATTACGATTTATACACATCAAAAATTAATATAACCCTTCAAGTTTTAAAAGAAGCTTTAAAAAATCGAGGCAAGCCAGCGTATCCAGTTTTTAACGAAATACAGGGAAAATCTTGATTCAAAATTTAAAAAAGTGGTATTTTTAGACGAGACTTAGATATTTTCTAATGGAAGTGGTTCAAAATCTTGGCAGGACGAGTCTGTAAAAAGTGTCAAGAGAAAAAAGGGATGTGGGACGGGAAAACGGTTCATCATTTTGCATGCAGGTTCTTCAACAAGATTTCTCCGAGGTGCAAGTTTACTGTTTTTTTCAACATACAAAAGTATGGACTACCATGATAAAATGAACTGTGAACTATTTAAAAAGAACAACTGATTCAACCTACTTCATCCTGGAAGAAAAGTAATATTTGTGACTGGCTAATAAAACAAAAATAAAATCCTTTACCCAATGTGCTGAAACTAGAACTTCTTTTAATGGCAAAATTTATTAAAAAACCAACAATATATGCCGTAGATGAAGTTAATATGGGATTGGTGGAATCGGGAATGAGTTCTAGATGTCGAAATAGCACCAATGATCATTGCGCCATTTGAGGACGACTCAGAAGATGAGGACTTCTTAAGTGATGATGATATTTTTTAGTCTATAATGTTAAGAAGTTTCTGAAGGATTATATTAGTCTTCAATGTGTAGAAATCATAAATTGCATTAAGAATATCCATTTTCGCATTGTAACTTAAGTCTCTTGCCTTTGGATTTTTTCGTGTACATTTCTTAACCTTCTTCGGAAGTAAATTATGTTTTTTTTTCATGCACAAGTTTCTGTACATTCCTTATACCGATTCTCAGAGCTTTTGGATATTAGCCAGTGAATTTTAATTTAAAATTTTTTTTATTACATTTGACACCATTTTTTTGCTTACTTTTTTAGTACATTTGTAATTTTGTAGGCAATAAATAAATAATTATAGAATACTTGTTCCAATTTTAAAGCGTGTTTAAAATAAGTAAATTTTTTTATTAATTATAAGACAAAATTTGATATATAAAAATCGGTAAAAGCTTTACCAGAAACTATATATATATATATATATATATATATATATATATATATATATATATATATATATATATATATATATATATATATATTTATATATATACCTACAGGCAGACGGAATTGAGAAAACATATTTTCCGGCATCTAGGGACCCTTAAACGTAAAGATCTGAAAAAATCTCACGAGAGAAGTAATAACTAATTATCTTGTATTTTTAACAAAAGTATATAATATATTTGCAAAATACAATTTTTTTGTTATCACAATCCACTGATTCGAACCGCCTTCCGACTTTATTAAGGCGCTTGCCATTTTGTGCATTTTTGTTTTTGTCAACCAAAAAATTTATATAAAATAATATTAAGTGGCTATCTTAATAATATTGCGTAATATAATAAAAAAACTATTTTCTTTCTCCCTTAATATATTTGTAAATAGCCGATCGAGATTTAATAGCTCGATAAAAGAATCACACAACATTTTGGTATTCACTGTCTTTTCTGATTTGATTCATAATGTTGGTGACCTTTGGACTCGTACGATAAGACCGCATTCGACTATACTGCAAAATAAACTCCGGAATATTCTGAAAGTGAAATAAGATAATAAAGTGCTGTATTCAAGAGACGAAAATTCGGGCAAAAAGTTAGAATACTTTCATTTATAGAAGGGTCTGTCTGTCTGTTCGCGGTATACTTACGCGATTAACTTCAAATTTTGGTAAAAAATTAAGGGTCATATGGGGATGATCTGGTAACATTTTGGTAAAAATCCAACATGGCGAGACAAAATGGCGGCCTAATAAAATGTTAAAAAAATTTTACTAAAGAACTACCAAACACAAAAAATAAGTACTCTATAGAAATTAATAACTTAAATTTTGGTACGAATGACGAAGCAAAATGCCGGCTTAATCAATTATTTAAAAATTCTGCCTGAAAAACTAGTTAATGGATTGATTTCAAATTTTGTGCAATAATTAATTGTTGTATAAAGATGAGAACAGTTCCTAGATGCCAAATATTATGTTTTATCAGTTTCATGGGTCTGTCTAATCTTTACACACCCTGTATACTTGAATATTAACAATAAACATTTTGTTTTTATTCCGAAATCTTTTCAATACGTAAATAAAAATTATATCTATGTCTGTTCGCGGTAAACTTACCCGATTAACTTCAAACTTGGTAAAAACTGTTATAATTGTGGTACGAATTCAAGACGGGCGGCGGAACAAAATGGCGAGCGAATAAAACGGTTGTAATAATGAAAAAATTACTCTTTTACATATCTTCATGTTTCAGTGTTCCTAGATGCCAAATATTATGTTTTATCAATTTAATTGGTCTGTCTATCAGATCGCAGTATAGCTTAAAAACGACTGACTTCAAATTTTGGTCAAAAATTAATGATCATATGGGGATAAAAATCAAACGGCAGAAAAAAAAATCTTTTAATTGGCGCCTGCAGAGCCACATTTTTACCTCCAAAATATCAATCCATGATCTTTTATTCAACTTCTCGTATTGTTTTTTATACACCCTGTATAATATAGCTGATAATTTAAAAAATAAAAACTTTACATTTTACCTTAAATTTGTATTATCAATATTTTCGCATTTATCCAAAACACCCCATATAGCATGCCATAAAATAAAAAATAAATATATGCATTTCAATTTTTACACACCCTTTATAATATACTTGCATATTAAGAATAAACATTTTGATTTTATTCCGAAAGTTAAATCCCAATACGTAAATAAAAATTATATCTAAGTAGTGCCACGTATCAATTTGCAACGATTTCACCACCTTTTTGCATAAATTATTTTTTTGCGCTCCCTGTATAATACATTTTTTGCTACATTTTATGCCTCAATAGTATTGACCTACGATATTTTTTTCACTTTCTGGACCATAATTTTTATACACTCTATATAATATATCTGATTATTCAATCTTTATTTTATTACTATATTTTTATGCACCCTGTATAATATTTACCTCTGAAAGTTAAATCTTCTCAATGCGCAAATAAAAATTGTATCTAAGTAATACCACGTATCAATTTGCAATGATTTTACCAACTTTTTATAGTAATTATTATATTTTTTACGCACCCTGCTGAACATATTTTTTGCCATTTTTTGCGCCTGCATAGTCTCAACTATGATATTTTATTCACTCTGTACATAATGTCTGATTATTCAATCAGTTTTTTTTCACTGCTATATTTTATGCACCCTGTATAATATATCTAAACATAAATCTTTACGTTTCACTTAAAAATAATTTTTAAAAATTTGAAAAATAAATATAATCCAAACGTGAATAAAAAATTAATATATAGTAAAAGCAATATTGCACCCTCAATAAATTTGCTTACATGCAGTCTAAAATTTGAATTGACTAGATTTTTTTTTTAAGAATTTCAGAGTTTATTATATGTTTACACAATTGTTTTGTAACTATTGGTCAGTTGTAAATCTTGTTATCTAAGTGTATATGAAAATAAAAGCAATGTCCTCTTAATTTTTTTCTAATGTAACTGATAATAATTCTAATTATTCTGACGTAAAAACTGCTGCAAAATACAATATAGACGTAAATTAAATCGAAATACGTACAAATAAGAAGGTATTTCATTTTTAAATGGTTGATAAAAATCTCATTAATAAATGACTTCGAGGCAAATTAATTCCATGAAACAATATAAAAATTACTCGTCATCAAATAAAACTCAATATAGCCGTCTTGTTTCATTTAAACGAATTTTTTGTTCTAGAAGATAATGCCACTGCACATCATATTATGTTAAAGGAAATTTCTCGTATGCCCAAAATAATTGCTCTCTGTAGATAATCGATATCCTTAAATGATCAATTTAAATAAACTTTTTAGTTTTAAAAATACGGGTTAGGCTTTTCATTGCAGTAAACAAATTTGGTAGTAACTGTCATTTATTATATAAACTATTAGTTTACTTTACTATACTAATAAACAAACTAAAATCAAAATTAGCAGGTATAATAAACTCAGCTTTATTTAGTTATTTTGGGTGGAGGCGGGGCACAACTATACTTGCTCAAAATATACAGTTTTTTTAAACAAATCCATACATTTTTAAATTTTTTAATTAATTTAATTCACGACACAAACATAGTAATAAAAATATTATTTTTCTAATAGGTAAGTAAGTTAGGTAAAAGTAAGCTGGGGAAAATGTAAGTACGTAATTAATGCTCAACCAAGTGTTAGTAGTTCGCAACCTCCAAGAGGCCTTTTAAATTTAAAATTACTACTGCTGGAGCTCCCCAAACAATTACTATTTGCACCCCCCCCAAGAACTGTGTGTCATACTCCCTGCCCCCTACAGACTAAAATCACGTCCTATATACTGTATGTAAACAAACAAAATTAGAAATTTAATTAAAAATGTAATTGAATAGTTAATTGCAAATTACAAGTAATCCGTAATTTAATTACATTTTTCCATGTAAGTAAATTACACTTCTTTGGAAATTTAATTTGTAATTTAATGATTACTCTGGGGAGCAGCAAAAATGTTTCCGATACAAAAATAGCAAAATCTTACTTATTTTCTTATACTAATTAACAAGCTATCTTGCAAAAGTCTCAGTTGGCTCCGGTTTCGACCATTAAATGCGAAATACCAGAATTTATTATAGCAGGTGTACTTTATAAAGGGTTGAATACATATACCATAAATCCTAAATTGTTAGTTAGTTGTATTTCAGCCACCAATTGATCGAAAGCTGTTCGTATTTGAGAAATTAGAGAGTTTTGAGCAACATGTCACAAAATTGTGTAAATAAGCCCGATCATTTTTGTTATATATGTGGTGAAGTGACTTATGAAACAAAAATGTACTATTAGCCCTTTAATAAAAAAGGTTTACCACTTGTATTTTGGCTTGCAAAGTTGGAGACCAGGATAAAAATTGGGCTCGCCATAACTGCTGCAACAAATGTGCGTCCAACATTCGCGGTTGGCTAAGTGGAAAAAAGCGTAAGATGCCCTTCGCTGTCCTTATGATCTGGCGAGAACCGAAAGACCACGTTCCTGACTGTTACTTTTGCTTGACACCCAGAAAAAAAGGCTTTTGGGAGAAAAAAAAGGTCTGCGATACAGTATCCAAATTTACGATCCGCCATACGCCCGGTGTCTCAGAGTGACGAATTGCCTATACCTAATCAACATCATCGGAAAATGTCGCCGGCCTATCAACCTTGCAACACTCCGATTTTGTCTGTGAACTTCCTAATAAAAAGCCTCACAAAATAAGTCAAAGTGAATTAAGCGACCTTATAAAGGCCCAACAAAGAACTATCCACCAGAATATTTCAAACATGGGAAGAAGGTGTCAGGGAAAATGGAACTGTGAGATGTTAGCCGACTACTGCTGGACTATTACGAGAGATGCCCTTGTTTGTTTTCAAAAGGCAGGCTAAGAAGCGCAAAATGAGTGTCTAAACTTTAGATTCATTGATAAAAATGTGCTATTTAATTGATTTTGTTGATCCAACAATATATTGTTATCTGTATTTTGTATGTTCATTGTATGTGCCTGAATATTAAATTTTTTTTTAAATTAGTTGTTATAATTCAGATCTTTTTTTGATAGCCAACTATATTCTTTAATAGGTTTTTTTAGTTACCTAGGTGTAGTTGAATTCAAAAAAATAGGTTATGTTCAAGAAATAAAAAAAATTGAAATTTCTTCCCCAGTAATATTTTTAAAAGTAATTGTGTTGGTGTGTGCCCTATATATTAACAACTTTTCTAAACAAAGACACCGAAAATAAATTATGCTGAATTATATCTGTGATAAATAGCACCTTTGCAGTGCCTGCGGATTTACCACTGACTATTTAATTACCAATATTAATCATTTTAATCTTAATTCATTAAAGAAAGACAAATTGATTTATGGAATAACTATTAATATTATAATCAATCGCCGAGAAAAATTGCATTGGTATACAGTGACCCACATACGTATGTAAATATAAAATACAATATAAAAATGTTAATTAAAGTCTTACAAGAGAAATAAATATATACTATATAAACGGACTTTTTAAACTTCAGAACCAATATTAAAACAACATTTCTAGGCATGATTAGTAATTTGGCAATAACGAACATGCGTATATAATTGAACCGATCAGAAAATAAACCTACCCCCTGTTTTTTAATGAAAACTTTAAAGCCACATAGTTTTTTTACTTTTTTAGCCAAAACGGAACCTTTATTGGCTTTAAACTTTCAGTTGCTTGATTTTTGCTTCCCTCGTAACGGGAAGTATTGTAATCGTGAAAAAATCACCCCTCCCCTAGAGGCCGAAAAACATATTTTCTCGATTGCTTCAGTCTGTCTGTTCGCAATATTGCTAAAAAACTACTTATCTGATTGACTTCAAATTTTGGTAAAAAATTAAAGGGTCATTTGAGGATAACCTGGTAATATTTTGGTAAAAATCCAATATAGCGAAATAAAATGGCGACCTAGTAAAATGTTAAAAATATTACTAAAAAACGACTTATTGAATTTACCTCAAATTTTGCAGAAAATGGGTTGATTTCAAATTTTGTTCAATAATTAGTTATCGCATAGAAATAAACGGTAAAATAAAATGTTTGTAATCGTGAAAAAATCACAAGGTTTTACATATATTCACCTTTTAGCGTCCCTAGATGCCAAAAAATATGTTTTATCAATTCCGTCTGTCTGTCTGTCAGTTCGCGGCATAGCTTAAAAACTACTTACCCGATTGACTTCAAATTAAGGGTCGTATGAGGATGACCTGGTAATATTTTGGTTAACTTCTAGTACGGTGGAATAAGATGGCAGTCTAGTGAAATATTAAAAACATATTACTAAAAAACTAATTATCCTGTTTACCTGAAATTTTGCACAAAAATCAAGTGTTACATAGACATGAACTTTTAACATTCTGGTATGAATCTAAGACAGAAAAATAAAACGGCGCGCGGCCCAATAAAATATTTAAAAAATCAGCCTGAAAAAACTTCTAACTAGATTAATTTCAAATTTTGTGTAAGCATTATGTAAGATATAGAGATAAACTGGTAAAGTTGTGGTACGAATTCAAAATTTAAAAAAAAAATCAAGGTAAAAAAATCTTAGTCTTATTCTGTAAATTTTGCAGAAAATATAAATGTGACATAAGGATACACTTGTACTAATTCAAGATGACGGAACAAAATGGTGGTGTGGGTAAATGCAAAAACTGTTCAATTTATTTTAAATTATGCCCAAAAATCAAGTGTGGCATAAATAAAAATCTGGTAAAATACTGACAGGAATACAATATGGTGAAAAGGCAGTAATATGTATATGTATTACTAAATGAGTATGTACCGAAATAAATTGAGTCACACTTCACTATTCCTAACTAGAGTTTTATTTAAACATTTTCAGTTTTAATATAGGGAGAATGAAATGATGATTTCCAAATTTGCCAACACGGATTTCGAACGAAATCGTTGTTTGCCCATCTAAAAGTCAATAAACGACTACTCGTATAACGATAAACAACCTAATCGACCTGTAAGGTGAATTTTTTGACATTGTCAACTTAACTACAAAAAGTTAAAAATGCCTAAAAATTCTGCTTTACACCGAGGCCGTATCATAGGTTTAGTGGAGAAGTCAGAGGAATGTGGCCGAAATAACAGGAGTTAACTAGAGAGATGTCTCTCGAATTTATTCCAGATGTACTGAGTCTAGTTCAATTGAAAATAGACCTCAAAGGCATCAAAATCGCGACCACAGCAAATCAATCGTTTTATTAGAATACTGGCAAGGAGGAATTCGACAACATCAACAGTTATAAAGGAACAAATTCGGGCAGCACATCACATCGAGGTATCAACTCTAACAATTCGAAGAAGGCTATATGCAATAGGCCTGGCAAACAAAAGGCCCCTGCGAGTTCTCAAACTTACATAATTGCAGAAACATACAAGGTTAAATTGTTGTATCGAACATCGCCATTGGAACATCAATCAATGGAAAAATTAAACCAGAATTGGTTTAATGTCCGATGACCGACGAGTTCACGTTTGGTGAGATCCAGGACGAGAAGCCAGGGCTGCCAACTATAGATAAGTGCTACCATATCAAGGCGGTACAACCATGTTTTGGGGTGGGATAATGTGGAATAATAAAACGCCTTTGATAGCTATACCCAGAACGATGACTGGTCAAATTGAAATAGAACATATCCTGGACCCGGTTGTTCGCATGTGGCGGGTGCTGTAGGTCGAAACTTTTTATTCATGGATGATAATGCTACCGCACATAGGACAAGAGCAGTGATTGAATATAAAGAAGTAGAAGAAATATCATGTTTGAACTGGACTCTGCGGTCGCCGGACTTAAATCCAGTCGAAAATGCTGGGGATATATTGGGAAGGCGTGTAAGGAAAATAAATGATTTTTTTGCAGGTTTTCCCAACTTTATTGAAGCTGTTCTGAAGGAATGGAACGCAATTCCACACCACCATATAAATAACCTAATTGAAAGCATGTCAAGAAGAATTGAGCAATGTATTAGAGCTGATGGAACGCCAACAGAGTATTAAGTGTTTTTTAATGGGTAACATCTCTGAAAAAATTTGTAACTGTGTCCTCAAATGTAAAATAAACAATTTGGACCTTATATAATTTCATCTACCCTGTATTAAAACTGCAAGTGTCAAACCTTGCGATAGTATACAGTAGTCACAAGTTTCAAACTTGGTGATGTGGTGCAGTAGACCTTTACGTATCCGTAGCATATGAAAAAATAAAATCTCCATGTCCCGTCTCTTTTTGGCAGTCATATTAAATTTTGGTTTATTTACATGCTCACGTACATTTTAGTTTTCCCGGTACAATACAACCAAATTTTCAACTCTCTCTAGGGCTTCAGAAAGTAGAAGGACTGACCTATCAGGGAAAAAAAATTGTTAAAATCAGTTGAATAATAACAAAAATATATGCATTTGAAATACTAATTTTGGGGAATGTATTATGCGCCTGTGCCTATAGAGTCAAATGTTTATAAATACAGCACCGTATAAAACGCATGCCATTTATTCATATTTGATGAAAATATACTGCATAATTAACGGAAATAATCCATTTATATAAAAACAGATTAATTGATTCTTCATGGCCGCAAATTTCATGCCGATTACTTTGGTAAATTGCGCATGGCGATTTTCGCAATTTTTGAAACATTATTTAGTATACACAAACTTTATCTGTTTTCTTATTTTCCCACCGTAATTTGTATAATACAGCTGCCTAAGATTTAAAAAATTAAATTTAAAACAGAAATTAAATTGTACAACTGAACGTAACTGACTATGTTTTCTTTGTTCCTCATACAGTTTTCGACAAAATGATAAAGCAGAATATCCGTAATATAATGCAAATTTGTTTTAAGATTATGAAATAAACGGGCAAAAGCTTACGACAAGTGTAGCTTTTTTTTATTTCATCAACAACCAACACACTACTATTACATGATAATAAAACTAGTATAAGATAACTATTTTATTCAAAATTAGTATCTTAATATCCCATCGAATTTTCACTTGGATGTTCTAAGATCCAAAAACTAAATGGTCTTATTGGCTCAAATTCTTGAAAACCACTTGCAATTCATTTGGCTTTTTTTTTTATTATGTTATTTTGTTTGTTGTTAGATATAGTGCTTTTTATGAACAATTTTTTTTCTAGAACTTCTTCCCATATTTGTAACCATTCTAAAGCACTTAGTTCTTTTTTATAGTTATTCCTAGTTTTTTCCTTTTTAACTGCTTTCCTCGGATTTGGGTAGTTTGTGAAAAAAAAGAGTATAAGTTTATATAAACTTTTTTGCTAATGTACCTCTTAACGGAGATTCAGGATGTCAAATTGTTATTTTTGTTTTATATGAATAACTTTAAGATAATAGTAATATTTAAATAAAAAATTGTATCTGGAGGTTTTTTGATATGATAAATTCAAATTTGGTGTTAGTATTTCTCTGACTCGTAGGAGGCGCAATCTACAAGTTTTTTTTTGAAAGGTCATAACTTTTATTTATGCGCTTATAATATTTTTTTGAGTAAAAAATATATTTCTCTATCATTTTTATGTCAAAAAGGTATTGTTATTAAAGTTCGCTACGAGCAACGTTCTCGAGATATTTAGATTTAAAAGAATTGATGCGTTTGATTTTCAACTGAGAGAAATTTTTATATTGTTCCCTAACAATTTTTTTAAAAAATAGGTAGATAGTTTTATTGGAAATAATAACTTCCTAGGCTCAGATAATGATTTTGAAGGTTTGTTCGTGGCTAAATGAAATCAGGGAAAACTGTTTTGCCAGAAATTATCTAAAAATGTCCTAGTAGCTTTGCTATAAAAAAGGTACTTACTAAGTAATTCGAGAGAAAGTATTCTTTATGTAAAATGTATGAAATGCACCACGCTCTATTACCTGATTTTGTTCAAAAAATTCCTGTTTTTTGTTTTTGAATTTGCAGAATTAATATCACTGTGTCAGTTAAAAGTAAGAAAAGGAGAACCAGTCGCTTGGCCTCCTTGATAACCGGGACTTTAACCCCTTTGACTTTTTCTTGTAGGACATTTAAAAACATTAGTGTATTCCATGCCAGTTGGCACTAGAGAAAACTTTTTCATACAGCAAAATGTCTGAGATACTTGAAAACTGTATTAAAAACTCGATACCAATGCATCAATTCTTTTCAATCCCTTTCAAAAAAAATATAGATTACTGCCCCTATAGAGAAATCCTAATATCCAATTTGTATTTCTCATATCAAAAAACCTCCAGATACAAATTTTCATTCAAATATCACGATTACCTTAAAAGTTATTCACACAAAACAAAAATAAAATTTTCACTTTGACACTCTGTATCCCCATTAAGGGGTACATTAAGAAATAAAATTATATGAGCTTTTACCCTTTTTTTCACAAACTACCCAAATCTGAGAGATTGCTCACACATTCTGGGACACCCCGTATACTTTTTTAGTTCTGTTATAATTCCTCCCAATTTTCAGCAAATTTTGTAGTTCTCTGTTCTTGAAGTTCTGTATTTTTAATAGTCATAGATAATTTTATAGCAAGTAGAGAAAAACATCGAAGAAATTGGCATCATCATCAGTATCATCAGACCTACAAACAAAGAGCACCTTAGTAAATAATCACAATTGGTTTCACTGGATGTCAAGAATTTGTTTCCTAGTGTACCTCCCGCAAACTGTATTCAGTTGGTAAGGAATTTATTGGCGAGATCTTTGCCACAGTTACTCATTGATGGCCTCACTACTCTTCTTACCTTAGTTTTGGACCAAAATTTTGTCAAGTTTAATGGATAGTTATATAAGCAAAGGTCTGGGCTAGCTATGGGTTTCTGTTTTGTTCTGTTTGTCGCCATTTCTGTGTGAGGTTTTTATGAATAATTTGGAAAACAGGATAATGAAAAGTTATTTTGCCTCCTTCCTAACAGAATAAAAAGATACGTGGATGATATTTGTATTGCGTGAAATGGCAACAGACAACAGTTGGAAGAGTTTTTACAATTCGTTAACTCGTTGCATCCTAAAATTGAGTTTACTACTACTACCGTTTCTTGACCTTTTGCTATCGAGGAAACAGAGGAGGATAGAGTTGGAGTTTTACCGGAAAACATCGTCCACGGATAATGTTATTCATTATGCTTCAAACTCTCCTTACACACATAAATTCGCAGCGTTCAACTGCTTTTCTATCGTTTGTGTACAACAAATTATATTATAAATTTATAAACAAGTACAAAATGTCCTATTATATCATACAAGCAAAACTTAGGGATGAGACAAACATTTTTAAGTGCATTAGTACTTTTTTGGAAAGTATTTCTCTTCAATTGGCTAATTTTTTTAAAAATATTAAAAATATCAACATTTTATTCAAAACAGTAAATACCCTCAAGAGACATTTAGTAAGGACAAAGGACACAACCGATAAATTTTCCAGATCCGGAGTTTACGCGCTAAATTGTGGCAAATGTTCCACGACCATGTGGAGCAAACAGGTAGAAAAATTTCCACAAGGGTGAGAGAACATTTGAGCCTTGTCAACAACTTCAGAAATACGGATGTAATTGAAACTGTTTCAGGTTTTGCCAATCATTTGTTAGAGTCAGGGGAAAAAGCTGGACCTTCTAGAAAAAATGGAAATAACCAAAGCTATAAAAAGTCCTATTTTGACTTGCGTTAACGATGTTTTTAGTTTCGAACCAACCCTAATATTTAACAATTTAATGTAATAATAATTTTTCATTCACTAATTTATAGAGTGAGAGGTTTTGGTTATTTTACTTTACTAGTCCAGTGGTCTATTGGTACTTATTTTGGCCTCCCACTCAGGCGGTCAGGATTCGATCCCAGCTAGAGGCATGAATCTTTTTAATACTTTTTTAATATTTTATTTTCTTTATTCACGTGAGACTTAACCTCATTTTAGACTTAATCAAATATGTATAAGCAGTTGTTTGTTTTGTTGTTCTTTAGTGTGTTTTGTTCTATTTGTAAGTTATTGTTTAGGATGTGTTAATGTGATTATTTACTAGGGTTCTCTGTTGTTTGTAGGTCTGATGATGCTCGAAAGGGCGAAACACGTGTCACGTTAATAATTATAACTTACTAAGACCGAGTCTTTTTCTATGTTTGTTAGAGAAACACACATTTAGATAGCAGTTTTTCTCTAACGCTATGATTATTCGTCAAAATTTCTAAACTTTCAAACCCTACACTATGATTTTGAAGCGCCAAAATACGCAATAAAAAATACTCGCTCGAGGGGGGCCTCAAAAATTCAATTAGCCTAGAGCCCTCAGAGACGTTCCTACCGGGCATGCAGCGCGTGCCCCGCACGCGGGCGGCCAACTCATATGGCGGCCACCTATTAGTTGGGATTTTTAACAGGTTTATAATAATAAAATGAGCAAAATTCCAGAAAACTATTAAATTATTCACACTAAAATTACTTGTCTTGCCAGCAATCTCTGGCCTTTCTTACACAATAGTAGGTTTTACGATATATATGATTCTCCGCGTTTCATGTTTTCCAAATTTTACTTTAGCATTAAACATTTATTTAATGGTGCCGGTTTCAGTTGCGTCTGGAGAAAGATTTTTTCTAAATTAAAAATTATTAAAGATTTTCTTAGATCAAATATGTCTCAAGATCGTCTGACAGATTTGGCTATAATTTTAATAGAAAGCGAAATTTGCGAAAATATAGACATGTCAACTATAATGGATGAATTTGCCTTGAAAAAAGCCAGAAAAATTTCCTTATTTTATAGTCAGTGGCGTAACAAGACAACGTAGGGCCCTGGTTCCAAATCGTAAAACCGGGCCTCCTCCCCTCTCTATAATAAGAACATATTAATAAAAAAAATTTAGAGAGATTTCATAAATCGCTAAAAATATTGAAATCTTGTTTTAACATTCAGAATATCTCCAGCAAATCTGATAGCTATCACAGTATATATTAGCCATAATATCTTCTATATAAACTATTCTAAATAAACCTAACAAAAAAAGGACAAATATATATAAACAATATATATATATATATATATATATATATATATATATATATATATATATATATATAGAAAACAACATTCTAAAGTATAATACTTTTGTCTATAACTTGAAAAAATTTGTCTATTTTTACATGCTTTTTCAATTTTGCTTAGTTTTCCGCAGCTTTTTTTCTTCAAGCTGCTCCCGATCGGTGCTTGTAATTTATTTTATCACAACTACACTCACAAAACAAAATCAGTATCACTGCAATTATACGCCTGTTTTAGCCTAGCACCCAAAGCCAGTACCGCATCTACAACTTTTGGGGCCCTAGGCCCGCTTGAGATTATCGGCCCTGTCCCCTGAAACCATTGCAGCTAGTGCCGGTTTAATTATTTTTGCCCAAACCTATTTACGGGCCCCAAGCTCGTGGGAAAAAAGTGACGACCAAAAAAAAGTAATCTTTTCCATATAGCAGAAACTTATCCCCTCTTTCAATATAATAATAAATGAAAATTACCTACTTACTGATAAAATGAAACAAAGACAATTATATAAACGAATTTGTTGCAGAAATTTTGTTCGATTGATCTTTTTGCCTGTTTGGTGCGCGTTAAGGTCTACACACGGTGACACGGTTTTTATCGCCTATCAATAAAAGTCGCTTAGTTTTGTAAATGTAATTTCCTTAATTAATCCTGCGCTTTTATAAATCGATAGTTTTTAGTATCGATAGTTCTAATATGATAGTTTTTTCTTTAGACTTTAACCAGGCCGCCGGGCCCCCAAAGGCTCGGGCCTTGGCGCAACCGCACCACTCGTGCCATTGTAGTTACGTTACTGTTTATAGTAGCCTCAACTTAAGTTCTTTTAATTTACCATTCTTTTTTTAAGTACTTATTACCAACATAATCCTGTTCCTTTTTTTTGCATATGTATATTCCTTATTTCTTTGTTGATAATATAAAAGTATGGTTTTGCAACAAATAGACAATAATTAATGCCTACCTAGAATTCAATTGTAGCTTTTGTTTCTGTATTAAATATAAGGTTAAATATTGTTTTCTTTTTATAATTTAATTAGTTAATTTGTGTAGTCTCAAGTTAAATGTTATATTATTGTGTTGCCACTGTTGCCACCGTTGCCTAATATTCAATAAAACTTGTTTTATAGGAGGGGGGGAGGCAAATGTGGTGATTGCGAGCGAGCGGCCGACAGCCTGAGAACGGCCCTGCCTAGAGCCTCCAAAAACCACGATCCGCCACTGAATTTTTCACTGATTCCCTAAATTCATAGAAAACTAACAAATTAAATACATAATAATTCATAAGCGAGCCGCACACAATCGATAAAAATCCCGAAATTAGGCTAACCTTAAAGCATAAAATTAAAATTTCGCTCCCATAAATCAGAATACCTTACACTTGAAACACCTGTCCGTGCGGCGAGACGGGGCGAAAAAAATTCAATGTTACGCCACTTACTAAAAGCATTACGAGTGCGCGCAAATCGGCGTTTTTCGCGGCCAAGCACGTTGTGCGTGCGCACCGATTTCTAGCCTGCACGCCGCGAACATCATGAAAGTTTGAGCACTTGAATCAAACAAGTGTCTCAGTAACTGGGATCCGTATCAGTATTATCTGTACACTGACTGATTAAGTTGCAATAGTTGTTTTTACTTAAAAGGTTCCCACAATAACAATTAGTACTCATACAGTATTTTTAATAGCCGATTTTGACCGTACAAGTTCTGCAGCAGGGGAGGTCGAGCTATAATAATTCTCTAATTATTTAGTCGTTAGTGATTTTTTAAGTGATATACGGACGATGTCAATGTATAAACAGTTTTGACGGTCTTCGAAAAGTGCCAAAAAGTTAAAGTTTTGTGAATGACATCCAGGACTAGATCGAGAACACAGACCAAAAAAATGCCCGTGTATAATATTATAACTAGGAGATTCAAGGTATTGATTCCTTTTATTACTTCGTTTTGACAGTATCAGAATGCCATTCATATAAAGGTATAAAATATATTACATATCATATACGTTTATAAAAAGAAAATATAACTTTTAATGTTACAATTATGCCGCATTGTTGATATTACCTCGTCAGAGGAATAAACCACTCGTAAAAAAATTCTTAGATAACACATTAAGCCAGAAAGATAAATTAATTCGGATGTCTTCGAGATAAAAACTACTATGAAAAATTCCAAAATTCCTTTATAATACAATCCATATACAAACACGGAACGTAAAAATTGATGCACCAGTTAAATCAACAATAATAAGTATGTCATAATAAGTCATAATAGAGGTTTCGTTTATAGAATAAATAAACAAAAAAACACAGGTCAGCGCTTTCAAAATAATTAAATTTTTGATTTGCTGATTTTCATAGCACTAACAAAATGTTTATTTATTTGGTTTAACTTATTTTCAGAAAAAATAATATATTTCAGTTATTGTTACTCAAAATATAAACATAATTTCCTTTAGTGAAATTAAACAAATTTAATAAAACAATATATATATATATATATATATATATATATATATATATATATATATTTATAGTGATTTACTGGACCAATTGATCTATATTCTTTTTGGTCTTAATTTTTTTTTAATAAAACTTGTTTATTCTTCGGAAATCATTTTAATTTTTAATAATTTCAAACGTTTCGGACAAAATGTCCTCATCAGTGCGTTTTAAAAATGGTTACTAAGACCAAGAAGGTAATTTCTTTTGTCCGTTTACAAATGGGTCACATAACACTTAAAATTTATCCTGCTCCCATTCTTCTATAGATACGTCGATGACTGTATAACTTTAATTCCCAGAGATAAATGTAACTATATTCAAAACGCCTTTAACAATTTTCATGAAAAACTAAAATTCACTATCGCAACCGAAAACAATTCCAAAATAAACTTTCTAGATATGACATATAATAAAAACAACATTATCGAAACAAAATGGTATCAAAAAAGCACATGGTCCGGCAGATATGTAAATTATTTTTCTCAACATCCAATGAACCAAAGAAAAATCAGTTATAATCGGCCTAGCTGATAGAGCAATAAAATTAAGTAACTTAAAACATCAATCAGAAGCAATAACAAAAGCTAAGGATATTTAATTCTAGATTACATAAAATAAACAGTCCAAATCAAAATATACCAACCGAAAAAAATACAGATAGAAACAAAAATAAGTCAAATCCATATGTACACGGACTCTCAGAAAATATACAAACAATTTTTGATAAATACAACATAACCGTATGCCACAAAAGTTACCATAACTTTCAAAAAAAATTCTTTAGTTCTCTTAAAACACCAACTCAACCAATCAAAAAACACACACATATATAAAATACTTTGTAAAGACTGTCCCGGAGTATACATCGGACAGACTACACAATACCTTAAAATTCGCTTAAATAGGCATAGATATAGTAAAAAAATAATACTTCATTAACCAAAGATGAAAATGAAACATCACATAATTTTAATTATGAAGACACACAAATCTTAAAAACTGAAAACTAATCAGAAAATTTTTAGAAATGATGAACATTAAAAAACATGAAAAATTCAATTAGTGAAAAAACGGAAATTAAAAACTTAAACCAAATATATTACAACGTAATAAAATAACTCGACATATTCTGGAGTTTTTTCTTAAAAAAATTAAGCAGCAATTTTAAAAAATATATAAAAAATACCTAATTAAAATAAAAATTTGGCTTATTTTCTATTTCAAAATTATCAAAAAAATATATATATTATATGATGTGATGATATGATGCATGCCAGACATCATTTTAAAATGTGTATGTATTGTACCGACCCATATATGTATATATAATACATTTTAAGTGTTATGTGACCCATTTGTAAATGGACAAAAGAAATTACCTTCTTGGTTTTAGTGACTTTTTTTTAAAACCCACTGATGAAGGCAATTTGGCCGAAACGTTTGAAATTAATTAAAAAAAAGTTTGATAAAAAAAAAAAAATTGAATCCAAAAACCCAAAAAAAGTATATATATATATATATATATATATATAATTTTATTATAAAAATATTTTGTATATTAAGAAACATTCCAGATAATAAAAAGGGAAACGAATATTGAACGAATTCTTAGCAAACTTTAAGGGATAAATAAATGACAGACGAGGATTCATTTCTTTGCAGTCCCCATGTTATTAAAATGTCGAAAAGCTTATACAGACAGGAGATTTTCAAAACTTTTTTAATAAAACAACTTTTCCCAATATAAGTAAAGAAAATATATGATATTAAATGAAACATAAATTATAAGGAGGAGCAATGTATTTTCGGAAAATTATTAATATATCTCTAAACGAGAATTGGTTTGATTTAAAATTAGTAATTTACGAATGAAATATGGCCTAGAATTTCACTTAGATGTATCCTACTAGAAAGGCCAGTAGTTTTGACAAATGACAAACAGAAAGATCAATTTATTTAACTGTTTTCAGCATAAAAAGTTATTCTAATATCAATGTTTGTAAAATACGTTCTTATACCTATAACATAAATACATTCTGATATAAGGGCATTTATAGTTAAAATAAAAAAGGTCTGAGTTACATATACTAATAAAAGCTAGACACTTAAAAATAACTTTATCATTTATTAGATGGCCTTTACATTTTCTTGTACCCCACATAATATTTAAATATTTATAGCTCATACACTATAATGTAAAGTTAGTTTCAATAATATGTAATAAATGTAATAAGGTAGATTTACTTCTCAAAAGGAGGCTCCGGAAAATAACTTGTTCAAACCGAAATTATTGTTGTCTCCTGGCTTTGATTGGCAGTAATTATGTGGATATCTTTGTATTTTATTTAGGTTACATCAACCTCCACTGACTGTTGAGCTCATAAGGCCACCATAGAATAATGAGCCCTTAATTCAACCATTCTTTCGCAATTTTTGTGTTAAGCAAATTAAATTTGCCTTTTACTAAAAACTTGAATTTTTTCAAATAGGCACTACTACACCCAGAATATATTATATTTGAAGAAGTCGACTTTGACCGTATGTTTCCACTTTATTTCTAAACCCCAGACAGTTCCCTTAAAGTGAATAACCAAGACCCGATTTTTTTTTTGAGAAAAAGATTACATTTTGGCAGCATTATTCGACAATTATTTTTATAAATCTTGCACTTTAAAACTTAAGGAAATTAAAAGTAATTTGTTTTTCATAACACAAAATTTTAGAAACCTATTGTTTTTCGGGGTTGTTAAATGTTTCTTTCTGCGGTACTAAGAATATTTTTATTTTATCGACTTTATTGTAAAGTTAAATTATATTTATTTTCTTGAGGGAATTAACATGCAAATTTTGTAATGTTTAATGGACTATTTACAGATTGAAAATATTCGTTGAAATCACAATCTTAAAGGACTGAAACACGTTGTTTAATTAGCGATTCCGGATAACATGCTTCGGAAAAATAGGGTATTCTTCAGACGTAATGCTTTATCAATAAATAAATAAATTTGCTTTACACAATTCACGATATTTAATCTCTCAGGCGTGTATTTATTTTATTTCGCATTTTGTCTACATAATAATGTCAATTAGAACACCGGTAAATGGTTTATAAAGCAAAGATAACATCACAAATTATAGTTTTTAAATTATCGTCACCGTATTACAAAAAAATGCATTAGAACTTACCAAATTTAAATAAAAATTGGATAAAAGTCAACAATCCTGTAACTTCCATATATTTAATATCATCTATTTCTATTTTTACTTCCCTCGTAAAAGGGAAGTATTGTGTATTGATCTGAAAAAATCACCTTTCGAGATTTTTTCAGATCATTACCTTTGAGGGTCCCATGATGCCGAAAAACATCTTTTTTCAATTCCGTCGGTGTGTCTGTTTGCCTGTCTGTCTGTCTGTTCGCGGCATAGCTAAAAAACTACTTATGCCATTGACTTCAAATGTTGGTCAAAAATTAAAGGACATGACCTGGTAATATTTTTGTAAAAATCCAATATGGCAAAACCAAATGGCGGCATAGTGAAATGTTAAAAAAAAATGGTTACTAAGAAACTACTTATTCAATGTATCTCAAATTTTGGACAAAAATCAAATATTATGTAGCAATCAACTGGTAACATCTTGGTACGAATCCAAGATGGCGGAAGAAAATGGCGGCTAAATAAAATATTGTAATCGTGAAAAAATCACCCTCTCAGGTTTTAGATATTTTTAGGTTTTAGCGCCCCTGGATGCCCAAAAATAGATTTTATCAATTCCGTCGATCTGTCTGTCGGTTTGTCTGCCTGTCTGTCAGTTCGCGGCATAGCTTAAACACTACTTATTAGATTGATTTTAAATTTTAATCAAAAACTAAAGGCTTACGGGTAGTATTCTGGTAAAAATCCAATATGCCGGAACAAGATGGCGGACCAGTGAAACCTTAAATAATTAGAACTAAAAAAACTAATTATCCAATTTTCTCAAATTTGCACAAAAATCAAATGTTACATTGGAACGAAATGGTGACATTTTGGTATGAATTTAAGACAGCAAAACAAAATGGCGGCTTAATAAAATATTTAAAAAATCGGCCTGAAAAAACTACTTATTAGACTAATTTCAAATTTTGTGCAAGCATCAAGTGTGATATAGAGTTAAACTGGTAAAGTTTAGGTACGATTTTAAGATGGCAGCCAAATAAATTTTAATTATAATCGTGAAAAATCACCTGCAGAGATGTTTTTAGATCTTGACGTTTCAGGGTCCCTAGATGCCGAAAAACATGTTTTCTTAATTTCATCGGTGTGTCTGTCTGTCTGTTCGCCGCCTCAATTTTTATCAATAGGGTGTCCCATTAAAAAAAACAAAAGAAATTAGGAAATAAAAGAATACATGGCAACTCTGTTATAGTACAAAAAATTAAATTATGATCTATTTAATCAACAAAAATTCCATTTTAATATGTTGACAAAGAAATGAATTAAAAGGGTGAGAAAAAAAAAACAAAAATATATGGCAACGCTGTCATAGTAAAAAAAAACCAAAATTTCATTTTAATATGTTGATAAGAAAAAAGCTTTTACATTTAGTATGTTGTAACTAAAAAAAAAGTCATTGTTTTTCTTTGTTAACCCAACAAGCTTAATACCCTGGTAATGCCTTACAAAATAATTTTTACTTTGAAACATTTTGCTTGGGTTAAGAGCTTTTTGACCCCTCTAAATACGCCACTGGAAAAAGATTAAGTAGTACGTATGTCTATAAATATGTTTCATAATAAATTAAATAGTTTGATAAACATGGACAATGAACTGAAGGATAAAAGCTAAATCACAAATCGAATTATTAACAATAAACTGCCTCTCGCTGATTGAGCTAAACAAAACGACTAATCTATTTCACATCATAATTGAGAGAAGTATTATTTATTGTCCCCAATGCTTCGGGCTTCATACAACTAGCATTATACGAGGGTCAAGCTGAATTTATTGAGAATAAAAACACGCTTAATATTTTCTAAGATTTTCTTTTAAAAATGCTAAAAGTAGTTTCCTTAAGCAATGATACACTTGACCATTCCTACTTTGCACTGTTTAAAAGCCTCCAACCAATTTTCTTTCGGAATACCTTCAAAATCAGCAGGAACTGCGGCATCAATCTCTTCTTCAGGCGAAATCCTACTACCTCGCAGATTCCTTAATAATTTAAGCCCAAAAAATGGCCAAAAGTCGCACTTGTTAAATCAGGTGAGTACGGCGGATGTTCTATTACTTTTATATTTTTTTTCAGCCAAAAACTGGAGAGTTAAAGCTACTGTATGAGACGATGCATTGTCATATTAATTTGCCTGGAACTCTACTGAGCATTTCAGGCAAATATTTTTCAATATACCATTTAGCTGTAACTGTCTTTTGTCCATTAAGCTTAATTGCTTTTACTAGCCCCTTAATTCTGAAATAATACCGCATACATAACTTTTTCCTAGCTCGCCGTTTCTTGGCGTCCAAAAAGAGAATATGTTTCGCCACCTGTTACTATTTTGTAAAAAAATTGATGTCTACCATTATTTAAGAAATTTAGAGTATGATGGCAAATTCTTATACGCTCTGCTTTTTGGATGTTGGAAAAAGGTCGCGGCACAACGACTGACTATTTTTTAAATACAGGTGATTGTGTATGATTATTCCAACAGCTGAAGATTCAATCTTGAGTTGACGCTTTATTATCGTGTAAGTGGCTTCATTATTTTTTTTAACAGCAGCAATGTTTTTGCCGGTAACAGCAGTAAATTCCTTTCGCGTCCAAATTCCTTATACTAACGGAAAATTGTAGCCAAAGAATGGGTTTGTTTACTAAAATCTGAATCGAAACTCTCTTTGTAATCATAAACGCTTAATAATAATAAAAATGCTCTCTGGTTAATTCAATTTTTTTACTTGTAATGTCACTTTAAGAAATTAGTAACTTAAGTTATGTAACAAAGGCAGTTGCAATAACTAAACTTCAAGTAACAGATAAAGAGTTGATCTAAATAACACTGTATGTTTTGTTTTTCACGGCTTGCTAGATTTTCTTATTCTCAATAAATTCAGCATGGCCCTCGTACAACATGATGGCCTACTTAAGCTAGATACTGCAATAATTTTCAATGTCCACTGGCAGCTGAAAACGCTGTAACTGCAATGATAATTAAAACGTGTATAAGGACAAAGCTAAAACATAAAAAAGTGTTTTTTTTTTGCTCTAAGCGGTTATAACAATTCAGCAAATAAAATTAATTATTTCAATTCCGAATTTTACGACACACTAAACAGCTGAAGTAATGACTCCTGCTAACAAGATTTTGAGGCATTTTAAATCTGAAACGGATATTAGTCGGGGAATACGTGACTATTAAACATATCTAAAATAGTACCAGAATAGTATAATCACGAGTTTAACAGTGTCGGACTGGGGAGTCATTTGACCCGTTTGACCGAAAAGTGACCCATGATACTTCTTTGATTGCTATGGGTTATTTAGCATGGCACTTTACCTGGAGTATAGGCTGTTTGAAGAATGTGGGCAATATTATCCCATTATTACTTAGCTAGATTTTATATTATTTAAATTGGTCAAAAATAGCTTGTTGTAATTTTAATTGTACTTTAAAAAAATATTAACAAATTTTGATGTTCTCGGATTTTAAAAGCCTGATTTAACGATTTATTTTCTTGGGTGATCATTTTTCGATCGATCTTATGATATATCCACGATCACTTTAGGATAGATCGCTTCCTCAGATTTTTCTTATTGGTCTTTGGCATTGCTCATATCGTCGTCAATTGTCATCAAAGCCTTTAAAGTTTTTAATGATTTTCAATTTAATTAAACATTTTGTTTTAACAAAGTCTAATAACTACTTAAACAAATATGAGGTACGGTTTTATCCAAATCTATATATTTTAAAACACTAAGTCAGCTTTTTCAGCAAGTTGTACGGCGCCAAGTTACATGATCTAGACCTTTCAACACTATTTTTTGTGTTGTTTTATTACGTATTTTTTCTACAAAACCAATGATGTTCTTCAATAACATTTCTGGACGATGTGGTGAATGCGCCTCATATTCTTACAATTTCACTAGATCACACTATCTAACAGAGAAGGCAGAACAAGATTTGCCGGGCCAGCTAGTATGTAATAATATTACAAACTAAAGACGCAAAAACATTATAAACTTTGGTTTACCAAAAACATCAATTACCCGTAAAAAACATGCTTTCATAAAAAAATAAAAAACACAAGTCTTATTTATAACGGATTTCACTTCTAATCATCATCAGGAATATCTAAATAAAACTTGTTATATGTTTCCATACGAATGTGTGTACCCTTAGCATAATGATTTTAAATCTGAATACTTCTCTTTAGTGATTTTTTTTTGGCTTCTTATTTAGACTTTTAATAGTATAATGTTTAACTTCCATGGAGATGACTCGTTTTATAAAATATTGTAAATGGTTTCTGTTTCAGATGTTCTTGCAATCAAAACTCTCAGTTCTTTGGACAATTTTTTAAGATTTAAAAAATCATTATGTTCAAGAGGGTGCACTATGTAGGGTTTTTCATAAAGTGCTAGACGGATGGTGGGGTTTAACTGTGACGGGATGAAAGGATCTCCTGTACATGAAAGGGCAGTTGATATTGCACTATGGGCAGAATCATTCTGTCCATGAAATGATTCAAAGAAGTATAGTAAAATTTCTTCTATATTGGAGGAGTTGGCTACTGTATACAAAAGGATTGTGGCGGTGACCAAATTTTTATTTTGGCCGCTGCAACCGTCTGAACCTTATTTCTGTAGAACTTTATATACACAACAACTTCTTTCCGAGGCTCCCCTTTCGCTGGACAGCTCTCTCCAAATGAAATAATGGCGTAGCACGTGAAACGCTATTTATAAAATAATGCATTTTCATTCGATGGTGGCAAATAGAAAGCCTTCTCTTTAACGACCTTTTTGATTTATCGGACTTTGGCCTTTTCTGTTTGTTCTACTTATCCTTTATCCTTTCTTTAAAAGCTTCATATCCTGATCTAAGGGATAAACATAGTGAGCACTGGTCCTTTTTTGCCCAATGAAAAGATAAGTTCAAAGACCTAAACACCTTATGATACAAATAAATCGAACCTTTCTCTTCGTTTGATCCTAAGTGTTTAAGAATCATATTATACATCTTTGATAGCGTTAACTTGAAGTGCCGATATTCCCTGCTAGAAATGGCACGATAGTAGTGAGCTTTTACTTTGGGAAATCTTTGAATATGATTATAAATGGCAGTTCGAATACTTTTGTCTCGTTCTATGATTTTGCCTGAGTGTCTACCACCTCTTTTTTTGTCTAGTAGGATTTCACTTTAAGTTAACTTTGCCTGGATAGTTTTCATTGCTTTTTCGAATATCCTTCCAGATATGCAAAGAGAATTTTTTACTCGATATTTCTTTTATTTGACTCTAAAATCTTAAAAAGGAAATATTGAGGTAATCCATAATATAGATCTCGACAATATCGACAATTAATCAATTTCACCAAGGAGCTTAACTAATATACGCCTTAGAAGAACCAGTAAAAATAATAAATGTAAATTTCACAAAGAGGCGTAACTAGAGTTACAAGAGCAAAAAAGGTACAAAGTAATTACCAAATAAATATATTCATATATTAATTGTTTTATCTGTACATAATGGAATTCTGGGTAAAGGTGAATTTACCAGTTTTTTGAAATAAAGATGCTTTTCCCACCGATACTATATAATAAGTTCTTTGCCATCCATTCTACAATTTTTAGAGGTTTTGGGTTGGACAAAAGCAATTTTACTATTCAGCGTACTGTTGTTTATGGAAAACTGAGCGGCTTTTGGAAAACTGAGTAACCGCATGCAAAATATGAAATAAAATGTCTCAACTGATCTATACACAGCACTGAGAAATTAATTAATTTTCGGAAGACATAATGTAGTTTCCACATATCGGCTTTAGAGCCATATCATTCAGTAAATAATAAATTTATTAAAATCTATCCTATCTTATATTTACATTATTTCAGAATATCGCCTATTTGTTTATACGACACTAAAATATAGATATGGAGTGATAAATCAATCTCGCTTTTGTTAATTTTAGGCTATAGTGTCAGAGGTACAATAAATTTCGTTTAAAGTGTCAACAACTTTATTAGCATTTTATTAAGTAAAGATTCAAAATGTTTTAAAATATTTTATATCATATTTACAGTAAGGGAATTGCTTTTGAAGCCAGTTTTATAGTTTATTGTCCTTAATTGTAAAAGATTTTCCTAAACAGGCTTAAACAGGGAAATTTCCAGTATTACGTTATTTTCGTTATGTTGCATTTAAAAAGTTTTTTTTTAAATAATAATCAATTTAAAAACACCTAAGAACTAATGATAAAAAGGCCGAACAGAAAGTTTTATGGTAAGTGAAATTGAATATTTTACAAATGGGGGTAGACTTGCTAAATTATGACATTTCTGTGAATTTTGTAAATCGTACTTTTACCTTGTTTTGCCGTCAATAATAAAACATGAGATACAGTCCATTAAAAATTCCCTACAAAAATTATAAGGTAAATATTTATAGGGTGTTTCTTAATAACATGCTAATATTTAAGGGGATTATTCTTGGGTCTATTTTGACAAAAAAACTTCATAGGAACATATGTCCTAAAGGTGTTAACTTTTGAAATAAAGGATGATAAAGTTTTAGTGAAAAAAATAGTTTTTTCAAATATTTGCGAAACAACTCTAGATATTTTTCTGAAACGTGGTATGCATCAAGAAGAATTTTGTGGCATAAAACTTATTTTTTCTTGCCAGTGGCGTTCGTGCGGATTTGAACTGAATCATTTTAAAGAGAAAAGTGATACGCCACTGCTTTTTCTTAAAATAAAAATTATTTTTGAAATCCTCATTCCTTTTTGAGCAAGACTTGTCTCTTGATTTTTTTACGTTTTAAGTACGGTTTTCGAAACAAAAATTAATTCATTCATTTGCTTCTCGCTGGAGAAAAAAACAAACATTCACTTTAAACAATAATTTATTTAAGAGAATAATTTTTAAATGGAAAATTATGAAATTAAAGTAATCTAAATACATTTTGGAATGCTAATAGAAAATTAGCCAGAATGCACAAAAAAAAAATTAAATCAGATGTTGAAAATATCCACCTCCAGCCTAGGCTCTTTTTTTCAGGGACTCACGTACTCTTTGGAAAATGCTGGGGATATTTCTAATATTTTCGCAAGAAACTATGATGCGATTTCAGTATGATTTGGTGTGCTTTAAACCATTGTTTTAAAATGACTCCACAAGAAATATCTAAACTATTGAGGAGGGTACCTTGGTGGCCATGCCTGTGGTCCTCTGGGACCTATCCAGCGATTATTATAATATTGGTTTAAATATTCGCGCGCCAGAATACTAAAGCACAGTCGATTTCTATCTAAAATGGGAACATCTTTCATCACAGAAAATATGGCCCAATTAAATAATAACCGTATATTCCAGCCCATACGTTAACGGAAAACTGCTTTTAGTGATGGGATTCCAAGATTGCAGGTGGGTTTTCTTCAGCACAAGAATGATTATTGGGAAAGTTTTGGATGGCGTTTCTGCAAAAATTTGCTTCATCAGTGAATAAAATTTCAGTATCAAATAATGGATTTTCATACACTTTTTGAAGGAACCATTGGAAAATTGCAAGGAAGTAGTGTCTGAACCAGTTAGATATGGTAAGGATATGATAAAAAGTCATTGAGAATTTTCCGAACAAGAATAATATGTGAGATATTCAATTTCTCAATTTCTGGTGATCTTACAGTACGTTGTACTCCTTTTAGATGACTGTCTAGTTCAAAACTTCCCTTTTCGAACAACCTTCTATAAATGTGTTCGTGCATCCGGAATATTTCTATTTCGAAAGCGGTATTCATACATCCACCTGGCTTCCAGTGCGTTACCATCAGCAAACCCATATATGTACGTTTTTAATTCTTGATAAAACCAAATTTCATAACAACGTGCAAATGATCGATTTTTTTTTCGAAAATCATACTTAAAACGTTAAAAAATGAAGAGATCAGATTTGCTCAAAAAGGAATGAGGATTTTAAAAATAATTTTTATCTTAAGAAAAAACAGTGGTGTATCACTATCCTCTTTAAAATTATTCAGTGCAAATCTCGTATGAACGCCACTGGCAAGAATAAAAAGTAAATTATAAGCCAGAAAATGCCTCTTGATGCATAAAAGCTGTATAGCAAGTGTCACAAAAATATCTAGAGTAGTTTCGCAAATATTTGAAAAAATAATTTTTTACCTTAAAAATTTAGCACCCTGTAGTTCAAAAGTTAAGACCTTTAGGACATATAATCATATGAAGTTTTTTTCTCAAAATGGCCTCAAGAATAACCTGCTTAAATATTAGTTTGTTGTTAAAAACATATGTATATTTTTTAACAGAGTGGTCAAATTTGAATTGATATTGAATTTCTTTAAAAATTCTATGTAAAATTTACGTCTTTGTTGAAATATTATGAACGTAAACGTAAAATTTGATATTATACTTCCAATTATATGAATAAAAATAGCAGGATAAAGATTCATTGTAAACGTAAATTTGACTTAATTTAAGTATGAAAATGGAAAAAAACCAGAAAACAATATATACGACTTTCACGTCCACCGTGGGTGACTCTTGAGGTATATTACCGGCTAGACCTGGGCCTCTCCTTAACTACTACTATTATTAGGACTTTTGTAAAATTGAGGGAGTGGGATCAATACTATGCATCAATAAATTCATTATTGTGAGATTTGTGACATACGTATATCTATAAGATATTTATCATATCCTAAAACCTATGTAATACATAATACATTATTTACTAATCCAGAGAGTACACAAACCAACAAATTTTTACCAAATTACCTGGCTGACGGTTATCTATATGCAGTGACGAACACTTCAAACTTTATAACCTGACATTTTTAGCAGCCACATAATAAATTACATGATCCGGTACAGACAAATACCTTCCAGAAGACACGATTATTTACCTAGAGCTTAAAAATTCTAATTGTATTTAAATTTGATAATTTAAAGACAGATAACCACGGTTACCAATAACATATGTAAGTGTTATGTTAGAGATTTCGCCAGTTCCTTACACTGAGGATAATATACACCTAATGTTGATTAATTGAGAAATTTGGAAGTACCTCTTTCTGATATTATGAATGACCAAAGCCAAATCAGAGTATTGGGGAATTTTATTATTCTGGGGAATTTATATACATCATACAAGTTATGCTATATTTACAAGACTATTATGACATCGACAAAAGAAAGAAATGTTTTGAAAGTCACATGTCAGTTTCATTGCTGCCCCCCTTTGCACCACTAGATACAGCTATAGTGATAACTATCATAAACTGCTACTTAGAAGCTAAAATAATATGTAAATTAGGTCAGTCAGTATTGAAATTAGTATAACTTTTGCAGCTTTTAATGTACTTAGCAGATCAAAATGGGAGATTTTGAGTGCTTCTACAGTTTCGACGAAATGTATGGCAATTTCCAATTGTCAATTATATAAGATATTTAAACAACTCTTGCAATATTAGAGTTTTTTCAAACGTCGCCCCTTTCTATTCAGGAAGATTTCATGAATTTATGATCTGAATAATATTTCGATAGCTTGGAATATAATATTTTTTTTTAATAAAAGAATGCGATTTGGTACAAAAGGTCTACTAAAATTTACAAGAACCAAAGGTTCTTGAGCTACTTCTTCTTTTTTCAAGAGTATTAATCGTATTTAAGCAGTAATTAGCAAGTTTCGATCATATAGGGTAGATGGTTAATACCAAAACACTGCAACATTTTGATAAAGCAAACAAAACAGTTTTTAAAATGCCCTGTATAATTTAAACCTGTTAATTAGGTACATCCTAAAAGATCCGCACTTTTGGTATTGTAAGTGGGCAATAAAGACATTCTGACCATCTGTTTATGTTGAAGAGATGGACTTGAGCATTTTTTTTTATTAATGCACATAAGATGAATAAAACAATTTAAGTTAAGTTTTTGGAGATGTTTATTTTAATAGGTGCATTTACCCTCGTTATTACCCTCTCCGAGTTTCTTGAGATTTTTACGGTTCTGTTTTTGGGTCCCTGGACCCCGAAAAATATCTCATTTCCGCCAGTCTGTCTCTCTTTCTATCTGTACGCGGAATAGCTCAAAAACTACTTCGATTGTCGTCAAATAGAGTGTAATAAAGAGATAAACTGGTAAAATGTTTGGAACAAAATGGCGGCCTAATAAAATGTTTAAATATTCTGTAAAATTCCATGTCCTGGAATAAAACTAATAATATTTAATAAAATTAAATATTAAACTATTAATTATTTTCAATTTTATAGCCTGTTTATTGTAAGTAGTGGAATTCTGTAGAGTTAATTTACCGTTTAAACCATAAAAGTTATTTTTTAGTTTTTCAATAATTGTAGTCTGAGATGAAATGACAGATCAAAATAATTTTCACTTTATCATTGTCACTTTATCTCCTCAACAAATTGGTGAGGTTAGTTTTTCAATCCGACGTTTCGGACTCGAGCGACCACCAACAACTTTTTTAATTTAAAAATAGGGACCTGGATTTTTTATTTGACTAATCGATAACTTTTATAAATTTAAATTAAATTATGACAAAAAGTTATACCATACCATTTGATTTTTTTGGTAAAATCTATATTATTCGACGAATTATGAAAAAACGCCATCTAATGACCAATAATAGAATCATTACGGCACAGTTAATAGCTCTAAGTGAAGAGCAAAAGATGGTCTTTTTTCTAACACCAAGTTCAATGTAATCGGTTCATCCAAAACAGAGATATAAATGTTTGAAAGAAAAAAAGTTTAACCGTCTCCCACCACCATTAAAAATAGAAAAAAAAAGATAAATAGCAATAAGTTGCACAATTGCCTGAAGAATACACTGCTTATATTGTCGACAAACCTTAATTCAGAAAATTCAAGAGAAAATCGGCATTTCCATTTTTGAGTTGATGTTACGCCTCCTAGCGGTTATTTTTCGAACTTGAAAATAATTTCCAGTTATTTCCTTTGGCCGATTTACTAAAAAATATTTTTTTCCCCATAATTTTATGATCAACAGTTATCGCGGATTTTTGAATACCGGCGCCTATGGTGTTACATACTATTTTTGTAAAATATATTGAATATTCCAATTCAACATGCTATAGTATTGATTTGATAGATTTCATTATTTCACTTTAAAATAATAAAAATGGCGCCGCTTAAACTTTACATAATATACCAATATTTCCATTGTCAACGTTAAACCAAACTACGCGCGGATGGTAAGCCTGTATTTGCAGTGTAAACAAGAAATCCAAATTCGGCATTGAAAATGTCGCTATCAGTGAGATGTCATTAAAATAATTGATCAAAAAATGTTGAAATTAAATGATTTGCTGCAGCAATTTAAGGCAAAAACTAATTTACATAGAGCAGCTTTTTTACGTGAAGTGACGGTGACAAATTGTTTTATGGTACATTGTATTCTGTCCTAGTATTATATTATTAATATGCGGTTTGACTTTGTTTACTGTACAAGATTATCTTTACTAAGATTTAATCTTTTTCGTGGATTCCTCAGATTGCTTCTATTATATTACGGTATGACGTTTTACCTTTTCCATTCATCAGAATTGCGTACATTTACGAATTACTAGCTCTCAAAGATTTACAATTGTTTTAATATTTAAACAAACACTTTTATATAAAGATATTTTACTGATTGGCAAATGTTAAGAATATTTGAAATTTTTCTACTTTTTTTAAAACCGCATTTGTTTCAGGTACAGCAAATCGAATGGGGTTTTTGTGCTGAATAGATTGTTGCATTCTTTAGGCCAGGACCTAAAGAGATTTGTAGACATATTGCCTCTGCTCGTAGGGTGCTATATTATAGAATATCGAGCACAATTTAAACATTTCCAACCCCAATTTTGCAAAAGTATTTTATTACTTAGACTCATCATTATATTCTTCTCGGGATAATTTCCCCATTTTTTCGATTCCTCTAGGTTCGTGGAAGAAATTATTTTTTTTAATAAAAAATTGCAGCCCTATTTGTTGAAACTGACAAAAAGAGAACAGAAGTTTTTTGATGTTTTTGCCAAACAGCTATAGCAAGAATCCAACTGTTTTATTATTTTTGTAAAAACATTATACAGGGTGTTTTAAATAGATTGATTTTACAGAAAGTCATTATTTACTTAAATACAGAATTTAAATATCTTTGGTTATGCTTTTCTGAAGTTTAAGATCACCAATTTATAATTAAACAAAAACTTTTATATTCCCGATTCGGTGTAACAGCTAATATCTTTGTTATTATGGGAAATATGAAATTAGTTTTCAAATAAAAGTTATAGACAATATTATATACTATTCACAATTACTATAATTCACAGTTAACATTTTTTTCAACAGGGTGCGTCGAAATCAATTTTTTTTAAAATGACACACCCTGCATATATTTGTACATTTTTAAACACTACGGGGAATTCTAGAAATATTTGCTGTACACCTGTATCTAACTTTGACAATTTTCAAGTAATGCGCATGTTAAACATATTTTATTTTATTACTCTAAAAACTATTGAAAAGAAAACGCAAATTTACGAGGTTCGAAGAATATGTTCAATCTGACGTCCATTGGAAACAATGTGAGCCTTAAACCGACCAATAAGTTCTCTGGAATAAGCTGCTCTAGTCATGTCGGGGGATTCTCCTTGTCTCTCTCTTGTCCTTTGAATCATCTGAGGTGGCGTTTCTGTTCGGGTAATTAAAGGCTCGTAGCTTTGAATTCTCAAAGCTAATAATTCTCACTTCTCAGCCGTAGTTCCAATTGACATATGTTCGTTTCGCAATTACCTTATATGGTCAGCGTGTTTAAGATCAAATGGAAATGATCCTGTTCTCATTTTAGGTTTAATACGCTAAAAGCTCATTAGTGATGGTACTTGCTCAAGTGAAAAACTTTCCCGGTAAATGCGAACTGCTTTACAACAGTTTCGTTGAATGAAAATAGGGAATAAAGTGCATTAGTTAAGATAGATACAAATTTCGATGGGGAGATAATAGAGGTTTTATTCAGTGGCCAGCCCATTTTCCAGCTCTAAAGCCTTTGGAATTTTTTTTGGGGATATTTAAAAAATACCGTTATGAAACGCCATCGTAAAATTTAGATGATTTAAAGAATAAATTTCAAGAAGTATTTAACAATATCATTACAGGCATGATTAGAGCAGCGTGTCGCAGATAACTTAATGGCTTAATGCTTGCACTGTTTCTAAAGGACATCAATTTAAGTTACTTTTTTATTTTCAATGTTTTTGGCAGTAATGAAATAAAATGTTTTAAGACTGTATCTTTTAATAAAACATGCCCATAATTTGAACACCGTCAAAGTTAGGTGTATGTTGTTCTACAGCAAATACGTCTAGAATTTACCGTAGATTCCAAACATTTAAAAGGGCGTCTCATTTAAAAAATAACAAGTTTTAATTTTCCTGATTTTCCGACGACCCTTGTATAATAAAAGTTATGTGTAAATTATAGCTCTTTGAATTGATTATTTTTTATTTGAAATAAAACTTTGTATTTCTTACAATAACCAAGATATAAGATGTCACATTGTACCGGGGACATCCTATATATATTTTTTTAAATTGGGTATTACATAAGTTAGGTGAATCTGATCCGAGTCAAACTATTATGTAAAATTCAATTTAATAATTTTAATTAAATTTTTTTGAATAAACCTGTATAACCATGAATATGACACATGGTTTTTAACTTGGTCTGCAGAACATGTCCAAAAACTGAAAGAATTTTAAAAGAATCATCTATGTCGTTTTCCTGCTAAAAATTAATTTGTTTTTAAATATAGCCTTATTTGATCGCTATGAACTATATATGTATAAAAAATTCATGGTACGAATTTTGAGGCATTATTTTTAATTTATTTTTAGTCAATTGTAAAATTTAGGCCCCCATATATCCATTAAAAAAGTATATCTTCTATAGTCACGAAGATAACCAAAAAATGGCGAAATTGTCTCGAGAAAGATAGTTTATAGTAGAATTAAGTGAGGAAAAACATAACATTTTCAAAATTGGAGGCGACCACAAATTCACTTACTCTAAGTTTTAAATAATACAATACAGTCAAAATTTCATTGGATATCTTCAAGTGATATTTCCATGATCCTCTTTCAACTCAAGTTAATTCATATATTTCCCTAAATGGCCTATTTTCGTGCCGTCATTTATATAAGATAATATAAAAAAGTAGGAACCACTTACAATAATTAACATGTCAAATAGTATTGCAGGCATTTTAAAATTTAAACATTTTTAAAATACGGTGTGTAATATCCCACACTAATCATAACTTAATTACCACCGAATTGTAAATTTCGTATATTTAAGTTTATACTATTCAACGTGTAATAGTAGAGGTGACAATGGACTGGCATTTGCGTTAATTGATTTATTTACCTTGAATTCAGATAACATTTATACTTAGATTAGATGAGGAAACTCAAAAGTAAAACACGTACGCTAAAGAAAGGATTCATAACCAGGGAAGTTCCGGGTAAAGCTTTTCCCAATGTTTTAAAATGTATTATTATTAATATTATTATTATTTCTCAACCTTGTTGTCTCACAGTATTCCTGTGGATGTAATTTATACTGAAAAATTTTTATAAAAAAAACGAAAATGATCTAACGATGCTACAGGTTTTCAAAATGACCGATTTATGGATGTTCCTGTGAATGCCTGTATTAAGTCCTAATTGAGCCAAATGCGGTGTAAAGGTTGTTGGGGTGAGGACTGTTACTGAGATGACGAGAGGAACAATGATGACTCTTTCCTGTTTCCACAGCCTTTTTATTTCCATTGCCAAGTCGGTATATTTGGTGATCTTCTCACTGTATTTTGCTTGGATGTTCTCATCATTGGGGACAGCCATGTCAATTAAATAAGTAATCTTTTCTTTTTTGGATTGAAAGGTGATATCGGGTCTATTTGCGGGCATTGTTTTATCTGTGTGGATGTCAGTGTCCCAGTAGAGCTTGTAATCTTCGTTTTCAAGTATGGATGTTGGTGTATAATGGTAATAAGGGTCTGTGTTCTCCGTTAGTTTGTATGTTGCGGCTAATGCTTGATGAACGACCTTCGCTGCTGAGTTGTGTTTCGCGGTGTATTCAGTTCCGGCCATTATTACTCGTTATGTGATTGGTTCTCTCTGGCGGTGACATCTCCTGCACCTGTCATCGTCAATGGTTGTGTCCTTGATGATGTGCTTTTGGTAGTTTCTGGTTGCTATGACTTTGTCCTGGATAGCAAGCAGGAAGTCTTCAGTTTCGGGGAACAGCTGCCCTTTTTGTAGCCACGTATATGAAAGGTTTTTATGTATGTATTCTTGCTTTATGTAGTATCTGTGTCTTCTATGGAGTGTTTTTTTCAGACCAAGTGTTCATCTTTTCCAGTCGTAATTGGATGTGACTGTGTGCGTCTGCTGCGTGGTTCGTTTGAGACAGATCGAGCGGTGTATAATTCTTGTGTGCCTTCACTATTGCCTTGTGGAAGTTAGTTTGTTTGTTCTGGAAGAATTTTCTGAGTTCGTAAATTTGTTTTTTATTTAGCGATTGTATATCTATAATTCCCCTCCCTCCTTCTTTTCTCTCGATGGTGAGTCTTTCCTTGCATGCTTTGGGATGTAACTTCCTGTGCTTAGTGAATTCAGAGCGTATGAAAATGTGAATGTTTTCTATGTCTGTGTGTGACCATTTAATGATTCCAAACGAATACGTAAGAATGGGTATGGGAAAGGTGTTAATAGTTTTCGTTAGATTTCTGGAGTTCAGTTTTGTTTTTAGTAGTTTTGTGAGTCTGGTTTTAAATTCCGCCTTGAGCTCTGATTTAATATGAGGGTGGTTAATTTTGGTGCTTTGATGGAAACCTAGGTATCTTTATGTTTCTTCTTTGAGCATGTTATCTATAGTTTCACTGTTGATTGTTTTCTTCGTAGGGTGGCCTTTCTACTGTCCCTTGTTGATATCAGGTAACTTACGTTTACTTATACCAAATTCCATGTTGATGTCCGGGGTAAACGTTTCTGTGATTTAAAGGAGTTCCTTTAGCAGTGTCTTTGTGCTTGCGTATAATTTTATGTCATCCATGTACGGGGTGTCCCAAATTCGAAGGTGACCATTGGGATCTTGGAAACCGTAAGAGATACGAAAAAGTTTAAATTATGGCAAAGTTGCGTATTTTGGTGCTCAATAAAATGCCGTTTGGAAATTGAAAAAATTCCGACTAATTTCGGAGATAACCGTAAAAAACCGAAAGTTCAAATTTTTTTATTTATTTTCTGCTGACTTTATTTAAAGAGATATTACAAAACAAATTGCACTTTTTCATTGCCACTTTTTTAGTTTTTTAAAGTGGCGTTATTACTTTTTTGATTTGACGTTTCGGTTTTTCGGATCCATCATCAAGTTCATTTTTTTAAATACGGACCTGAATTTTTTATTTCAAATTTCGAAAGAGCTCGAAATTCTAAGCACAACAATATATCGCACATATTATTTTAATCAATTATAATACTCTAAAATTGGTAAAAACATAATTTATATTTAAAATACGTTAAGGTGGCTATGAAACAATAATAAATCCATGAAATTATTATTTTAAGTTACCATGGAGATTTATACTGACGTTTACTAATATAATACTCATTGTAATGTTTTTTTTTTAACTGTAACACACAGCTATAACGCGCCAACGTTGTAGCAACCGTTTAATAGAACAACACAAAAATTGTTTGTAACATTTATTTAGAAAAAACTAAAGCTAGGTATATCAGAAGTGACAACATAAATAAACAAACTTATCGAATTTTTAAAACTAAAGTATACAAAAATAATTACATATTATAAAAGGTATTCAAACTGAAAACCCTGTGCTTCAATGCATTTTGCTGCAAGTCTACGAATTTTTAATATCGCCCGTTGTATGGTTCTAGCAGGAATGGCTCTAACCTCCCTAATTAAATTTTCTTGAAGTTGGTTAATGTTATCGGGTATATTACGATATAAACGATTTTGTAGAAACCCCCATAAGAAGGAATCCAACGGATTAAGATCAGGACTTCTCGCAGGCCATCGCACAGGTCCAGTATTTCCGATCCATTTATTTGGAAACAAGGCATCTAAAAATTGTGCAACTTCACGTCCATTATGCGGTGGTGCACCATCCTGCTGCCACCACAACTGTCGCAAAATATTTAGTGGCTCGTTTTCGAGCAGTTCAGCAACGTTTTCTAATATTAATTCGCGATATCTATTTGACGTTAGGGTACCTTCATATATTATTGGACCTAGAATTTTATTGCGCCACATCCCGACCCATACATTGAAAGATACTCTTCCTTGTGCTCTTACTTACTGATGTTGATGAGGGTTATCTACCGACCAATAATGCTCATTATGTCGGTTAAAGATTCCATAGGTTGTAAAATTACACTCGTCAGTCCAAATTACCTTAGATAAAAAATTGTTATCTTCCTCACATTTATTTTGAAGCCAGTTACAAAAATCCATTCGTCGGATATCGTCACCTGGTCTAAGTTTTTGACTAAGGTGAATTTTGTATGGTCGATACTTATTGGCTTGTAATGTGCGCCATATTCGCATTCTAGGTATTTGCAACTCATTTTCGTAAAACCTAGTTGACCCCCTAGGAGCATTATTGACCTTAAATGAAAAAAAAGTATAAGATATGAATTTAAATTATTTTACCGTATTAATGATGTTTTCCTCTTCATTTTCATCAACTCTACGACCATATTTATTTCTAGGTTTGTTAAAGCTTCCAAATTGTAACAAGTTGGTATCAAGTTTAGCAAAATAATTTTCATGAGGCTGTCTTCGCTCGGGATATTGAATAAAATATTCTTGACTTGAAAGTCTAGAGTTTCGATTTAATTTGTAATAAATTCGTAGCATATCACGTTTTTCTAATTTGGTAAACATTTTTTATTAGTTATAACGCACAATAAATAATAAAAACGATAAAAGAAAATGTCACTGTAAATCACCATAGTAACGTAACTCAAAATAATAATCAGATGTTTTTTTTTGTTTCATAGCCACCTAACGTTTTTTAACATTAAATTTTGTTTTTATTAATTTTAAAGCCTTATAATTTATTGAAATAATATGTGTGATATATTGTTGTGCTTAGAATTTCGAGCTCTTTCGAAATTTGAAATAAAAAATCCAGGTCCGTATTTAAAAAAATGAACTTGATGATGGATCCGAAAAACCGAAACGTCAAATCAAAAAAGTAATAACGCCACTTTAAAAAACTAAAAAAGTGGCAATGAAAAAGTGCAATTTGTTTTGCAATATCTCTTTAAATAAATAAAAAAATTTGAACTTTCGGTTTTTTTCCGTTATCTCCGAAATTAGTCGGAATTTTTTCAATTTCCAAACGGCATTTTATTGAGCACCAAAATACGCAACTTTGCCATAATTTAAACTTTTTCGTATCTCTTACGGTTTCCAAGATCCCAATGGTCACCTTCGAATTTGGGACACCCTGTACAAGAGATGGTTTATTTTGTGTAGGGTATTTTTTTGGTGTTTAATGTGGAATCCGAAGTTTGTGCTATTCAGTGTGTTTGAGAGTGGATTGAGACAGAGGCAGAATCACAAAACGCTGAGTGAATCTCCCTGGAATATACCTCGTCAGATGTAGATCTCTTTGTTTCGATGTGTTCTTTTTGTGTTCTCAGATTGATTTTAGTTTTCCACGTACTCACGATTTGCATAAGAAATTGCCTGAGGTTTTGATGGACTTTGTATAATTCTAGAACTCTGGTTAGCCAACTGTGAGTATCGAATTAAAAGCTTTTTTATAATCTGTGTCACCAGTGTGAAGGTTTCTATGATTTTTCCTGGTTTGTTCTATGATGACGCTATCTATAATTAGCTGCTCCTTGCATCCTCAGTTGTTGCATTCTCCTGGTATTTGGCTGTGATGATCTTATATAGTGTTGGAATGCACGTAATAGGTCGGTAATTTGACGGGTTCTTAGTGTCTGAGTTTTTGGGTTTAAGGTATGTTATTCCTTGGGTGAGAAAAGTGGGAGTTTTATTAGGGGAGTATTATTATCATTATCATTTATTTTTGTAACTTTATTTACAAAATGTATAAAAAAAATTAAGTGTTATTCTTTTCCTTCATAAGAAGGTATTATTCACAGAAATTAAATTTTACTGAATATATAAACACAAATACACAGGAATCGTACTAGAATTATACCAGTTTACACTTGATTTTTGTGCCAAAGTTCAGATGTCAATTCGATAAGAAGTTTTTTTAGCACTGAATTTCATTAGGCGGCCATTTTGTTTCGCTATAATGACTTAACACAAAAAATTTACTTGTTTATTCCTATATCACATTTGATTTTTTTGCAAAATTAGAGGTTCATTCGTTAATTATTCTCTTAATGATTTTTGAAACAATTTGTGAGGCCCCTATTTTCTTCCGCAATATTGAATTTTAGCAAAAAGAGTACCATTCCACACCCACATAACCCTTGATTTTGACCAACATTTAAAGGCAATCGGATGTGTAGTCTTTGAAATGTGTCGCGAATAGACAGACAGGCTGAATGGTATTTAGGGACCCTAAAAGGCAAAAATAAGCAAAAATCTCGTTGAGGGATTTTTTCACGATTACAATACCCCTCTTGGGAGAACGTAAAAACGGTAGTATACATTTGACAGGCAGATTTTGGCAGATCTTGTCGTACTTCGATCCCTGGACCCCGAAAGTCTTTTAAACTGGTGAATCCTATATGGTAGAACAAATTGGCGGCCTAATAAAATGTTTAAATAAACGGTAAAATTCCAGTTATTGGAATAAAACCTTTTTATAGAGGAAAATAATAAAAGTCATTATTTATTTTTTGTAGACTACGTAAATAAAGTTATAAATAATAATAATAAATTAAAAACTTAAAAACATTTAAATAAATTGCAGTGTACAGGCATATTAAATAATTATACGCATGTTTATTTTTCTCCTATAATAGCATGTTTTGAGAGATTTAATGTGCTATAAGTTATGAAAGTAAATACCTGTACAAACTTTATCATTTCTAGAAAAAAAAGAGGGCAAGTTATATTTATTTTATCACATTTCTCTTCATTCAGGTACACTAGTAAATATGTTATTATCATTTTTATTGTTTATGTCAATAGCTAAATTATTACTTATTCCGAATATCCTCATATTTTGTAACTAAAATTCGATAATACCTCTTATTATTCTCATAACCAAAATAAAGAACCGAGCCATAAAAACGAGTTTGGTTGTTTTTTGACTAAATTCTTTTACTGCAATTAAGTGGATGGGGTACGCAACGCAGACAAGAGAAGCAAAATGGAATATTTATTAGGAGCATCGAACAGGATAAAACGGTCATATTTAGGATATAACATATATGAACTTGCTAGGAAAATATTTCTTTTACAAAAAACCCTCAAAGATACTATTCTGTGTTTATATTTCAGGGATTTGAAATAAATACTTTGCTGTACAACTATGGTAAAGATACCGACAGCTGTTTATGTAATTTTAATTTTTAGTTGATGAAAATATTTTGGATTTTTGTCAGATAAGATTGAAAATTTGACAAAATTTCGTTAATATGTTTTAATGTTATATATTTATGGAAATAGGGAAAACTTAATATTTTATGGAAATAGGGAAAACTTTTTAATCGCAAAAATTATTTTGTTAACACAACTTTATTATTACAAAAATAATTTATATAGACAGTTTGATATTGTCACGTTGTTGGGAAAAATCAAAAAACATTAACAATTTAAAAAACATAAAAACTGGTTACGGGTTATATAGAACTTATTTATGAAGTCAAACTTATTTAAAACATACAAGTAGTTACAAACGTTGGGTCCGTTCCTTACCCAACGTTTGACCTCTCATAATAAGACATTTTATTCAGTTTAAAGAAACTTAAGAAAATAAAATGAGTTTCAAAATTATCTTGGGACGTTTTTAGATTTTCCAAGTTTATGTAAGCATTTCATACATATTTTTTAGAGATAAATAATAGGGACCATTGATAAAAATACAGTGTGTTTTGTCTGCTTTTCTGTCCTATCTATTATTGTTTTTTTAAATAAAATTCCACTTATTATTCCTTAATGTTTTTCATAAATTGAAAACAATTGAACTAATTAATTTGCTACGTAAAATACATTTAGAACTTGAGGAGTCAAAATTTTATGAATAGGAAACAGTGCGTTTTATTAAAAAAAAAACCTTTTGATAAATATTTCTAGAAATTATAAAAAAAATTGGTAAATTGGTAACTTCCCTCGTTATGAATCCCTCCTTTTATCAGGTGAAGTGAAGCATATGCTTATTTAATAACGTATACAGTACATATACAAATTATGTTATCTTTCATTCCTTTATTGCCTAGAAATATCCATAAGAGAGAAAATTCCGGGTAATTGGCTTAATCTAATCTGTAAAGTATTCCTTTCATAAAAGGAAATATTCATAACGAGTGAAGTTCTGAATAAAGCCAGTTTGCCTATGTAAACTTAATAAAATTTAGCTAGTTCAAAAGAGTTCCCAAAGAGCTACAATTAAAAACAAATGACCTATTTCCTGGACTATCTTATGTAAATGATGTTTTTTCACGTTGTTTTTAGTTTTGGAAGAATCACGTAATACAGTACAATCAAACAATTTTTTTTTAAGTTGGACCATGTTATTAGTAACAATATTCGAAGTTAAATAATAATTACCATACCAGGGAGTAAATACCTGTGTCATGTAAAGCAAGCAGGTAATATTTTACCGCACATTATTTTGCATCTCTATATAATTAAACATTACCCGCTCTGACCTCATGCAAAATCGCGACATAATTTTTGCCGGTGAAAGTTTTCAAATTAAAGAGCACCTAAAAAACTTAATTTGCAATTCTCGTCTTGTCCACAGCTTGCGAGTTGAGTGCATTAAAATTCGGAAGCGAAGTCAATGCCGAAGCACTTGCAAATATATAAACACAATAGCAATTTTATTTCGCAATCTATAATACCGGCCGATTTTAATTAGTTGGCAGAATCTTAAGAGCTGTTTAGTGGCCCGTGAATAATATGGATTGTACAGGGTGTCCCATTATGGTTGCAATTGCGGGATATCCCGATTATTTTTAAAGATAGAACCTAGCGGTTTTTGCGAATCTGAGCTACTTTTTTGTGAAACGAAAGATGCCGTAAACAAAATAGTCATAGCCCTCTTAGTTTCCTAGGTACAGGGCGATATTGAAAATATTGCATTTTCAGGTACCCCTTGTATCTTATTTGTCTAAAAACTTGTCAAAAAGATAAAAAACCAATCCTCTTAAAAGTTTTTACGTAGAATCCAGTGGCGTACTTTTTTTTCTAAATATTACTGTCCCATTTACTAAACCAATGTTTGGTTTTTTTGAATGGGACACCCTGTATAATTATCAAGAAATTAATTTGTCTTTTTACTTCACAAAAATATATAACAGTATTGATCTATTTTAATAAAAAACAACAAACATCCTAATTTTCATAATTTGCATTCAAAATTTTGCAGTAGGCCATGTTAAACAATGCGGTAATTAACAGTACCTATATGCTAACAATAAATCAAGAAAATTATTTAATAACAGCTATTTATCAATGTATATATTGATAATTTTGCACAAAAAAGTGCTACCTACCTAGATGTATGTAACAAAAGGAAAAAATATTAATAAATAACTATTAAGCCTATCAGCAAAATCCAACTTAAATCGGAACATGTGGTAACACAGTAATCAAACAAATAATAAGAACTGTTCAAAGTGATTTCCCTTTTATTGTATGCACGCTTGGTATAATTTTTCTATTCGTTTTAAGGAATTAAGCAAGACAACGGGATGATTTTGTACTTTTATTGCGTCTTGAATATTATTATAATGAACTTTGTAAATTTTATTCTCCAGATATCCCTACAAAAAGAAATCCAATATCGACAAATCTGGGACCTAGAGTGCCATCTTATAGGCCCCTTGGTTCCAATCGATTGATTGGTTAAATTATTATCCAGAAATAACCTCACCATTTGATAATTGTGTGCAGGCGTCCCGTCCTATTGAAAATGTATTTCAGTTACATGCGCTCAAAGAACATCATCGAACAAATCAGGTATAACTGTCTCTAAAATTTCTACGTGGTGATTGGCTGTTAGATTTCCCTCAAATATATAAAATGTGTCTGTGTTCCTAAGGTGAAACAAAACACATTTAGACCAAACCTGCACTGCTGCCTTCTTAGGAAATATTTGGTGTTGGTTTTCCTGGGACCAGAATCTGTTATTGTGACTATTAAGTATACCAGAATTACTAAAATGTGCTTCGTCTGACCATATAACCTTCATTTCAAAAGCTCTAACCATATCACATCTTTCTAGATACCAACTGCAGAAGACTATCCGACGTTGAGCATCCCCAGGGTGTAAGTGCTGGACAAGCCTAAATTTGTAAGGGTGGTATTTGTGTTTTTTTTACAATTTTTTGAACTTTTGAGTTTTTAGAATTCCTACGCTCTTTTCACTAGCTCTACAGGAGTTTGTAGGGTAAGCTTCTTCATTAGCCAAAATTGTGATTTCCTCAACCTCTTGATTTTCTTTGTTATATGTTTTTGAACGAGGTTTGTTAAAGATAGTTGATCAAGTAAGTTCTTGTTTATTCGATAAAAATTGGATATATTAGGTTGCCTCCTTTCTGAGAATCCAAAAAAAAATTAAGCAATAGTACTTAAACATACCCAGAAACCTACCATTTACCTGTTTAAATACATTCCAGATGCCTCTTCAACATTTTCATTACTTAATATAAAACAGGTTAACATATCATATTTCTAAAATGTTTGGCTTTCTGCCATAATCACAAATTTACTTCTACACAATAAATAAATACAAAATTTGATCAGTTCAGTTTATTATTACATTATTTAAATCGATTTTCTGAAAGTATAAAATATCTTAATAGTCAGATCGGATTTTCTTTACTTAAACATTCATTTGCAATACCCCGTATAATTTTCTTACTCTTTTATTGAAATTCACAAACCTCTCTTTCCGACTATGGTTCAGTTTTAACAAACTGTAATTTTGACAATAATTATTCTAATCAAAGTAAAATGTCTGTTAAACTTGGTGGTCTTGGTATTCGATATTCACCCACACTTTGTTTTTTCGCGTTTTTAAGCTCGGTTAACGATGTAACAAATTTGCTTGAAATGATTGTACCTAAAAATAATATAGCACGTAGACAGAAGAATTTAGATTTAAAGATATGTCAGGTTCTCCTCAGTAACCTTATATCGAATAGTCAGGATATCAACGACAGGCCTTTTCTTCTGCATCTTTGGGAAATCTTTTAGATGATTCATCTTTTCGTATTTCCATTGCTTTGAGAGTTGGTTTGCCTGTGTATGAACAACATATCTGCACTTGTGGCGAAACAGTAAATATATGGCCTACATGGGTTAAGCTGCAAAAAAAGTGCGAGTCGTATGTCGGCACAGGCTGATAACAGCGGAATTTTTCGCAGTTTTAGAACCTAGAGTTTATCGAAGCGATGGAAAGCGAGTGGATGGTATGACATTGGTTCCCTGGAAAGCAGGTAAGGCATTGTTATGGGATACTACATGCAGGCATACTCTTGCTGATTCTTATATAAAAAAAACATCTGAAAGAGCAGGTGATGCTGCACGTCGCGGAGAATTACAAATACACGAGCTAGAAGACCGTTTTGAATTTGTACCTTGGGGTAACGAGGCAAAAAAGCTTCTTAATGAAATAAGCACAAAAATTTCGTTTAAGGAAGCAAAAAGCTTGATTACCCAAAGGATCAGCGTCGCTATTCAAAGAGGTAATGCGGCTTCTGTATTAGGGACTATCGAGAACAGAACAGGCGTCCCATTAAAAAAAAAGCAAGCATTGGTCAGTATTTCAAAAACAGTAATGTTTAGAAAAAAATCAACTACGCCACTGGATTCTAAGTAAAAAGTTATAAAAGGATTCGTTTTTATCTTTTTGACAAGTTGTCAGACAACTGATATACCAGAAAATGCATTATTTTCAATATCGCCCCGTAGCTCGGAAACTAAGAGGGCTATGACTATTTGTTTGCGGCCCCTTTCGTTTCACAAATAAGTAGCTCAGGATCGCGAAACCCGCAAGGTTCTATCTTTAAAAATAACCGAGATAACCCGCAATTGCAACCAAAATGAAACACCCCGTACAGGGTTAGTGATTATAAGTTGACCCCCTTAACTTTTTTATTTTTAAGATTTATTTTGACTTTTCATATTACATAACAGATAAAACTGTTATATATATATATATATATATATATATATATATATATTTGTGACATATTTATATAAAATAATTACAATAAAGTACAAACCCAAAGAGAACATCACAGAATATATCAAATAACAATACCAATCAAAAACACATGTAATAATATATACATATGTACCAATTTAAATTAAACTTAAGTAAAATATTTCTAAACTCAAGAATAACTAAGAATGTATTATTAATATTTATACGGGAATGTTTTTATCCGTTTTTGCTATATTACTAAAAGCATGGAAGAGTAATGCTGGATTCCGGTAGGCAGATAAGACCACTATTCCATTACTTTCCCAAGGTTTCGGGACCCATTGACACTTTTTCAAGGGCCCGGGGTTTCGAAGCTATTAAGTCTTAAATTTTAGTTTGTTTTTCATGGATGTAATATGTATATACTTAATTAAATAAAAAAACAAGACTTAAAGTCTTCTTGCCCTCGAAAAAAAGACAATTGGGGACAAAACGTTAGGAAAATAATACAATAGTAGTCGTATTTGCCTGGCCTAATGTCGCGATAGATACTTTTTCATATTAAACAGAGTTCGGTCTAAACTAAACTATTATTAAAAACATATCTGACTGTAATCTACACACCGATAAATAATTTGTTTCTATGTTTTATTGTAATAGATTTTCTGCATTTTGCTCTATACATTTTCTACACATTCTCTTTTGCCTTTCAACCGTTGCTAAAAATAACTTCAGGATATTGCTCATTTAAAATATTTATTTCGTCTTTAAGAATCCCCCTTACTCTTTCTTCAGTCTCTATTCGTACCTTTAGTACGAATAGAGACTGTATTCGGACGCGAGAAAGGAAGCTTCGAGGATGACAAATGTGACTTTGGCGAAACGTCAGCAAAACTATTCTTCTCAGAACGACAGTAGTGTTCTAAGTGGACTAAGAATCATATATATATATATATATATATATATATATATATATATATATATATATATATATATATATATATATATATATATATATATATATATATATATATATATATATATATATATATATATATATATATATATATATATATATATATATATATATATATATATATATATATATATATATATATATTGGAGGGCGTTTTTTTCAATCCTTCTTTATAACGAGAAAATTAAAAACGTTTTACCTATTTTCCATTTTGAGTTACAAAAAGAATGTACTTCTGAAAACTTCTGGAACTGTGATATTGCACTACTTTGATCTTCTATCGATACTACGATCGACTAGACTTTAGCAACTTAAATGGGAAGGAAAATCCAGCAGGACTTAAAGTTTAATATTACCCCTCGAAAGGTTTCATTTTGAAGACATACCTGCAAAGACGCGAAACGAAATCTTGTTGTGGTTTAAGTGAAATATTGCTTGCAGGCAGTGCCAGGTTTTTATTTAGTAACCTATTTTAATGTAAACGATTTGATGATTGTGGCGTTATCATGCTTATGAAAATATTGCGCGATTTTTTTAACTCAAACAAAATACTTTGTTTGAATAAGTCCAGGGTTCACGTTTCCCATGACATAATCCCATTTCTAATTTTTTTGTAACAACTTTTACACAATTATTGATTTTTTTATTGTTAGACCTAATATAAATTGAATTGAAAAAAATAGAATCTCGTCTCAAGAATGAAAGATTTGTTGAAGAACTCAGATTGTTTAACGTAAATTGTAGCGATTTTTAGTTTAAAATAAACTATAGTGTGACTATTATCATGCAAAACATTACAGTACTTTCAGAAATACTTTTACAGACAAAACTTTGTTCTAAGTTTGACTATTGTAAATATAGAAGGATGCTAGAATAAACAGACGGGTCATACTAAACTAAAAACTTTAATGGGTGGTTTATTAAGAACATCATATTCGGAATATTTTAACGCTCCAGAAGACACAAGGAAGAAGAGGTTCTCGATAATTTTTATTTCCGAAGAACTGGACCTCAAAACCCCCATGACGGTCATATTCAAAATCAGCAATAGGACTTGGATATTAGCCTCATAATTAAGATGAAGTTGAAAAATTCAACAAATCTAATTACTTAGGTACGACGTTCAGATTCCAGAAATGTAAATATATATTATAAATATGTATATATATATATATATATATATATATATATATATATATATATATATATATATATATATATATATATATATATATATATATATATATATATATATATATATATATATATATATATATATATATATATATATATATATATATATATATATATATATATATATATATATATATATATATATATATATATATATATATATATATATATATATATATTGGAGAGTATTTTTTTCAATACTTCTTTATAACGAGAAAATTAAAAACGTTTTACCTATTTTCCATTTTGAGTTACAGAAAGAATGTACTTCTGAAAACTTCTGGAATTGTGATATTGCACTACTTTGATCTTCTATCGATAGTGGACTAGACTTTAACAACTTAAATGGAAAGGAAAATCCAGCAGGACTTAAAGTTTATTATTACCCCTCGAAAGGTGTTTTACCTTTTTACATTTAAATAAGTAGTTTTCAATAAATTGCCCTCCAAAGTTTAAAACTTTTTCAATTTGCTTTGGAGCTTTGGAAAAAACGCCCTTTGAGATTTTTATGTTTCGGCTTTGTCACTAAATTCTACAAGTCGCACTTGCAAACCTTTCGTTCCCTTGATTCCTATTTCGACCTATCGATTGGATACAGCCTAGAAAGATATTGGTGTCTCATTTTTATTACTTTGAAAAACACAATCAGTTTTATTAAATTTTAATAAATACTTGTACATTTTATAAATACTCTTATATACATGGTGGGCCATCAAAAACTCTTCACCTAGTTTTGTTGTGTATTTGTATGTTTAGGTTTTATTACCCAAATAAGTGATTTGAATTGAAATAAGTTACTTTTAAAGACATATATGAATTAAATCTAATGAAACAAAAGTAAAGTATTCTTATACAGATTCATCCTCCTAAAATTAAAATTCGCGTTCCTTAAGAGTAGTGGATATGAATCATGTAGTTTCTTCAATATAGACCACAGCCAGGAACAAACACATTCCTAAATGCAAATTCACATCATCATTCATATTTATATCATATTAATTATTTGGTTTACTGAATGGATATTGCACTGAGGATATTAGATGCTCAATTACAAAATATAATAATCCTACTCCACAACGGGCAACTAATAAGCAGTTACCGATATTAAGTTTAGTTCTTCTATTTATACATGAAACCACAAACAAGATTGCAAGGTTCCTTTGCCGGTCCAACATACGCACAATCTTCAATAGACATACAAAAATTGGATAATGTTTGCGATCGCCAAGGGACATTATTCCTTTCCAAACGGAAGGATATATGTAACTTCTTGTTGCTTTGGTGACGCCTATATTGGAGAAACTGGACTATCTATAAACACTAGGCTTAAGGAACATGAACGATGTATCTGAAAGAAACAAATTGTACAACCTGCTATATCTGAGGACCAACATTCCACTGGACATGTTATATATGTAAAAGAAGCCCAACTTCTTGCGTCAAACTCGGGATTCTCTAAACGAAAAATTAGCGAAATTTATTGAAATATATAAGCAAAATACTAAAACAAAGTATCACTCGGCACCCCTTTTATTTACGATTTTAAGGGCGAGTGAAAGTTAAATTCATAAAAATACCTCAGAAATGTGTCCCCTAAAATCAAAAATTGACTAGGCGAGTATTTTTCGATTTAGCAACCGCCATACAACTTGGTGGAAAGTTTTCAACGGCCCGCCCTGTATGTCATTGTTTTCTCCGTTACTGAATCAATATATTTTAGTGCAACCTGAGGGGGAAATAATAAACTCCAACATGTATTTCGGGTATACATAATGTAACATTGTTATGGCAAAAAAACGTATTTATTGCAATTCTGGGAAAGCATTGAAAACCCCCAACAATACATTTATTAATATTATCTCATATGAGCAACAGTGACACCGTTCTTCACTTTTACTTAATAAGCATAATTCTAGTTAATGCCAGGAGGTTTTATCATAATGCATGCTAATTACGTATTACCTCTAGTATTAAGTTTTAGTTTACTTCTACTTTTAACTGGGAGTTTGCATTCTTAGGATTGGGAAAATATAAATTTAGATTTAGCCCGGGTTTATCCAATTCCTTAATTCCTAGTGCTTATTCTTAGTTATATTTTTATTTCTTAACATAAAGTTAAAAATTTAATTTTAAGACTGTTGAACTAAGTTCTTAATACGTATCCTTAAGATTATCGCTAAGAAGAGGCCTTAAAGAGTTCCTAATTTTTATGTTTTTAAATTAAGAGTAAATAATTAACAACGCGTTTGTCAAAAATGACAAATGACAGTGGGCGTAACCGTTTTACCTGACGTTATTGGTAGAATGTCCTTAAAATTTAAAATTATCAATTGAAATTAGGGGCACTGGAATAAACTATTGTTAAAAACAGATAGAAATAAAATATGTATTAAGAATTATGAATTAAGAGTAAGAAATATGAATTAGATTGGATGAACTGGGTTTCAGTGAAGACACATTTTGAAGACATACCTACAAAGACGCGAAACGAAATCTTGTTGTGGTTTAAGTGAAATATTGCTTGCAGACAGTGCCAGGTTTTTATTTAGTAACCTATTTTAATGTAAACGATTTGATGTTTGTGGCGTTATCATGCTTATGAAAATATTGCGCGATTTTTTTAACTCAAACAAAATACTTTGTGTAAAGAACGTCTACCTGATAACTGTGAAAACTGATACTTGCGAATTATCTGTCTGCAAACATAATTTTGTACCGATTAATTGCATTATAATACAAATAACTGCACTTAAGACATATCGTGTTGTTAACCTACATATTATGCAATAATGGTCTTTCTGGGAATTACTTTAACTACATAGTGAATACTAAACACCAGTGTTACTATATCAAATGCTATAGATAAGTCCAGGCTCCACGTTTCCGATGACACTATCCCATTTCTAATTTTTTTAACTAAACTTTTACACAATTATTGATTTTTTTATTGTTAGACCTAATATAGATTGAATTAAAAAAAATAGAAACTCGTCTCAAGAATAAAAGATTTGGATCTGTTGAAGAACTCAGATTGTTTAACGTAAATTATCGCGTTTTTTAGTTTAAAACAAGCTATAGTGTGACTATTCATGCAAAACATTATTTTCAGAAATACTTCTACAGACAAAACTTTCTTCCGAGTTTGACTATGCTAAATATAGAAGGTTGCTACAATAAACAGACGGGTCATACTAGATTAAAAACTTTAAGGGAGAACTGCACGCAAAAAGTAAAAAACCAGCGACAAGGTCTAGTTCAGTTGAAAGTAAGATGAAAAGGTACCTACGCATTAAAAAAACTTCCCGCACGTCCGACTTCAAAAAAATGTGTTATGTATAGGTAATTTAAATTACATTTCGGTTAAAAATGGGTTCAAAAGGGTTCACGCGCTGCAGAAATATAAAGACATGAGTACGATTTAACATTTCAAATTTTGCAGTTACGTAGACAAAGGATCAATGTAAGGCGGTAAAGAGCCATTTTGTGGAAAAAAAATTATATACGAAGGCATGTGCGTCAAAAAGTAGTCAAAAAATGGTCGAAAATGGACAAATCTACTTTTATTTTATAACTCTAGATTTGATTTTTTCATAAAATTCGCCTTTAGCGCCCAACTATACATATTTCCCTATTAAAATCACATTGAGGCTAATACATGTCTCTTATAGTTTTAACATAATATTGTAGCGGCGGAAGGCTTGCAAATGATCCATACTACTGCGTGCAGTTCCCCCTTTTAAGGGGTGGTTTATTAAGAACATCATATTCCGAATATTTTAAGCGCTGCAGAAGACTTCCTTGTGGAGAGGGTCTCGATAATTTTTATTTTTGAAGAACTGGACCTCAAAACCCCCATGACGGTCATATTCAAAATCAGCAAGAGGATTTGGATATTAGCCTCATAATTAAGATGAAGTTGAAAAATTCAACAAATCTAATTACTTAGGTACGTCGTTCAAATTCCAGAAATGTAAAGGATAATGGGTTTTGTGTGGCTCTTTGGTAATAAAAGTCTAACTGCAAGAACCATAAATGTCAGACTACTTTGCCATTAAAGAAAATTCTCAGGTTCTGGCAGTTTTACAGAACAGTGGCGAGAATGGTGACTTTAATATTATGAAGACTCCAGAAAAACTTCTAGAAAGGTTTTAAAAGCAGTTCAGATGTAAAAAATTGATGCATGTTTCCAACAAGGGACCAAATATCTTACCTAGTTGTTAATCCCAACTATTGTGTGACAAAAAAAGAACTAGTACCTATTATCGTGTAAAACACCAGAGCACTTTCAGAAATACTTCTACAGGCAAAAGTTTCTTTTAAGGAAGGATTATGCAAAATTTAGAAAGTTGCTACAAATTAAGACTGACAAGTGACAGTGGTGGTTGCAGTATTTGCAGTAATCTGTCGAATTCAGAAACGCTTGGACTGCATATGCCAGTGGCGTCCAGTGCCATTTGAAACAGGGTAGGTAATAATAAATTACTATATTCTTAAAATCACTTACCCCTTAAAGGAACTTTTGTGTTGCATCGCTATGTCCATAAATAGTTTAAACTTAATTTATAGTGACTTAAAACCGCTCTCAAAGGACTAACATTTTTCTGTCCTAAAAAAATAATGCATTAGTTCTTTGTAAAAAATCGGTTTAATAATGTGACAATTTTTTTTAAGTGATGTAACACTAATAGTTAAGTTCTTTAAACATGTTTCGCAAGGAAGTGCGACTTATTGTTAAACAAGAAAACGACCGTTCCGCAGAGTCACTATTCACGTAATTTTATTGTTATTAAATTTGCTAAATTTAAAAATTAAGGAAATACACGACACATTATCGTATGTTCACAAAATCTAAGCATTTTTGTATTGACTAAGTTTAGAATATTAGAACGTAACCATGTTTCAGTCTGTCAACTAAAAATTTTTCAAGACCTTTTTTATTTAACTACATAACAGAGCGAGGAAGGCACACTAAACTCATTAATGACTCGGAAGCATGCCGATTATAATCAATATTATGACATTTCGGCTTTCGTTCCCGTAAAGTTTTTAATGGTCATCGAATTTTGCTTGCCTATTTACTCTTATGGGACGCCTTTATGGCGGAATAATTTTAGGTGGTTAGACACTTTTTTTTTAATTTTTGATGATAGATGGTGGATTTTATATTAAATGTGTGGAAAAAAAGGTTGCTTTTTGGCCTATATTGTATGCACGCCACTGGTATATGCGAAAGGCACATACCAGAAAAGTTTAGCATAAACTCTAAGAGGTGGTTTATTCGGCATGCTCCGAATTTTTCAAACGTTGCAGTAGACACAAGGAACGAGATAATCCTGACAATTTTTTCGAAGAATCCGAAACTCTTAAGATTCAAAATCATATTTAAAATCAGGAAGAAGACTTAGATATTAGTCTCATAATCAAGATCAAATTGAAAAATTCATGAAGACCTAGTTACTTAGGTTTCAAATCCCAGAAATGTAAAGAATACTGGGCTTTGTGTGATACTTTGGTAGCAAAAGTCCAATTGAAAGTGCTGTAAATATCAAAATAATCTGCCTTAAAAAAATTCTCGAAGCTTTGGAAGCCTTAGAGACTAAGGTTGGAATAGCCATTTTTGATGTTATGAAGGCACCCTGAAAAAGTTCGACAGTTTACTAGTTGGAAAGCCTTTCAGATGCAAAAGAATTGGTGCTTGTTTCCATCAAGGGACTAAAATAAAAACCTGCAATTGTGGCAAAATAAAATAGTGTACCGTAAACAAGAATGTCGATTTATTCGGTATTTTAATTAGAATTTTTTTTAATGCTGAACTTTCTGTCTATGCCATTGATTCGGTTGAAAATCGCGAAATGAATCGTCTATGTTCAACTTTCTTTTAATGCTGCCACTGTAAATCCTAAATCCTCTAAAAGTTAAATCACAAAAAGTAGAATACCCTTTCGAGAGAGAGGTATTTTTTTCTATACACTCTAGCCCTCCATGTACAAAACCTGGACATTTCCAGGTGGTTCCATGGTCCCTGCAGCCCACGGATTCCGGATTCAGATCATTATTTCAAATAACCTAAACCAGACCGACGGAAATGTGGATATTGTGATATATGATAAAATTCATAACATAAACTAAGTATTTTTTTAAACATTGACAACTTTTTTTTTAATTGAAAACTCTTGCTTCCTATGCCTGGACAAAGATAAAGAGTATTACGAATTTCATCGGTGATTTTGATTAACTTTATCAATATTCATCCCATCAACTATTTCTATCGCTAGATAACAAGACAAACAACTCAACTAAATTAAATTTTACTTGCTTTATTACGTTTATAATGCGCTTTTGAATAGTTCCATTAAAACTGTTCGAAAATAACGATTTGATTTACATTTAATTAGAGTTTACGAAACAATTTTAGCGATTGGAGTGACGTTCTCAATTATCATTCATTAACGTCTCTTTGTCATTTGTAACACGACAATTATAAAATCTTCTACTCAGAATATTATGAGAAATGTCAGAGGAAATCACAAAGTGCTTGACACATTTATAAAGTTTAATTACTAGTGAGGATCAAAATGTACCTAAATAAAACCTCAATAACATAAAAATATATAATTTAAAACTGAAGGTCCATTTTTTTCAATCAATTATTTAAACGGTGCAAAGGTGTAGAATACATTGGAGGGAAGATTAAAATCATTTGATGCATACTGCATCATGTATTCCGGAGCCCATAGTCGAATCTGGGATAAAAAGACGTACAGGATTCTCATTTATATTTTGACACCTACCTATGGATGGATATCTTGCTGATTATAAATATACTATATTTAATATCTTTATCTTTAAAGACAAAGGAGAAAATTGATAAAAATCTTGAAGTAATGTGTTAGAAAGAGAGAGAACATTCTATTTTTGAAGACATAAATGTGAAGTCAATAGGAATATCTGAAATGCCTTTTATATTAGGGTTTATGTCAATTATCTCGGTTGTCTTAAAGGTATCAAAGTGCCTTTATTTCGATTTTTTAATGAAGCTTCAAAATGTTTTATATATACTTAAATGATAATACAACAAAAATTCTACTGCTTTTGTATTTTATGCTCTGTTGGATGTTTCAACTCCTTAATACGACGGCGTAGTAATGCAACGCAAGTAATAATAACCTGCCAGTTGCCAGATTTAATATATGAATTCACAGAATAAATATGACAACGCAAGTAAAATTCAAATCGAAGAATTGACAGATTAAATTTGTCAATTAACATATTTAATTTGTCAATTCTTCGATTTAAATATTACTATGTTACAAATTAAAACTATGAATTGACAGACATACATAGATCTTAATGTCTAATAGTCATGAATGAGTTTCTTTCCCGTTTAACACCCTTCTCCGTTCCTAGCCGCCGAAACCTGCAATACCATAATAATCCATTAACATAAAATTAAATAAGTTAAATTGCCATAGTCGGTGATATCATATATCACCAATAGATCATAGTCATCGTGGCTCAGTGGTCATAGCGTTTGTCGAGAATGCAAGATGTCTTGCGTTCGAGTCCCAGCGAGGAGAAGTTAACTTTTTAATTTGTCTGAAATGTCGAATAACTAATTTTGGAGAATTATAGGATTATTATTAAGAGTTGATTCTGTATCTATTTTTAAATTTAGAAGTTGAAATTTATCCTAATATAAACGCTGTTAAAAATATTTTCTTCAGCTCACAAACAAAGTGGTTTGACTGATGTGTAAATATCAAAATAGTCCATATCAAGTCTTGCTACTTTTTATTTTAACGTTTTCAGGTGTACTAATTCCCTCGTAAGATTGTATTGCAATCTTCCGCCGATCTATAGTTCTGTCTGTACGCGGCATATTTGTTAAAAGATCAAGGGTCATTGGAGAATGCTAACATTTTGGTAAAATTCCGATATGGTGGAGCAAAATCATGGCCTAGTAGTAAGAAACTGTGTATGAAACTGGGATAAACCGGTAAAATTCTAGTGCGAAACCTATACGGCAAAACCAGTGGCGTATATAAGGGGGGTTTGGGGGTTAAACCCCCACCCGCCACGAGCCACATTTATATAAACTAAAATGATAGAAATACTATAAAATAGGGACTTTTTTTGGCGGGTAAAACCCCCAGAGACCCTGTTACTCACAGTAAAATTAAAATAATGACCTTTTTTTTTGTTCATATTATATACGCCCATTTACACATATATAGATAACAGGAACTGAAGACTTTAAGCATTTCTCCTCGTTCATAATTCCACCTCACAGAGATAAAACATTTGATAAATTGATATAGTTGTTTGTTAGTAACTTAAGAAAAATGAAATAAATTACATTTTATGGGATTTGTATAAAGTTATTAACCAATAATTAAATGCATATATAGACTATGTTCTCTTTCAGTTGTGGAATTTTGTTCGAGTTAAGTTCTGGGTAAATGCGAATTAATAATTTTTATTTAACTATACGGTCGTGGAGTTTCGACGGAGATCTCATTCGTTAGGGTAAGCACATACGTGAATTGTATTTCTTGAATTACCTTCTGGACTTTAAAAGGGTCAGTTAAGTTGTCCCCCCCCAGTCAAAATTTTAAAATAATTACTTCAAATTTTTGCACACATTTTGTACAATTTGTTTGGCACATTATATTAAAATTTTTGCACACCAACTTCCGGGAGAGTATGAACAAAGTTAAGTTAAACACTAGCCACCCCCCCCATCAAACTTTTTAATGTTTTTTAATGCAATTCGAAATTGAACAATTGCACACTTGTCCAGAGCGAGATATTCTACTTTGTAAAAATAAAACTATCCCACCCCACTAAATTTTTTAAGGTTTTTTGGTGCAATTCGAAAGTACGATTTTTGTACAGTTTCGCACACCTATTCCGATTTTGCACACTTGCCCAGAGCGAGATATTCTACTCTGTAAAAATAAAGTTGCCCCCCTTTTGCACATTTGCACACCTATTGCCGATTTTTGCACACTTGTTCAAAGCGAGATTCGTAAAAATAAAGTTAGACCTCCCCACTCAACTTTTTGACGTTTTATTAATGCGATTTAAAATTAAGATTTTTGTAGGCCTAGTTTTGCCTTGACATGTTTTTACTGCTACTACTACGATTTAAAATTACGATTTTTGCACACCTTTTGCCGTGACATGTTTTTGCGCGTATACAAAAAAAAAAACGTTACTGTGTGTAATGGCCCTGTATGTGTCCGTACCGTACGTAAGATTTTTGCTAAGAAGGCATAGACGACTGTAATGGTGATTATATAAACATATCGAAAACTTGAAATACGATGTGTAATTTTAAAGAAAGGGTTCAATACAATTTTGTACGAGATAGAGTCGTTGTGTGAACATGTGCTTTTCGCTACAAGGGTTTCATAAATGGTGGACGAAAAGACTAGTGGAATATCTCACTCTAGACAAGTGTGCAAAAATTGGCAATAGATGTACAAAAATGTGCAAAAATCATACTTTCGAATCGCATCAAAAAAACCTTGAAAAGTTTAGTGTATTTTAACGTTGTTTTTACAAAGTAGATTATCTCGCTCTGGGCAAGTGTGCAAAAATCGGCTATAGGTGTGCAAAAACCGTACTTTCGAATCGCATTAAAAAAAACATTAATAAGTTTGGTGGAGGGGCTAGCGTTAAGTTAGCCTCACCCACTTAACTGTGTTAATAATCTCCCGGAAGTTGGTGTGTAAACATTTTAATATGGTGTGCAAAATGTGTGTAAAAATGTGACGTAAAAATTATTTTAAAATTTTGACTGGGGGGAAGGGGGGGCAACTTAACTGACCCATTTAAAAAGTATTAATCAGGTCCTGGTTATTTAGGCAATTCATTATTTTTTATCCTAACTTATTTGCGGCATACAGAAGATGCGATCCCTCTGTATGCAATGATAATGTGTGTGTTTTGTAATAGCTTCTATGCACTTTGTAATTTAGCATGGGAAAAGCCGGCTATCGATTAATAAAACAAGTTTCACAGTATTAGAACGTGATTATTAAAACAAGACGAGAATTTTCAATCAGAGTAATACAAACCAGGCTACGACGCTTATATTACTTAACTGGTATTTGCTCGGAGATACCAAATAAAATCTCCGCTTTGATCAAAATTTAATTATCGACAGTATTTGTGTCGAGAGACTCGACGAGGTAAGGAAATCTAAAACTACGACACTTATTCCTGGATAACTTAACAGAGATTTATCTCATCAAATTGACAAACCTTCGCCGCCTAACTGGAGAATAATACCGGCTTAATTCAAGCTCGATAAGCAAGTCCTAAATCTGATAAATCGTGTTAAAATGCAGGGATTAGAAAAGGATTTCATAGCGCCTCACGATGTTATGGGATAAAATTACTAGGCGTTGATTTAAACGAAAAGTAATCCCAAAGGCTTCATCAGGCTTTAATATTACACGATAATGCGTTCTCCTTTAATATTATAATCCAGTGCGCTTGTTACATCTGACCGCTTAAATTAGTATGCTTCACATCCATTTAAGCAGCAAATTTTATTTACCAAGATATTACTTCCCTCGTAAAAGGGAAGTGTTGTAATCCTGAAAAAATCGCCCTCCAAAATTTCTTCAAATGGTCACTTATTTTTCCAATTCCGCCATTCAAAGCTAAAAAACTACTTAAGAGGATATCGGATTAATTCTAAAACGCGTCGACTCTTTAACGTATTATTTGCCGACGAAGAAAAAATGTCCCGAGTAAAAGTATGTCGTTTTTATTTCCCTCATAAAAGGGAAGTATTGTAATCGTGAAAAAATCAACCTCCGAGATTTTTTCAGACCTATACGTTTCAGGGTCCCTAGACATGTTTTCTCAATTCCCTAGGTCTGTCTGTCTGTTCGCGGCATAGCTAAAAAACTACTTACTCGATTGACTTCAAATTTAGGTCAAAAATTAAGGGTTATATGGGGATGACCTAGTAGGTAATAATGTGGCAAAACAAATTGGCGGCCTAGTGAAATGCAAAAAAAAGTATTACTAAAAACTACTTGTACAATTTATTTCAAATTTTGCACAAAAATCAAGTATAATGTGGCAATTAACTGGTAAACTTTTGGTACAAATGGCAAATGGCGGAACAAAATATTTAAAAATTCAGAATGAAAAATTACTTAATGGACTGATTTGAAATTGTATGCCATAAATAATTGTGGTTACAGATGAACTAGAGAAATAGTGGCACTAATTCAAGATTTCGGAACAAAATGGCGGCTAAATAAAATATTTGTTATCGTGAAAAAATCGCCCTCTCATGTTTTACATATCTTCACGTTTTAGATTCCCTAGATGCCAAAAAATATGTTTTATCAATTCGGTCGGCCCGTCTGTCGGTTTGTCTGTCATTTCACGGCATAGTTTAAAAACTACTTACCCGATTGAGTTCTGATTTTGGTCAAAAATTAAGGGTCATATGTGGATAAATTGGTAACATTTTCGTAAAAATTCAATATGGCAAAACAAAATGGCGGTCCATCTGTCGATCTGTCTGTCTTTCTGTCAGTTCAGTGCTTAGCTTAAAAACTACTAGCACGATTGACTTCATATTTTGGTTAAAAATTAAGGGTCTTATGGGGAAGACCTGGTAATATTTTGGTAAAAATCCAATCCAATATGGCAGCCTAGTCAAACGTTAAAAAAATTATTACTGAAAAACTAATTACCTAATTTACCTCAAAGTTTGCACAAAAATAAAGTGTTATGTAGGAATAGACTGGTAGCTTTTTTGTTTTGAATATAAGATAGCAAAACAAAATGGCGCCCAAATAAACAGCCTAAAACATTATTTATTAGATTAATTTAAAATGTTGTGCAAGCATTAAAACCCTTCAACGGCTAGCGTTACGAAAACGTAACGGTATCGGGTTCTTTCTAAATATGGCAACGTCGCTTCAGTTTTGGGGCCAATGAGCTTAAACCGCGCACACGTGTTCATTAGATGTGTTTGAATGACTTAGTCATACGCTGCGGACTATCCACAGTAAATGTTCTTTTGTTTTGTGCGTTAAAACTTTAATAAAAAAGTAACGTGAATAATCATGTGCGAGGAATGGAATATTCGTTTAGAGTAAGTACTGCATTTAGATTTTTTTCATATCTACTATTTATTAGTGTAGTATTAGAGTTAATTGTTAGAACTGCATCATAATTTTTCTTTAAATCAGTTTATTTTTTTTGTTATATAACCAAATATATGGTTGTTACGATTCGGTACACGCTGTTTATGGGAGACAAAAATAATTTAAAACATTTTTGCAATAAATTTTGCTTATTTGAAATATTTTCGTAATATTTAGTCCACATGTTATTTTTAAGAATTGCTTTTGGTAAATTATTTCCGAAAATTGGATTACGAGGGCGACGGGATAACGACTCAGTGTTTCATTGTCGATGAATTTCATATCTTATCTATTGACCTATGAAAACCGTTCCTTTTTTACATGTAGCTGTTTTTTAGGAAGGGATTTACAGTAGAAGAGGCTACTCAGATGGCCTATGACAATAACCTAGCCGTAGATGCAATATATATCGAGCCGCCTGACTCCAACGTATTGACGGATAAAAGGCCGGAGGATTCCGGGAACGAAGATGATGGTGGATTTTTGGACAACCTTAGCGGACGTCAGTTGAGACAAAAAGCTGAAATAATTGTACATGGTAATGTGACTTTCAACCAACCCGAACCTGATGCAGTAATACTGCGACCTGGGCTAGAAAAAATATCATGGATTCAAGGTGACCTTGAAGAGGTAATCAGACCTTTTCCTAAACCCGATTATAGCAGGTATGATGAAATGACTAATCTAGAAATATTTGAGTCCTTTGTGGACAATGAAGTCATAGAACTGCTTGTAGCTCAATCTAGGAAATATGCTCTTTTTTGTAATCAACCTGACCCAAAAATTTCGATTGATGAAATGAAATGTGCCATTAGTATTTTAATTGTAACTGGCTATAATGAGTTGCCTGGTAGAGATTTTTATTGGGATTCTCAGAAAGACATGAGAAATATTATGGTTAATGATTCCATGAGAAGAGATAGGTTTCGTCAAATATTAAAATATTTGCATTGCGCGGATCACACGAAGCCGGTTCACAATGACAAAATGTGGAAACTGCGGCCTCTCATAGACATGTTCAAGTCAAAATTCATCAAGAATTGGGTTCCAGAACAGCAATTAGACTATGATGAACCTATGATAAAGTATTTTGGAAAGCATTCATGTATACAATTTATACGGGGGAAACCGATAAGATTTGGATATAAAATGTGGTGTCTGAACTCCGTATCTGGTTATCTTGTTAATTTTGATATGTACCAAGGGAAAAATCCAAATGCTAACAATACCTATGAAAAAGATTTTGGAAAATGTGCAGCTCCTTTGATGTGTATGATAGATGAGTTCCCCACAAATTTGAAAAAGCTTCCCTTCAAATTTTATTTTGACAATCTATTTATTAATTTTAATCTGCTTTTTCATCTAAGACAGAGGGGATATGATGGTACAGGAACAATGCGCGAAAACAGAATTCCAAATTCATGTATTTTGCCCCAAAAGAATAACATACTCAGAACTCAAAAAAGAGGCGATATTATGTCTGTTCTTGATAAAGAAGATGGGATATTGGTGGTTAAATGGGTCGATAATAATGTAGTGACAGCAGCCTCGACATGTCATGGTGTCATGCCGATAACACAAGTGAAACGGTACTCCCAAGCAGAAAAAAGAATTGTCCAGCTACCGCAGCCTAGCATAATTTCTGAATACAATCGTTGTATGGGGGGTACAGATCTAATGGATCAGCACATCTCTAGGTACAGAGTTTCAGTACGCCGAAAAAAGTGGTGGTGGTCAATTTTTACTTGGTTATTGGATGTTGCCATAGTCAATGCCTGGTGCATTAGTAAACAACGCAAACAAAAAGCGCCTCTAAGCCAGTTAGAGTTTAGACGGGAGATTGCACAGGCTTATCTTGTCAGGTATGGTGTAGCTTCCAAAGGTGCCGGAAGACCTACAACTTCCAAGTCAAGTGTATCACTCAACAGGGTTTCTGATGACCTTAGATATGATAGAACTGACCACTTACTTACTAATGTTCCGAAAAATAAGAGACGCCGATGTGCTGGGGAAGGCTGTACGTCTAGTGTCCGTACTATGTGCTTGAAATGTGATTTAGGATTATGCTTAGAATGTAATGTTATTTTTAACACAAAATAGTTATTTTAAAAATTTTGTATCCTTGAAGCGGCTAGTGTTACGATTTGGTAACGGCATTTTTCTCAAAAACTAAGCATTTTTGAAAAAAAATTTTAAGACAAAATATGTTTAATAATGTGTTTCAATAAAAGTTATTGAATAATATTTGGTTTTTTCAAAAAAATTAAATTTCGCCGTTGAAGGGTTAAGTGTGATATAGAGATAGCGGAACAAAATGGCGGTCAAACAAAATTTTTAAAAAATCAACGTAAACAATCTTATTCAATTGACTTGAGAAAAATTAAATGTGATGTAGGAATAAACTGATACGAATTCAACATGACGTAACAAAATGACGGTGTGTGTTAATGTAAATACTACTTATTGAATTTATTTTAAATTATGCCCAAAAATCAAGCGTGGCAAGCAAAATATTGGTAGGAATCCAATATGATGGAACAAAATGTCGCCGAATAAAAATGTTTGAGAAAATAGCTACTAGATACTATGTAGTGAACTGAATTGGGCCATACTTCACTATTCCTAATAAAAAGAAAGATTCATAATGAGGGAAGTTCCGGGTAAAGGAAATTTACCGATTTTTTCCATACGATTTTCGGAAAATCGGACCGTCATATTTTGTATTTGTTGAACATTCGGTGCATTTACTAGACATGACTAGACTAATGAAGTATCTGTCGGTTACCCATATCGAACTGTCATAGTGCAGATATCTTGTAATTTATGTGCAGCAGAATCGAAAATTTAAATTCATTCCGATATGTTTTGCCTAACTCCTCTTCATTTTCAGCTTACCACCCTCCATCGTATATTTTTCAAAAGTGCTCAAATGGACGGGCCTGTGGTAAATTAGAGTGGTTATCGCTTCAGGGTACAAATGTTATGTATTGATCGACGATTGACATATTTATGGTTTTTGGTAAATATCTTATAAAGAATTTATAAGATATTTAATAGACTTGTACATACAAAAAATCATTGTACTTACATTCTGTATTAAACAGTGAAAAAATATACAGGGTGCATCATTTGCAAATCTTAAGATAAACTGATTTGAAAGTTGTCAATTTTCGAACCAAATTTTGGACACCCAATACAAAATAGGAAAAAACTATTTAATGTCAGAGTGTCGTTAGACTTCTTGTAGTTGTCACCACGTAGCTGGAAGTAAACAGATCTAAGACCGTTTTTTAAATTATTTTTTCCGAGCTTGCAAAACGATTGTTTTTGTTTTTAATGTATTTCTCGTAAAATACTAAAAGTTTGAGAAACAAGAAAGAACACTAAAACGAACCTAGATAACTAAGAAATTCAGGGTTTACTATTTAAGAAAAGTGCTGTCACACTTTTTTGGATCACCCTGTATACACTCATATGTATAGTACAGATCTGCGTACTAACGAAATTTGTAACGTGATTGGTATACGAATAATGGATGCCTGACGCACTATTGCAGGTTCCTGTATAGTTATTTGATAATATATTCTCATACAAATTGGGCAAAGGGGTTCCTTAATAAAAGGAAGTGTTCTGGTTACGAGTAAACAAGATATAATGTATAAATTGGCTTTACCCTGAACATCCAAAATTGTGCATTACTAATATTTTGATAACATAAGCAAAGGCCAAAGCTTTTTCTTAACAAAAACATTGCTGTCGGTTTTTCAATATGCAATAATCACTCAATAATTAGGTTGAAAATGTTAGATCTTAACATGGAATTCATATATATTTTGGGCAGTTATACGTTCACCGGATCGAATTACTTATTGGGCTTTTACCCAGTATTTATTTTAAACAATATGATTAAGTCCCCATATTTTAAATAGGGAAATCCATTATTTTATGCAAAAAAACAAATACAATGGTGGAAACCATACAAGTGCTCAAACGAACTAAAATTATTTTACAATTTGTTTTGTAAGTTTAATTAGTTAAATATACATACCATTTGTTTTTCAATAATTTTTAATACTCAAGATTTTGCTAAATTACATGAAAATTATTCAACACTGATCTGCAAAAAACAATTTATTTATCCAAATTTAATGTTGTATTGATTTTGTTTTATTTATTATTGAACAGAGTCAACTTGTATAATCAATTTATAAAACGATACTTTTAAATGAATTGTGTCAAATATCAAGTTGCTTTTCCCGAAACAAAATATTAGCATAGGAAAACGTGTTTATTTTTCTAATTAGTAAATTCAAAACATACCAAAGACCGCTTATACTCCGAATAGATAATCCAACAAATGGAAAATAAAAGACGCTCTACTAGATCCCAACTTTTCCGTCTTTCAGTAGAGTTGGGATCAATCATATCACGGCCAGAGTTACCAGTCCGCGGCGGACTCCGACCCATAATTAGCAATCGTATTTGTCTCTTTAAAACATAATTTTGTTTTGAGTTTTAATTTCCGATATATAGTCTTGAAATATGCATTCAAATATTTCTATGCAAGTAGATCTAAGACGCGCTACTGAGGACACCACATCAAATCTTGCTGGTGGACTTATGTGGATGTCTGATGGGCTTTCTATCTTTTGAATATACCATAGCATTATCCATATTAAAGACGAATGGTGCGACAAAATTAACATGGCCCACTTTTCGTCTCCTTTAGTGTTTGTATTGGCCGAATAAGGTCTTTTGGACTTTATTCTTCTCGTTCTTACTTAATGCTACCCCTTACTCCTGAACATAGACATGACGTTTGGAATGGTGCACTGGACACCAGCAATGGGACCAAGAACGGAACAGGACAGGATCTTTACTGATAAATATCGATTTCGCATAGGTAAGAAAGAAGCAATATAGTATATGTCCACAAAAAATAAAAAAAATAAATTTTACCAATTAGTTTACAAAACAAATTACAACACAAAAAAGTTGAGTACATTCTTATTCTTCCTTAGAGTTTGATTCGCTAGTGTCATCGTCGAGAATAATTTTTAATAGAATTAATTTCATTTATATATTTTTCCCTTTCTGCAATTAAGTGTTCTGTTTTCTTGCGCTTTTGTCATATTTGTGAAGAAAGGTTTTCAAAAGTTTTATTCTACATTGAATTTACAGCCAGGAGCAATTTTGTCTAACAATGTTATCATAATAAATTTTGCAAATACCCCAAACCAATTATATGGGATTGAATTCGCATAAATAATGCCCAGTCTTGTAAATATATTATCGACATTATAATACTTATGCTTAGCATATTCTTCGGAAATAAGCAAAAATTTTGATTCAAGTGCGTCTTTTCTCATTTTTAAGCCATTTTGTTTACATTTCTGTGATGTATTCATGTTGTCATGGTAATAACATAGATTTATTGAAAAAAAAATTAGTTCCGCACCTTCTACAAGATTTTCTTGTCATACCTTTTAGCAGCACTTTTATTGTTAATTGGTTTTATGTTGTCATCTTGTCAAATCCTTTTTTGCCTATCTCTAGAGGATATCCCCATCTCATCCAAATGTATAAATGAAAGTTTTCCGGCTTTAAAAAAGTATTTTCTAAAAGAATCGATACTTTTATGGACAACAGCACTTTTTTTCACACAAGGCCTTTCTATTATTCGCTTTCCTATATTTGAATCCAATTTGTTTGATAGCTTTGTAAAGACTTTGCCTTCCAGTGCCTGTTATTTCTTTTCACTATTTACAAATACAAGATAACAGCGAATCAAGATTTCACAAACTGCTTGGAAAGTATCTGAAGCATAGGCGCCCGCAGGATTTGGTCCAGGGAGGCAAAAACCAATAACACTTTTTCAATATAATAATATACAGGGTATTCTACAAATTTGATGGGCTGATATATGAAGCTGATATCTGTCTTTAAAAAATATTTTTATTGTGGCAGTGTTGCTGTAATTTGTAGCAACTTTGGAATATGAAATGGAATCTCCTATATACTACTCTATTTTTAGGATCCACTTTCGATTTTGAGTAAGTGTTACTAAGACCGTCCTATACCTAGCTTTCTCTCCCTTTTTTAGATATTAATTATGTTTATATATATTTTGACCAAAACATCATTTAATAAATATTTAAATTAAGCAGGACACAAGAAATACACCGAGCTCAATTTTCGACGTTATCTACATGAGGCCTGCTACTTTTAGTTTTAACATATACACAACACAGTTTTTAAATAATTAATTAGTGAATTTATAATTTAACGTTATGACCGTATAAGCCAAATTTTGAAGAGAAGTATTCTATCGGTTTACTTTTAAACTAATACGGACGGTACCTAATAGAGATGTCAAATTTGACGTCCAGTCAGGAACGCCGCATCATAAGGTCAGAATATTTAGTGGGTTTAAATAGATACTAACGAATTGCTTATCAGTCGTGCGATAGCGCAATTGGTTAGAACAATGGACTAGTGATCCAGATGTGCTGGTTCGATCTCCGCTCGTACCATATCTTTTGCTGTTGATTGTGTTTCTATACAAAAAAAATATTTCACAGTTTAAAAACAAACTGATACTTTTATTCAAAATTTGACTTATACGGGCTTAACGTAAAATTATAAATTTACTAATATGGACGCGTCATAAAGTTAGACGATGTCAGATTTGACGTCCAGTCAGGAACGCCGCGCCATAAAGTTAGAAATCAACAATGGTTATGATACTGGTGGGTTATGTACAAGTTCTAACGAATTGCTTATCAGTATTCAGTGGTACGATAGCGCAATTGGTTAGAGCAATGGACTAGTGATCCAGAGGTGCGGGTTCGATCCCCGCTCGTACCATAACTTTTACTGTTGATTATAAATATTTCTATAAAAAAAAAATTACAGTTTAAAAACGAACTGATAAAATATTTCTATTCAAAAAGCATATCTGCCGCTAATTTTTCATATATCAAGTGCTCCACGATCTGAATACGTTCCTAGTCCAATTTCATCAAGAACTAGCGTATTGTGTGTTCTGAAATAAGGGCCACTCAATATCTAAATATGTATATATATATATATATATATATATATATATATATATATATATATATATATATGCTACATTTTAACACTCAATTATTACATTAAAAATGCAACTAACAGCTTTGGATAATAAAATAAGTAAATATTAAGCAGTTAAAAAATTTTACATAAGCAATGGTGAGACCTGAAAATGGACAGTATTTAAATTCTTTAGCTTTAAAAAAAATCTAAAAAACCTGGAATAATTTGAACAATTATAATATAACTTCAAGTAAGAATAACATTTCAATCCCTAACGAGTTATCTGATCCTGATTTTATTAATAATTTTTTAGTATGTTTTTGCAAAAAAAAATACTGATCGTAGTAATATAACAATTTTTTTATAATAATAACGTATGTAATAATAATAATAACGATAATAATACCTTACATTTTTTTTTAATTTGACAGAAATATCTGATATAAATAAAATTTTAAATGCTATTAAGTCAGATGCTACTCGAAATGATCAGATATTACCTTTAATGCTAAAATATTCCAGCCTATTTATAGACAGGTATATTACACACATCATTAATTTTTGTATTGAAAATAGTTTCTTTCCTGATCAATAGAAAATATCAATTGGTAAGCCTCTTTCTAAAAGTTTCCGTCCTACTAGTTCCAACGATCTTAGAATTGTAAATATTTTACCCACACTTTCCAAAACTCTGGAAAAGGTTTTATTTAATCAAATGTATGGCTAATAACATAATTCCAGGGAACCAATGTGGATTTAGAAAGAATTTCAGTACTTCTGGTGCTGTAACCAATGTAATAGATCATATTATTCGTGCTTCTGATGAAAAACGGAACAGTGTATTATTATTGCTAGATTTTTCCAAGGCGTTCGGTACAATCAATTATAGCCTTCCTTTAGCCAAACTGAAATTTAATGATTTTGAAGGACGTTTGAACACGCGTGATATTCTTAGGTCTTTGAAATATTGTAACGTGCAAGCTTATGCTGATGATACTCAAAATTATTATTATTTTGATTTTGAGGAATATATAGTGTCTAAAGCACTTATTTATGGAGATTAAGAAACTTAGAGTCATCTTTTGCTTCAGCATAACTTAATGTTAAACCCCTCTACGACCCATCTTATGTTATTTGGTAATAAAAATAAAGTCGAGTTTCTTAAAAATAATATTAATATAACACTAAATGGTATAAGCTTTCTATAGTGGATTCTGCGCGAAATTTAGGGATAGTGTTGGATAGTGAAATTGAGATTTCGTGGCCATTTAAAAAAAATAGTTTCAAAAATCCTATTTATCTCTGAATCACAGGTTCTTTTTAATTTCAACTTTTGCTACTTTGTATATGGCTTCTGCGAAGGTAGAACACGTATTCAGAAGGTGCAGAATTCCTGTGCGCGGTTCATTTTTGGCCTAAGAAAATTTGACCATATTTCTCATACATTCTCCGAACTAAACTGGCTCAGAATGGATTCGCGCAGGCTGTTGCAATTTGGTACATTTATTATTGAAATTCTAAATAAGCCTGTATCTCCAGCATCTGTTCGGGAACGTTTAATACGTTGCAGTAATGTTCATAATGTCAATATTCGCTATGGGGATATACTGCCAATGCCTCACCACCAGAGTGCCCTGTTTCAGAGGTCATTTACATTTAATGCTGTCACTACTTTAATTCCCTTGATTTCTATCATTGGGGCCTTTTAAAATAAACAGTATATTCCAACAAATAAGAAATAACCAATGCTAGTGTTAAGAGTAACGCGGTCCACACTGTCCACAGTTCGGCGGGCAAGGGAATGTATCAGATTTGGAGGTGCCCATGTAGAAACAACCTATAGGTTTCTCAGCTACATAAATAACATAAAATTCATACCTGTTTGGAACAATAATTTTTGGATAATAATTACGTTATATCTTTATTGATAACTGTATTTTAGACAAAATCTGTCACTATTCAAATTCAAATTTTCAAGTAAAACGAGTCAATTTTTGGAATTTGATAAGCAAGACCTTTTATCTTTAAAAATGTCTGATTGACAACAAAAGATCTTTTTAATGAAATAACTTTACGCAGATAAAAATTGTGTAGTAAAGAAATTTAAAAGTAGTTCCTTCTCGAACTAATAAAAAAAAGAGTTTAATCTTATGTTGGTAGGTTTGTTTCTAATTTATTGGTCTTGACGGGCTGTCAATCATTGTTTTTGAAGTTATTGCTTTATTTTTGTTATAATCTATACCTACTCTGTATACCTCCATGTATTTGTGTTTGTTTCTCTAGAATAATAATTATATTTTGTGTGATTTATTTTCACTGTAGGAACTTATTACTTATTGTTACTTGCTGATGTATTACACAGGGTAACAAAATGAAAACAAAAATTTGGTGCCGGAAATCTAACATCTGATTTTAGATGTTTTTAATGTGTTGATTCCAAAAATGCCACCAGATTTTTTCTATCAGCTCTAGTTTTTGATACAGGTTACAGTTTAATTGATATTTATTTCTGATAAAGGACAACAAATAAAGAGATAAATATGTACTTAATCGTCAGAATAGAAATTTCCCAGAATCTAATTAGCCAAATGGATACCTGGAATTGTCCCTGACCCAATGTTCCTATACTAGGAACTACTCAATACACTGCTCTTAATTACTTTTATACCTGTAATTGCCTATGACCCGATCCTTCTATACCTGCTTGGCTGGACTAGATTTAGTATATTACTGAGTTTTCCCAAGTAAAGTTGTGCTATCAGTTTGTGTAAATTTTGGTCGTTTTGTAGTATCAAGACACTAAACTGAAACAATAGCATCCACAAGCAGACGTACCTGTGTAAATCATCCCGATGTTTTGTGTTATGTGTGTGGTGAATATACTTTGAAAGAGAGCAGAAAAACGATTTCTGACTTTGTGAAAAGAGCTTATCTTGCCTATTTTCGCGTTCATTTAGGAGATCAAGATAAATCTTGCGCCCCACATTTCATATGTTGTACATTTGCGACAGTGGACAATTGAAAAGACGAACTGCCTAAAGTTTGGTGTACCAATGGTTTGAAGAGAACCGCGAAACCATCATGACGACTGCTATTTTTGTCTCGTTAATATTAAAGACATAAATAGAAACAATAGACACAAATGGACATATCCTGATTTAGATTCTACAAGAAGGCCTGTAGCGCATTCGGAAGAAATACCCATTCCATCATTCAGCAGTCTACCCGAACTGACAGAGGATGATACAGAAACATCAACGTCTGACGAAGTTCAAAGAATTCAATCAGAAAACGACAGCGAATCTGAAGCAGATTTAGCAACTCCGCAGTGTTTTAATCAAGAAGAACTAAATGATCTTATAAGAGACCTGAATCTCTCAAAGGAATCCGCTGAATTACTTGCATCCAGATTAAAAGAAAAAAATCTACTTTGTCCAGGTACTAATATTACATTTTATCGTAAAAGAGATAAGGATCTGCTGCTTTTTTTCGCTCAGGAAAATGACTTGGTATTCTGTAACAATATAAAAGGGCTCTTAGAAAAAATGGGTTTGCCTGAATACACTCCAGATGATTGGCGCCTTTTTATTGACAGTTCAAAACGTAGTTTAAAATGTGTTCTTTTACATAACGGTAACAAATATGGCTCAATTCCTATTGGTTATTCTGTTACCATGAAGGAAGAATATAAAACAATTGCATTCGTTTTGAGAAAAATTAAATACGAAGAACATCAGTGGGCAATTTGTGTTAATTTAAAAACGATTGACTTCCTCCTTGGACAGCAGAGTGGTTATACAAAATATCCTTGTTTTTTGTGCCTTTGGGACAGCAGAGCTAAAAATGAGCACTGGGTTAACAAAAATTGGCCTTCAAGAGATGTCATGATTCAAGGAAAACAAAACGTGATCAACGAACCTTTGGTTTCAAGAGAAAAAATCTTCCTGGCATTAGCACGGAAAAACTAAAAGCTGGTATATTTGATGGTCCTCAAATAAGGCAACTTGTTAAAGATCCACAATTCACCACATCAGTGAACGAGACTGAATCTAACGCTTGGTGTTCATTTGTTCAAGTAGTACAAAATTTTCTTGGCAATCATAAAACACAGAATTACGGAGAATTAGGGGAAATTAAGCTTTTAAATTTTAATATTCTCGGCTGTAACATGAGTATAAAAGTTCGCTACCTCTACAGCCACCTAGGTCATTTTCCAAAAAACTTAGGTGATTATAGTGAAAAACAGGGGGAAAGATTCCATCAGGATATTAAAACTATGGAAGATCGTTATCATGGACGATGGGATAGCCACATGATGGCGGACTACTGCTGGAGCCTTCAGCGAGACTGCCCTAGTAAACTCCATTCTAGAAAGTCGTATAAAAGAAAATTTTTATGGGATTAGTGACTAATGTAATTATGTAAATTAAGTTTTAGCAATAAATACTTAAATCCATGTGTCTTTGTTTTTTTAAGTGGCAATAGTATTATTATATGTTATAACGTAAAATATATACACAATTAAAAAAAAAAAAAAGAAAAACTATATCTGATAGACAGAATCTGAGAACTTTTTCATATTCTGCATCCAAAAATTACCCAGGAACAGTTAAAAAATCGCAGGCACCAAAATGTGTGTTGGCCTGTGCTATGGTTCAGTAGACTGTGCCATACTCTTGTAATTAGTTAATAATTTAAAGTCTTTGTAGAATTCCCAAGATATATTCTTCGACTGTATTATAAGCCATTATTTATTTATTTATTTAATTCGCTTGAATTACAACAAAACCGAAATCTGATTGCCACAATGCCCGTTATTGTAGATAGATCTATATCTGGTATTATTAGGACGGAAAAACTAAAAGCTGGTATATTTGATGGTCCTCAAATAAGGCAACTTGTTAAAGATCCACAATTCACCACATCAATGAACGAGACTGAATCTAACGCTTGGTGTTCATTTGTTCAAGTAGTACAAAATTTTCTTGGCAATCATAAAACAGAGAATTACGTAGAATTAGTGGAAATTAAGCTTTTAAATTTTAATATTCTCGGCTGTAACATGAGTATAAAAGTTCGCTACCTCCACAGCCACCTAGGTCGTTTTCCAAAAAACTTAGGTGATTGTAGTGAAAAACAGGGGGAAAGATTCCATCAGGATATTAAAACTATGGAAGATCGTTATCATGGACGATGGGATAGCCACATGATGGCGGACTACTGCTGGAGCCTTCAGCGAGACTGCCCTAGTAAACTCCATTCTAGAAAGTCGTATAAAAGAAAATTTTTATGGGATTAGTGACTAATGTAATTATGTAAATTAAGTTTTAGCAATAAATACTTAAATCCATGTGTCTTTGTTTTTTTAACTGACAATAGTAATATTATATGTTATAACAGTTATAACGTAAAATATATACACAATTAAAAAAAAAAGAAAAAAAAAAGAAGAAAAACTATATCTGATAGACAGAATCTGAGAACTTTTTTACATTCTGCATCCAAAAATTACCCAGGAACAGTTAAAAAATCACAGGCACCAAAATGTGTGTTGGCCTGTGTTATGGTTCAGTAGACTGTGCCATCCTCTTGTAATTACTTAATAATTTAAAGTCTTTGTAGAATTCCCAAGATGTATTCTTCGACTGTATTATAAGCCATTATTTATTTATTTATTTAATTCGCTTGAAATACAACAAAATAGAAATCTGATTGCCACAATGCCCGTTATTGTAGATAGATCTATATCTGGTATTAAAAGTACATATTTTGAAGAGACTTATATCATTATTTACCTAATTATCATAGTCGGATCGTGGGATATTTGGTAATAAGAGACGAAATTCAATCTGTATTTTGTCTTATACGATTTTATCAGTTGGCTGTTTTGCCGTTAAATATATATTTTCTGCTGATATTAGTTGGGTATAAACAGTTGACCTCGAGTAAACTTTAAGAACGCACTTTTTATCTCTGAGAGTTATTCGGCCTTATTGGCCATTGTTGCCTAAATTTGTTCTCAAATACTAATTGGATAAATGAATAGATTTATTAATGTAGAATACATAATATTAACACCAATTAACTTGAATGATAAATAAAATGCTGGAAACAAATTAATATAAAAAAGCAATATTTACGCGTCTAGGGAAAAGATGAATTTCTTGTTTAAAAAATTGACTAACAAATCGAATAATTAATAAAAAGCAAAGCCGCTTTTATATAGTGTTTAAAGTTTTATGCAGCAACACAAAAACTGCTTACAAATTATTAGCTTGTCTCCGTATTAAAGATTCCCTAATTAGAAATAAATGCACTGGAAAGCTAACACTGTTTCCAAAAAGGTTGCTCGTTGCCTGCTAATTGCTAGAGCTTTCCGCCTTTCTTAAAGGTAGGTCTTTCAACATCAATTTTTATTGCTATTACACTAAAGGCACTTATCACGGCTTCTTTCTTAAGTATAAGACTAAAACGTTAACATTACTTACTTTGGTGATACCCAAATTTCTACGTTCGTTTCTTTTTAAATCTTCAGATCAGATCTTCTAAAGTCAAGCTTTGTCTTACCGCCAAGACTTCTCTCATTATAAATAAATGCATTGGCAAGTTAACATTACGCCCAGGTAAAACAAAACAGATACATTTTTAACTTTAGTTCTTTAAGTTTAGGTTGTGTCAGTGGCGGTTATATATATATATATACACATATATATATATATATATATATATATATATATATATATATATATATATATATATATATATATATATATATATATATATATATATATATATATATATATATATATATATATATATATATATATATATATATATATATATATATATATATATATATATATATATATATATATATATATATATATATATATATATATATATATATATATATATATATATATATATATATATATATATATATATATATATATATATATATATATATATATATATATATATATATATATATATATATATATATATATATATATATATATATATATGTATATATATATATATATATATATATATATATATATATATATATATATATATATATATATATATATATATATATATATATATATATATATATATATATATATATATATATATATATATATATATATATATATATATATATATATATATATATATATATATATATATATATATATATTCTCTTTCTAAAAATAAATTGGTGTTTAAATCTGAATGACCGGATCATAGGTACACTGTCTGGGCCAACTTTGCGCCTAATTTTCAAGAACTTATCTTTCAATTTAAGCGCTGCAATAATAACAACAAATAAATGGCCCAGAAAAAGTGCGTCGACTGCAGCAAGCGCGAACTGTCCTTGGAACCAGTTAAAAAATCTCGGTAAAACCATTAAAAATCAGATTAAGGTCGTACTGTATGATACTGCGAATTGTTACACCGGCTTATAGTGCAAATTGTTTTGTCTATATTTTTTTTGTTGACAATTTATCAAATAAAAAATCCTTTCCAATTGCTAACAATCATACTGTAGAGATTTTACACGGTATCTCGACTAACTGCCATGGCCGATAACTATTGCTCTAAATTCAGTAAAACTAAGCCACACTCTCTATCAAAGGGCTGTAGATAGCTGGTCTCGATCTTCCGACTTAAATCCACTAGATTTTTTTCTTACGAAAAAATATAAACATAAAACAATACGTTGCCCAAATAAAACATCTTTTTCCTTTTTAAAGTTTTCAGGAGGGTCGCTATATCCATTACCCTATATTAATATACATATAAGTGATAAGAATATATTTATTTTACCAAATGAATATTATGAACTATAGATTCAATGTTTGGCCCTTAAAAAAAGTTAATAGTGGAACACGACAAATTCTGTTAATTTTTACATCGACTTATGTATTCATTTACATATATACTCCGATTTTCGTGACGGTTTGATCTATGTCGATTAATTTTTTAGGAAGTACTAAGGGTGGTGCCGGGGTAAAATATGCTAGCTATGGCAGGTAGCAAGGGGGCAAATTAAGGTAAAACCCCCAGGACCTAGGGAGGAAAATAATATGTTATGTTGACTGTTATACGAGGAAAGACACTATGCAACGAACGGACCACTTTAAAATGTCTTCTGCCTGAAATGAAAAATGCCATTAACTGGACAATAAATATCAAAAACCATCGATACTTATCGATAAATCGATAACTATCGATAGTTGTCGATATATTGATATACACATATATATATATATATATATATATATATATATATATATATATATATATATATATATATATATATATTTGTGTATATATATATATATATATATATATATATATATATATATATATGTTTAGGAATATACGTCTCTGGAACCTTTAACTATTTTCTTATGGAATTTTCTTGGGTATTTGGTTCACTGAATTAATTGGCAAGTTTTAGAGATCGGCAAATAATTTATTTCATAGCGTGAGTTCAAAACGTTTCAACTATATTTTGGTCTTGATCAGTTGTCTGTAATGAGATATATAGATAAGTCACGGCACAGAAAATTAAAATAATTAAAAAAACATTTTCTTTTATACCAAAATAAAAAAGAGGAATTTTTTTCGGCTTACCTAGAAATTAAAACATTATCCGAGATTTAAATGTCGGCATTTTAACATATTTCCGTACACCACAGTTCGTTACAATTTTTAATTTTATCATTAGTTGTAACGAACTGTGGTGTATGGAAATATGTTAAAATGCCGACATTTAAATCTCGGATAATGTTTTAATTTCTAGGTAAGCCGAAAAAAATTCCTCTTTTTGATTTTGGTATAAAAAAAAAATGTTTTTTTGATTATTGTAATTTCCTGTGCCGTGACTTATCTATATATCTCATTACAGACAACTGATGAAGACCAAAATATGGTTGAAACGTTTTGAACTCATTCATCATTGCCGATCTCTAAAACTTGCCAATTAATTCAGTGAACCAAATACCATAAGTATATATATATATATATATATATATATATATATATATATATATATATATATATATATATATATATATATATATATATATATATATATATATATATATGTATATACATCGATATATCGATACACTGATTGCTATCAATATACCGATATAACGATAACATTGTCTTGCATCACTACATGTATTTACATTTGGATAGTGTTTTCTACCGATTTATTTTAAAAATTATTCGAAATTTTTCGTCAGAAGAAGCAGACTTCAAATTCTTATACACCACCACAAAATCCGATAAGGAGTGGAAAATAACAAAAATCGGCCAGGGTAAGCTTAACCGTGTATCAAAGTACCAATATTTCTTATATCAGCTGTCTCCAGCATAATTTTCATAGAGCGCATAAAAACCAACAAATTAACTGCTTCACTTGAAAGAGATAAATAAATAAGTGTGTGCGGAACATGTCGTTTAGGACGATAAACGAATATAAAACATCGCAAAGCTTAATCCGTCAGAACAGAACGCTACTTAAACTTTTATTAATTGACAAATGTAGATTACTATGCGTTTTGGCGCAACACAGAGGCGTAGTCGGCTTATTACAGCAGATTACCTATAATTTGAAAACACATTTGTATACTCCGTCATACTGTTTTATGTAGGTTTAGTTTAGGCTTGTAAAAATATCCCATCGAAAAACATTCAACACTTATCCCAAAAGGTATGCATTAAGAATAACAAGAAGGTCAATAGTAAGCCTAGTATCGATATTTCAGATGTTTGGAGACCCCTTACTCTCGAATACAAACATTTTACGCTTCGTCGCCTAATTTTCAACACAAGTCTACTATAAAAGCTCGTAGTTTATTCTTACAAATATGCGTTACAATATATTAATGTTGTACCTCTGAAATATTTTTAAAATTAATTTATTTTTCAAAATTAAGCAAGACATTTACGACATGGCCCTTCTTCATAATTCGCCACCCCAAATTTTAAGAGATAGACAAATTCGTTTAATATAAAAGTTATTTATTACGTAGTTTATAGAAAATCAATAATTATATATATAGGAAGTCTCAAAAATGTGTAGCAGACCCAACATATATATTTTTGAATAAATGGAACATCCTGTATAATAATGCCCATCAAATGCGCCTCTTCTTGCTGATTATGAATATACTAGGTCTGATATCTCCGTCTCTTTATCACACACAGTGCCAGGGTTATCTCGAATATCCCGAATGTATTTACATATAAAATATCAATCATGATATATTTAAAATCAGCAAGAAGACCTGTATTATATTAAACAATTTCTTCTATCTCTCAAAATTAAATGAAAATTTGGGGGGAGGAGAATTATGAGAATAAGAAATCAACGCCACTGACCAGTACAATTAAGGAATACTATTTTGGAATTATACCGTGTCAAAATGGAATCACTTTCCGACGTTTCGCCTTTGATTGCACGAGGCATCTTCAGGGATATTTACTGCACGAGCTCGGAACACTGAATGAGCTCGGAGAGACCGGCTATTTATAATCGACTTGTGTTCACCGAACCGCGACTCGTTGTAACGATCGGTTTCCCCGGTTAATGTAGACTGCAGCCCATATCTCTACTAAAATTGTTAGAATGCTTGTAAATTTCTATAGAATCTTTCATTTTCTGTTTATAGAATCCCGATACCGATGTAGGAACTTTGGTTTCTTTTACATTTATGACATGTCCAGTGGAATGACGGTGTTCAGATACAGCAGACTGTACATTTTTTTTATTTCAAACACATCGTTTATATTCCCTAAGCCTAGTCGATATGTATTGTCCAGTTTCGCCAATATAGACATCATCACAAGAATTGCATATACTCTTTCCGTTTAGAAAAGAATAATTTTCTTGTATGTGTTGAAGACTTTATGTATGTTGGATCGGCGAAGTAACCTTGCAATCTCGTCTGTGGTTCCGTGTATAAATGGAAAAACTACACTTCATATTGATAACACCTTATTAATCTCATTTCGTGGAGTAGATTTATTATATTTTCTAACTGACAATCTAATATCATCAGTGCAATATCCATTTTCTCTCAAAGCTTGAGTCAGCTTATCTGTTTCCGATTGTAAAGAATTTGGTTACAAATCTCATGCAGTAAAGATCCCTGAAGAGGCCTCGTGCAATCGAAGGTGAAACGTCGGAAAGCAAATTCATTTTAACACGATCTAATTCCAAGAACGATTATTTCTTAACTACTGAACAATAGTTAAGTTTGCTGTTCTAATTTTGATTTAAAGACAAATCAGTTTTTTTATCTCTGCTAAAACAAGAAAATGTATGCATTTTTGCCCACGGATAAAGAGAATTCGACTGATATTTACAATGTTTGCCTATTCTATGAGTAATGTGTTAAATTATACTTCGAATGACCATAATTATTATAATAAATAAAAATTGAAGATTAATATTTTGCACAGTCATATGCTTACATGTATTATGTAATAAAAATGAATGAATATTCGTTTCTTTCTTCAAATGATTTGATAGAGATATGTGAATTGAATAATTGTTTTGTAAGTTGTCGGTTTCACTAGTTGGTATAATAATATCTTATACAAACGTTATTATTTAAGGCAAAACCTAAATCGAATCGCAACCAACTTTCAATAATTGAGAGTTGAGAACTCATCAAAATCCGCTTTCAAACCGCAACAGTTTAAAAACAATGAATACAATGTTCCGCTAAAATAAATAAATTGCATTCAAAAATATACAGTGTGTCCATATAGCTTTGCACAAGTTCGACTAAAATGCAGGTAATTAATTTTTTATAGAAATATTAGACATGCAAAGTGATTATATAGGGCTTTTCTGATACTGGCATTAAGAATACAGGTCGATCCCTTAAGACCCTGTGACGTGGATGTTATTTTTTTTAAAATGAAATACCTCCTTTTCTATTAGACATATACAAAGAATTTATTTGACCACATTTTGTATATGAGCGCTACAATCTTATCAAGTCTTCATGGATACAGTATTCTAGAATATACATATACATACGTAAAAAGTAAAATATAATAAACACAACTCATAATAAAACTAATAAATGTAAAAACAAATAAATAAATATAAATTTTAAAGTTAAAACTTGGTCGTAGGATTTAAAGTTTCAAAGAATTCCTGATTTGTGTAGAAGGCATGAAAGGATACAAATTTCCTAACTACCACACTTTGTTTCATTAAGACATTTTATTGATATCGATATCACATTATAAAATTCAATATTTACTGAGTTTTTAATTAAGTCTAAACTTAATTCCACGAATTGATTGTGCGGATTTTTGACGATACCAAAAATTTATTATAGAATCAGCCTGTAGTTCAGCACAAATAAAAGTGTTTCTGCTTTGAAAAAAATTCGAAAAATTTTAAAAGTAATGTTGAATTGGAAAATGGACATAAGTAGAACCATTTGTATATTACAGTATTCCACAATCTCAAATTGTCAAATTTCAATCTCGAAAACAATTGAACTTCGATACAGGGTATGCTACATGAAAAATATTTTGAATTTTGAGCAGAATTCAGATACGGCCCACCCATCCACTGGACATGTCATTTAAATGTAAAAATAATTCTAACTGGAATAGTGGTTAAACTATTACTTCCCTTCTAAAAGGAAAGTATTGTAATCGTGAAAAAATCATCTCCCCAGGTTTTTCTTTCAGATCTTGACGTTTCAGGGTCCCTAGATGCCGGAAATCATGTTTTCTCAATTCCGTCGATCTGTCTGTCTGTCTGTTCGCTTACTTACCGGATCGAGTTCAAATTTTGGTCAAAAATTATGTCATATGGGGATGACCCGGTAAAATGTTAAAAAAAATTATTACTAAAAAACTACTTATTCTATTTATCTCAAATTTCGTACAAAAATCAAGTATTATGTCAACTATCACGTAGTAATCAACTGGTAAAATTTTGGTACGAATTTAATGTCATATCATTATACGTGTACAAAATTGTATTTTGATCGATATTTATATAATAAAGTTAATTTTAACGAACTGACTCTGGGTGGGTATAGTTACTATACCAGACATATCAGTAAAATAGTTAATTAATCAAATAAGAAAAACGTTTTTTTGGAATCAATATACCAAATGCGTTTGAAAAATTTGCCTTTCAAAGATTAGATTTTACCTTAAGGGCGTATTAAAACTACTAAATGTTGCCATAACCATTCATTTGGCTTCCAATGAGTACTATTCTCTCAAAATTTTACATTATTTTTATTAATTCTTGTAAAAAATATAAATTAATTATTAAAAAATCGGTAAATTTCCTTTACCCGGAACTTCCCTCGTTATGAATATTTCCATTTCTTAGGAATAGTATGACCAAATATAGTTCAGCGGGTGTCATTTATTTGATTCCTACCAAAATTCTATCAGTTTCTACCTATGCCACACTATATTTTTGGGTATAATTTAAAATAAATTCAATAAGTTTTTTTTTTTACATTGCACACACTGTCATTTTGAATTCGTACCAGTTTATCCCTATATCATATTTTAATTTTTATGCAAAATTTAAAGTCAAATGAATAAGATTTTTTAAAAAATTATTTGGCCGCCATATTGTTCCGCCATCTTGAATTCGTGCTACAACTTTAAGTTATTATATTATAGATTATCTCTATATCACATTTGATGCTTGCATACAATTTAAAATTAATCTAATAAATACTTTTTCAGGCTGATTTTGAATATTTGAATAGGTCGACATTTTGTTTTGCTATCTTGTATTCACACCAACATGTTACAATTCATGCATATGTAACATTTGATTTTTGTGGGAAATTTGAGGAAAATTGGATAATTAGTCTTTTTTTAGTAATTATTTTTTAAGGTTTCACTAGGCCGCCATCTTGTTCCGGCATATTATATTTTTGCCAACATATTACCAGATCATGTCCATACGACCTTTAATTTTTGACTAAAATTTCCAAATTCAATCTGATACGTAGTTTTTAACATTTTATTTGACCGCCATTTTGTTCCGCCATCTTGAATTAGTATCACAATATACTAGTTCATCTCTATAGCACAGTTAGTTATGGCACACAATTTGAAATCAGTCCATTAAATTAACTCGCCATTTTGTTTCGCCACCTTGGATTCGTACCAAAATTTTGCCAGTTGATTCCTACATAATACTTGATCGTTGTACAAAATGTGAGATTAATCGGATAAGTTGTTTTTTAGTTATAATTTTTTTTAACATTTCACTGGGCCGCCATTTTGTATTGCCATACTAGATTTTTACCAAAATGTTACCAGGTCATCCCCATATGATCCTTAATTTTTGACCAGAATCTGAAGTCAATCGGGTAATTAGTTTTTTAACTAACGACGAAATAGAGAAAACATGTTTTTCGGCATCTTATAGATTCCCTGTCACGAGGGAAGTATAAACGGGTCACTCTTAATAAATCTTTATATACAGTGTGTCCCAGATTCGCTTCTCTATATAAGGATCTCGGCTCCTAGTTTACCTACAGCAAAGGTTAAATGGGAAACGTTTTAAAAGAAACTTAGCGCATTCGATCTCCAGCTCCAGATTTACGAACGGTAAATTTGACAGCTCTCAAAATGTGACATTATTGGCACACTTTTTTAAGACCAATAAGATGGCGTATACATGTCTCCATCGTCTTTTGTTATCCCGCAATCCGTCTCAACCTTAATTTTTTGTTATGGCCGCCATATTGGGTTTTTCGATTTTTGGAAAGAGCGTAAAATTTCCAGTCTAGTGATGTGTCACAAATGCATAAAAGATTTGAGTATCATCGAAATATTACACTTCGTAAAGTTAGGTCTCAATTTTTTCTAAGGGGGCCATAATTTATTTGTAACAAAAGTGGGCTTTGACTTTAAATAATTCAAAGTATCAAAGGTGTGTTTTAAACTAGTAGTACGCTTTTCTCACAATAAAATCAATGAAAATCGCGACAGAAACATTTTACAATCTATCAACGAAAACTCTAGTGCATCGGTAAGAACTGTAGAGCAGGAAATTTATGTGCCTAAATCAACGGTACAGAGAGTGTTAGAAAAGAAAGAAAAGAATCATCCATACAAACCCATAATAGTTTAAGGAATTAAGGAAACTGATTTTCCAAGACGACTACGCTTCTGTGAGTGGTATACTAGAAATATAATGAATATCCCGATGTCTAGTGGCTTTTATTAGGCACAACAGTCATCATTGGGCTGTGGAAAACCCTCACGAAGTGGCAGAGAGACGTCTAAAGACCAGATTTGGAAGTAACGTTTAGTGTGGGGTCATTGGTAGTTTAACCTAACTTACCTTTTTTAATTGGGCACCTATTTGTAAATTATTAATAATTTCAGGAAATCAACTTATAGGACCAACCTAAACGGACAGAGATACCTAGAGCTTTTGTTAAACCAGGTTGTACCGGCTTTACGAGCTATTCTAACGGAAGACGAGCTTAGAAGAACCTGGTTTCATCAAGATGGATGTCCGGCTCACAACACCATTTAAGTCAGGAACTTATTAAGAGCGCAGTTTGACGAAAGATTTATTTCCTTAAATGGTCCAATATATTGGCCTCCTAGATCCCCTGACCTCTCGTCCGTAAATTTTTACCTCTGGGGGTCACACGAAGAATGAGGTCTATGAATTTGATCCCCTGCCATCATCCTGAGACAAAGAGGACACATTTAGAAATATTAACGGAAATACACTTGCCAGGGTTTTACGAATAACAGTCACCATTTGTCAAAAGTGCATCGAGCACATGGACGTCATTTTGCAAATCTGTAAATTAATGTAACCCAGGTACGACGTAATTAAGAACGTATTTAGATTTTTTTTAGTCGTTATTTACGTTCATGTTGTATTGAAAATTCGATGCGTTTAATACATTACTTATTAATGCTATCTTGTGACAAATAAATCATGGCCTTCTTAGAAAGGATTGAGACCTAACTTTACGAAGTGTGATATTCCTCTTAAAATAGTGTCCCAATAATGTCACATTTTGACAGCTGTCAAATTTACCGTTCTGGATTTACTGGCGAAAAAAGAAATCCGCCATTTTCGGTTTTTCGCCGATATTTCCAAAACCAATTGACCGATCGTAAATCTGAAGCAGGATATCGAATGCACTAAGTTTCCCCTAAAACTTTTCCTATTTAACCTTTGCTGTAGGTATAATAGGAGCCGAGATCCCTATATGGAGAAGCGAATCTGGGACACACTGTATATAAGAAAGGTCTGAAATACTGTGTGGTTTAGATTTTGTAATTTTAACCAAGCGATTACATTATACTAACGTCCACCAACAGATCAGCTATACTATTTCAAAAAATGTAGTGAACTAGCTCCGAAGCAAACACTCATTAATAAAATTTGTTTATAATTGGTGAATAAACATCCTGTGAGCTGCAATATATTCTCACATAAAAACATTATAATTTCATTGAAAAACGCAATTATTCTTATACGGAGAGATGATTATTGCATTGAGATTTTTTTCATTTTTTTACATATTCAGTAAAATAATAGCCAATATCATCGGTTCCAGATCGTGAACATAATTTTTTATAAATTTTTTTTGTCATTTTCTTAGACACAAAAAATACTTAGTTATGTAATACCACAGTGTTTGTACTTTGTACGAAAATACACGGGTAAATGCCAATGGGTATTTATCGGGTATTTATTCAAATTAGGTATTTCAGAGGGTTTTTTAAAAAACCATTTATTGGACATGTTAAATAAACAAGTTTGAACAATCTAAAACATTTTGCTTTAGGAGGATATCGTAGTAACTCTAAAATGCGTCGACTTTTCAACTGACGAAGAAAAAAATGCTGCGGGTCTGATCAGCTCTAAGAAGGGAGAAATCGCGATCGTCGTTTGATTGAAATGGATCATTGCGCTTGCAGCATTGCAGGACATGCTCCAGATAGAGATCATGGTATCCTTGTTATGGCGTTGGTTTAAAGGGAAACAAAAACATAATATATATTTTTTTACTTGTATAAAGCCCCCTGCATGAGGTAATTAGGAAAATAAATCTTGCGCAAACTACCAAATTTTATTTTGTTTATTTTCTTTTCAATTTTTTCTTAGTCAAAATTTGATTGATATATTCAAAACATAATTTTTTTAGACTTGTGTAAGCCTTCTAAATGCAGCAATTAGAAATATTTTCTAGTGAGCTCCCCAATCTTTATTTTATTTGTTTATTTACTTTTTTACCTTTAAATTTTTCTTAACGGATATATCTAAACCGTTTTTTTAATGTATATATCCTCCGGAATGTGCTAATAAAAAATTTCTTGCAGAAAAGTCTCATTTTTATTACTAAAATAGGCCTACCCAGACACACGAATTCCAACTTTTTATTACTTCCCTCGTAAAATCCAATATGACAAAATAGAATCGTGCTTTAGTGAAATGTTAAAAAGATTATTTGATTTATTTAACGCAAATTTTGCATAAAAATCAGATATTATGTAGGAATCAACTTGTAAAGTTGTGGTACGAATTCAAGATGGCGAAACAAAATGGCAGCCAAATAATTAAAAAAAAATAAACGTACAAAAAATTCTATGTGATATACGAATTCAACATGACTTATCAAAATGGCAGTGTATGTCAATGTAAAAACTACTTATTGAATTTATTTTAAATCTGCTCCATTGCAAGTATTTTAAACAGAATTGTGTATATGATATATCTTATAAAGGAAAGACTAAATTTAATGTAGACAGAAAGTTTCATTAAATCCACTGAAGCTTTAGAAGCCGGTGTTTTAATTAAAAGTTCAAGTTTGACCTGTGTACAGAAGCAGAGTGTTTCAGAGAAGGCACTGAATTAAAAAATCTGTTTTCATGTAAGTTGTTCCTTATAGTATTATTTTTCTTATTATTCTGCTGGCATTTTGAGATAATACCCAAATTTGAACGTTATTATCAGTTATAAAAATATATATGTAAATACTTACCTCTCAAGTGTCTGGTTTCGTTCTGTTTCATCGATGTTTGTCCCTAGAATACGAGAAATATATTTTTAGAAAAAAAAATTGATGTTTATACAGTGTGTGTATCTAAACATAATTTGCGCCACGATAACTTTGGAACGTCCAAACCGATTCGTTCCAAATTTGCACCAAAAATTCTCTAGATTAGCATCTCGCGGGGATTAGATTTTGGGTGTCATGGGCGTAGAACACTGATATTTGTTTGAGGTATAAAAACGTAAAAAAATCATATTTTGAGCACGCACAAATCGATAATAATTAAACTGAAAACAGCAAGAGCCAGGGTAAATGTACTGATATTAAAAAATTCCGGAAGTCATTGGCGTAGAAACTTATTCTTTTTTATTATATATTAAGAAAAAAACGTAATATTTCGAAAATAGAAACACGTTGAACTTACTTTATTTTTGTAGTATACAAAGTATTGTTTGTCCAGAATACACGGTAGCCCTAAAAGGCTAGCTTCCGAGGAGCGGAAAGAATAAAAAACGGGAACACACCATAAACTTCTTCAATAAAACCACGTCAAATGTTTTCTACTAGTAGTCCTAGAAATATGAAGCAGTTTCCAAAATCGTTTTTAATTTAAATTAAATTAATTTAATGTTTAATGTAGTTTAATAATTTAATGTAATTACATTATTAAACCCGACACTATGGTTTTGAACCGCCAGAATATAAAAGGGCAATATTGTTTGTAGATGTGGGTAAAACGGATTCAGTTATCGTATCACAGTACTCAAATGTCTATAAATATCTATAAAATTGGTATTTGAGAAATGCTGTATAGTGAATGTTCTCAATTTAAAAATTACTTGTATTGTATGTATGTTTCAAGAAGAATTTCTCGGTTACCGCTTTCAAAATCTTAAAGATAGTTCTTAAAAACATTGCTTAAAATTTGCACTACCTATATCAAGCTGCGAGGCTGAAAGATCTTTTTTGAACATTTCCTAGACGAAAAATAAACAATGTCGGATGAAAGACTAAATAATTTATTTAAATTGTCAATGGAAAATGATTTGACACCATCATTATAAAACAATTCGACAACATCGGTAAATGCAGAAAGGGTATTTTAATTTAATTTTTTTGTGTAAGAATTTTTTGTTCAAAAACGTTTGTAATACATTTTCTGCTTTAAAATTATTCGGCGCTTTTAAAATCATGAGGTGGGCCCCGAATATTCAATTAGCCTAGCGTTCCCGAAAAATACGTTCCGCCACTGTTTATACGTAAACTGATCACTGCGGTTTGGCGTACATCTTAAATATCTATCAGATAATGCGGTGAAAAGTAAAAAAATAGCATTTTAAGCGACTATTAGTCAGAGTCAAACTAATTATTTATAAACTATTACACTAAAAAGTAAAAAATAATATTTGGCGTATGAAATAGTATGTAAATAGTAAAGTCAAAGGATTTATTTTATCTTTCAATTATATAAAAGTATAAATAGGATACGTCATAAAAGAGAATCAAAGTACAAAACACATTGTTAAGAAACTACATATATCTAAACACTATAAATTATCACTGATATCACTTAGAGTATAATACATATTAATTCAAAGTATAGAAACATTTTTTTATAAGAAACTCTTCCTAAATCTGCCAAAACTAACAGCTAATTTTATATTATTAGGCAATAGTGATTTTTGATTTGAGAAGTGTGATTATGTTTCTTACACAAAAAGCGTTTTTTTATGTTTAGTATTATAAAATTATCGATAGGTGTCAATATATCGATAATTATAGACATCGATATAACGATAGTTACCTATAAGTATCGAGAGTTCTTGATATTTACTGTCCAGCTATTGATATTTTTCATTTTTCTGTTGCTATAGGTATTGGCAAGACAACAACAAGGTTAGATTTCGAATTTTAACATTTGGCCACAAAGTTAAATAATATGTTATTTTCGATACAGGTACAGGAAAATCAGGCTGAAGACATTTTAAAGTGGTCCAAGATGTGAGATTTTCTTCAGATCTTTACGTTTAAGGGTCCCTAGATGCCGAAAAACATGTTTTCTCGATTCCGTCTGTCTGTTGGTCTGTCTGTTCGCTGCAGAGCTAAAGAACTACTTACCCGATTGACTTCAAATTTTGGTGAAAAATTAAGGGTCATATGGGGATGTCCTTGTAATATTTTGGTAAAAAATACAATATGGCAGAACAAAATGGCAGCCTAGTGAAATGTTAAATAAATTATTACTAAAAAAGTACTTACACAATTTACTTCAAATTTTGCACGAAAATCAAGTATTATGTAGGAATCAACTGGTAAAATTTTGGTACGAATCTAAGATGGTGGAACAAAATGGAGGCTTAATAAAATATTTAAAAATTCAGATCGAAAAAACTACTTAATGAACTGATTTCAAATCATGTACCATAACTTGTGGTGTCGAGATGAACTAGTAAAACTGTGGTACTAATTCAAAATTGCGGAACAAAATGGCAATCAAATAAAATTGTCGTAATCTGAAAAATGTGACCCTCCCAGGTTTTTCATATCTGTCACGTCAAAAAATATTTTTCATCAATTCCGTCGTTTCGTCTGTCGGTTTATCTGTTTGTCTTTTAGTTCGTGGTATAGTTTAAAAACCACTCATCAGATTGGCTTCAAATTTTACTCAAAAATTAAGGGCACATGGGTAATATTTTGGAAAAAATTCATTATTCATTAAGCCGGAACAAGATGCGGCCTAGTGATACGGTGAAAACATTATTACTAAAAAAACTAATTATCCAATTTACCTCAAATTTTGCCCAAACATAAAGTGTTACATAAGAATGAACTGGTAACATTTTGGTACGAATATATGTCAGCAAAACAAAATGGCGGCCTAATATTAGCCTTATTAGAATATTTTCAAATTTTGTGCAAGCATTAAGTGTGATATAGAGATAACCTGGTAAAGTTCTGCTACGAATTCCAAATGGAGTCCAAATAAAATTTTAAAAAGTCTTAATTATTTGACTGACAAATTTGCAGAAAAATTAAATGTGATATAGGGATGAACTAGTACGAATTCAACAAGACGTAACAAAATGGCGGTGTGTGTCAATGTAAAAACCAGTTATTGAATTTATTTTAAATTTTGTCCAAAAATCAAGTGTGGCAAGGTAGAAACTGGTAAAATAATGGTAGGAATCCAATATGATTGAACAGAATGCCACCCAATAAAAATGTTTGAAAAACAGTATATATGTCTTCCTAAATAACTATTTTCTGAACTAAATTGGGTCACACTTTATTATTCCTAATAAAAGGAAATATTCATAACGAGGGAAGTTCCGGGTAAAGGAAAAGGTAAAAGCAGTTTTACCAATTCAGGGGAACCCTGTATAGCGGAACAAAATGTTTCATATATAAAAAAAAACAAATTACTTGTTTCGTTGTTTTATTACAAGGAAGATGGTATATTCACCATCTTATAGGATAAAAAAAATTGTTTCTATAAGAAATCACATTTTTATAAAAAATAAACCGACTTCAAAACAAAAACCTAAAAGTCTATCTCTACATATGCATACAAAATCAGCAATATAAATTGTCAAAAATTAAAATGATTTGTAAAATATTAGTTCATGTCGCTAAAAACTCCGAAAACCATATAAAACTCAATATTTTAGACAGCCCTCTTTTTTCCTTCTACATTCCCCTCATATACTTAACTTTATTGACATACAATACATTTTTGTGCTAAGAATAAAGTTATTTAATATATTCAGGACCATTAATAGAAAAACCGATATAGCTTTACAAAAACTTAGACTCCCCCTCTCTAGGTCCTGGGTAATTTACTTTAAAATACCCCCTAATTACTTTTTTGGTTAAAAACTTCATACACTAAATTTGAAGGCAATATCTTAATGCGGAAATTTTCTCGCAGAAAAATATTCAAAATTGCGCCATTATGCAATTTTTTTAAAAAGCTTGCTATTTGACCACCCGGCACCCTTAATAGTCCTAAAAAATTAATCGAAATAGACCAAAACGTCACAGAATAATCGGAGTACAGGGTGTCCAAATTTCGATGCTTTTACGGGGTATCTCGGCTATTTGAAAAGATACAGATTTGCGGTTTTCGCAATACTGTGCTCGATTTTAAGGTCGTTTAAAATGTTATTTTTTACGTTTCCTTCTTTATTTTTATTACACATCGTGTATTGATTTAAATTATTTCTTAGGTCGTAATGTTATTTATTTGCATATTGATTTATTTTATTAAATATTCTAGGATCAGAAGCAGATAATATGTGTATTAGAAATCAAATAGATTTACGCGTCACAAAATTGTCGTAAGATTTGTCCAACTATTAGCGCGATCGCGCTAAAGGTAAACAGAAAAGCGTGTTTAGCATGACGACAGTCCTCCAAAAGTGTTAACACTAGTTAAGTGGGTTATTTAGAGTATATTATGATTGATACAGCATTAATAATTATTTAGTAAATACTACGTTTCGTATTCTGTCTTATTAAGAAATTAATCGAAGGCCTTTGTAATTTGGAAACTCCTGATATAATTATTTAGTGCTCACGCAACGTATACGCTGCCAGACGTTTAGCATGGTGAGAATTTAGATCCACTATCTTGCTTAACAACTGAATGACGAAGAGTTAATAAGGTTATACTAAAATATTTGTCTTATACAACTTCTGCTTATAAATTAAATTTAACAGCCGTATTCCCTAAAGAGGTTTAAATTTAGACCAACTTGACAGTTGTAGGTTCGATATGACATATACAAGAACGAAACAAATAATTTTTTTAAATTTCACAATTTGAAATCAATGACAAACGCAAAACATAGCTGACGAATTCAAAAATGTATTTGCCATGGTAATTAGATCTGGTCTAAACATTTTTTGTGAATGTGAGTGTTTAATATGTTTTAAATTAACGGCCGTTCATAATTATCTGCTAATGCGATTCTTCAGTGAAAATTCGATACTCAATATCTCTGCTATTACTATAGAATATGCCTTTTGGAATGCGACCATTAAAAACAATTTGCTAGTTATACAGTTTGTAAGGCAACACGCTTCTAAAATCCCTTTGTATTTTGTATTAAATCCTTTGTATTAAATAACAACTTAACTGATCATTATCCAATAATGTTAAATATTACTAACAATAGGTTAAACCATACAGTGGGTACCAGTACGGAGCCACTACCTAATATAAAAAGAATAACATATGATTACACCAAACTATCACTCTTGTTAAAACAAAAAAAACTGGGAAACTGTACAGGTCTTAGTCGATCTACAAATACCTTTTGATACTTTCTATAACGAATTCTTACATTTAGTTGAACCATCTAAAACTATAAAATTAAATAATGCATCTAGTCATAAAAAATAAAACCATGGATTAGGATGTTAATGTTACAGCAATTAAACGCAGAGATAAATTGAAAAAAAAAATTAAAATCCCCAAAAGCCCAACTAAATCCAAAAAATCAATATAAAAACTACCGTAACTACTTAAATAAATTTACTGTATAGTGTAAATATAATTTCTATAAAAAAGAAATTCAAAATAATGAAAATAATTGGAAAAAATATATTAAATAATATCAGATGCGACAAATGAACAAACAAAAAAAAACGAAAATATAATAATAACTAATAGTCAAGAAAAGATATAGCAAACTACATCAATGATTTTTTAAAAAATATCGGGCAAAAAATGGCAAATGAAAGAAGTATATCTGGTAATGTAACAAAAACAGTTATTTGTCAGAATCGACAATTTTCTGTTCCCTTTTAATAAAAATGAGCTTATCCAACACATTAGTACATTAAAGAAAAATAACTCTCCTGGAATCGATGGTATTACATTTAAACTGATCAAAATAATTCCCTTGTATATCTTTGAACCAATATCTCATATAATAAGCCAGATTTCTAAAACGGGTAGTAGTAGTCCAATACGTAAAGCAGGAAATAAACATGATAATAATAACTATAGACCTATAAGTGTCATGGATAATTTCGGAAAGGTTCGATCGATCGAAAAGATCGATTAATATAATTTTTAAAAATTAATAACATTCTTTCAAAAAACCAATATGGGTTTGTGGAGGGACGAAGCACCTGCGATGCTAGTATGAACTGCCGAAACAAATAACTGATAATCTGGTTCAGGGTAGCAAGAGTGTTTCTAGATTTGGTGAAGGCATTTGACACAGTACCTCATGACAAAATTTTGGATACACTAGAATTCTATGGTGTTAAGGGTTTTATCTTACGAATAGGGAACTGAGAGTAAAAATCCGTGAGAGTCTAAGTGAAGCAACGAATCTAAAAATAGGTGTTCCACAAGGAATAGTACTTTGGTCTATACTTTTTATTGGCCTATATTAACTCGCTGACAAATTTAAATATTAATGGTTCTATAACATCATATGCAGATGACACTGCTCTGCTCTTTACTGGAGATTCATGGAACGAAGTTAAGGGTATGGCTGAGAAAGAGCTAATTAAGGTTAAGAATTGGTTAGACCATCATAAACTAACTTTAAATATAAAAGAGACCAAATATGTATAATTTTCTTTAACTTTTGCAAATAGACCGACTTTTTTAAGTATTTCTGTGGAAGACTTTGAAGGCGAAATTAATGAAGTGGCAAGCATAAAATATTTAGGCATAGTTATTGATAAATATTTAAAATGGGAAGAACAAGTACTTAAGTTTAAAAAATAGCATTAAAGAATTAATTAGGAAATTTTATCATTGGCGAAAATTTTATCTCACGAACCACAATTATGACAGCCGCTTAACGCAACCAATGTCTTATTTGTCCACAATTTCGGCGACGACTGTATTTTAGTTGACTATAATGGACGTCTCCATACAGAGGCAATTGTGCGTTTTAATGTGTCTTAAAATACTATTAGTTTCTGAAATAAAAAATATATTTTCCTTTTTAAAAAATCTTAGAAACGAAGTAACATTCGAAAAAAAAAGTTTTACTAAACCTGTTTTATGGTCTGGCGTTTTCCACGCCTTGAAATAAAAAGACATCTGTTTCACCCCTTAGAGCAAACCTATATATACAAAATTGCTTGTGTATGCAAAAAATAAAATAAATCTGTCATGTTTTAGTACCTTGTATAGTGGAAATAAATGTTTATATATACAAATTTTACTAGTTTAATGTTTCTGGAATACATTTTTTTTTTATTTTCAGGTAACTGTTTTATCCCCTTGGGTTTACAAAATTGGGCATTAAATACTTGCGGTTTCTCTACCTTTCGGTATGTATATTCATATTCACTAACCCTCAAAGAGATATTTACAAATTTCTGAACACATTTCAAGTTAAAAACATCGCGTTCCTGTCAAACTATTTATTCTAACCTGGCCGTCAAAACTTCAGCTAGCAATGCTAGGCCACGTTAAAAAATGTCTCGGTATTCTATCAATTGGAAATTATGTGCCTTTTTATTGGAATTTCAATTTTACTCAATTTTTCGACTTCGGATAAAAAAAATGTAAGGCTATATCTTGTAGAACAAAATTTTCGAAGGAGGTACCGATGTGACTTTACACAACCAAAGATTAGCAAATAGAATTCGTGCAGGCTACAATTCAAAAATTTCTCAAAATTCACCCCTGATCAAGCTGATTTTATGCTAGTCTCCAGAACAAATAAAGAGGTTTCTTTGCGTATTTACTTGATTCGCCTAAGATCAACTGTTCATATGCTACAGGGCCAAACGTAAAACCATAGGGAAAGATATGAAAGTAAAATTTCAATTTTATTTCTAAATGGCACGCCTTATATAAACCGGAGAGTAATTTTAGAGATTTGAGATCCCATAAATAATTTCCGCCCCTCGTTAATATTCTCGAAACGAAATAGTGAAATATGAGAAAACTGAAAAGACAGAAACATTTTTTTTTAGTTTTTCTGCATTTCGACGGCTTTCTCGCCATTTGAGGTATAGGTATCCTATATAAATTTTAAATTGCCTTTATATTTTCTATCGAACCCCTTTTTATCTTGACAAAGTAATCAGGATTTCGACTCCGCAAAATGTCTTCAAAGTTACCCCACTTTTACCCCTTTTTATTTTTTTTAAGTGACATCCCGTGCTCCTGTATTGCCGTTAAGGAACTTGTCTGAGGTTTTAGACGAGAAATCGAAAAATTAACCATACCGACCTTTATTATGAATCATCGGGGTTTCTAAAAGAGCGTCCCTATCGGACGCCACTGTCGGCTTACTATAAGCCCCAACGAAATCGCGTTTTTACCAAAAGAATCGACCCCATAGAAGTATATTTCTCCGATAAACCGAGTTGATCAAAAAACACAAATTTAACATTTGCCGTTCAAAAAAGAACAGTACTGCGCCGGCTACTGGTATTGATTTTGGAATCGCTTTGCAACGTTTCGTCTTCGATTGCAAGAGGCATCTTCAGGGATCTTTACTTCACGAGATCGGAACATTGCACACTACTCCTGAAGTAAAGACCCCTGAAGATGTCTCGTGCAATTGAAGACGAAATGTCGAAAAGTGATTCCATTTTTACACGGTTTAATCCAAAGAACCATGATTTCTTATTAGACCAAAGTTTCCGTTCCATGTTAGTTTAAGACTGTTTTTAGATTTTAACAATCTATATTTTGTCTCTTTTTAGTTTTGTTTGTTTTCCTATCTGTCTATCTCTCAATGGTCTCTTGAAAGTTAAAACATATCAAAATCAATGCATGATTGGGTAAGGGCCTAGTGTCCACAGGGTACAGAGAGGGCTGAAAGAAGAACTACTGTGTATATTCAAACATATTCTACGTAAACATGTTTCTCAACCTTGCATTTGTATCTTATAGAGGTATAATATATCTTGATACTGAACCATATTTTGCTGCTAAACCTTCACGTCTGTAATCTTATATTTCATCAACGACATAATGTTACACATTTTTTAAAACATGTCTTTGTTTACCTTTTATGTATTTGGCAAATAAAATTGCATTGTGATTGTGATTATTATTAGTCCACTAAAATGCATAGCGTTTTAAAAGGTTCTGGAAATATTAGCTGGGCCCAGAATTCTTACAAATGTTGTAGGTAAACCAGTCCACACTCAAACATTTTTTTTACAAAAATTTAACTCCATCTAACTTTGTTATTTTAATTTGATATTAAAAAACTTTATTTTCACTAACAGGAAATTTTATCCGGCTTTTACATTTGTGTAGATTTTGGCTTTGACGTTTTTCATTTGTAACATATAACATTTCTCACAGTCTATTGTGGCGCCATACTGTAGCCAGCAGCTGAACTAGTCATACGATACGAAGGCATAAAACCAAGCAAAAAAGTGCATGCATGTCAAAAATCAGCTTCAACATCGAAATTAAAAAAGTTACGCGGAGTTAAATTTTCGTAAAAAGCGGATTGTGGAGCGGTTTATTTAGTTCGTTTACATTTAACCCTATTTTGCTTATCAGGGTATTACTCACAACTGTAAACACAATTATTTGTACGACGCAAGATTAATTTAAAAATATTTCATATGTGGATTTTGGGATTATAAGGAAACACACTTATACTCAGAAAAAAGCAATTTAGAGGAGGCGTCTTAAAACAATAGATTGTTACGAGTCTCAATCGATTCATCCAACAAATGCTATTGCACAATTTATTTATAAAAAATACATCGGGAGATTACATTGTGCACATTCTTTTTATGGTTGATACATGCCATTGCTAATTACACGGTTGTATACTTATTTTTTTTTAAATATCATGAAAAACTCAATGTCATATTGATTTTGAATGCATGACTATATCGTAAACGTATCCTATTATTTCAAAGCGGGTTGCATTCGTTCGATTCTTTGGTGTCGCTTTTCAAATTACAGCTGGGCAAAATGACAATGAATTAATATTTAGCAATAATTGTGCAGTGGCGTATATCGATCGTTTAGAAACAATAAAAGCTATGTTTTGTACAAACCGAATATATTTTTATTTAAATAACGCATTTAATTACCTTGCTTTAAAAATAAATATTACAGAACTGATAGCAAAGTCAATCGGCATAAAGCTATTGACCTATATTATATATTATACACCGAACACATACAAAGACTTATTATTATGCACTTTTGATGGCAGGCAATAAAAAAATTACTTGTGATGACATTTGGTTTTGCATAACGTATTTATAAAGATAAAATAATTACGAAGCCTGCACCACGGATGCATACAGGAAATGTTTTAAAACTAATTTCATTTAAAAAACGTGTCAGAAATCCGTATTTAATAAAATAAAGCCCTTTTAACAGGAGATTGGTACTTGACACTGGTAGTGATAATATCTTATTGCAGATAATTTTAATACACATTGAAATCATATTATTATTTTTCTTGAGATTGTTCGCAAATTCTGCGAGATGAAATTTTGCAAGAATAGACTGCAAGGGGCTCTAGGTACCACCTAGGGTTGCCACCATTTCAGCAATACAAGTAAGGACATTCCTTATTGGCTCTTTTATAAAAATCCATTGTTTTGTAGGCACACTAGATGTGTGAGGACCCCAGAAAAATGTGTTGTGTGTGCGTATTGTAAACTGGACGACAAAAAAAAATCTTGTATTTCTATTCACCTCTTTATTAACGAAAACTACTAAATGTAAGGTTGTCTACCCATGTACAGGGTGGTCTAATAATAGACGATGTCGGCTGTAGCTCGGGGACCTTTAATGATAGAACTTAAGGAAAAAATATTTATATGTAAATTGGCCAAGAGAAATCGCTATAATTATTTTCAGTTCGAAAGTTGGCCACTAGGGGGCGCAACAGCAACACAAAAGTATAAATGTCAATTTTATTTTAAATTTCCCTAATTGAGGTATTTTGAAAATGTAAGCATTGTATTCTTCAACCAAATACGCACTTTTTGCGTTTAAAGTGGTGGGGGAAGGTCAAACATTCTTACTTTCAAATGTTGATATCTCTGTTTTGGATGAACCGATTTTATTCCACTTGGTGTCAAAAAAAATGCTTTTTTGCTCTACTCGTGGGCCCTAAACTGTATCGTAATGACTTTGTTAGTGATTACTAGATGGCGCTGTTTTCGAATTCTCTAAATAATGGAATTTTATATCACAATGTATTTGGTAGTTATGAAGGGCATTGAATAGTGAAATAAAAATATCCATGTCCGCATTTAAATTAAAAAAGTTGATGATGGTCTCTAGAATCCGAAACGTCGGATTGGAAAATTAACCTTGCCGTTTTATAGAGGAGAGAAAATGACAATGGCAAAGTGGAAATTAGTTTCATTTATCATTTCATTTAATACTAAAATTTTAGGAAAACCAAAGAACTGGAAAAACAAGGCTCCAATAGAAACTTTAGTAATCTTGCATAACTGTAAAGAAAAAAACTAAAAATACTAAAATTCGGTCTCATAATTACATAAGCTTCGCAATAAAATAGCTAAAGCAAGGGGGAGGCAGGGCTGGACTCGGTTTGGGAAGGAGTGAAACAACAAAAAAAAATGAAATGAACTAATAACTAACAGTAAACTAACAACAAATATATTTAAAATTACTGAAAACTATTTTCGCAAATGCTCAAAATGCCGGCCGTCATTGTCAAGACAAAGTTGCAATCTTTTCTAGGTCAATGGGAGCCTTCAATCCCCTTCCCCCCAGGATCTCTATAGCAGAAGTAGATGAACTGGCAACATTTGGTACGAATCCAAGCTGGCAAAATGAAATGGCGACCTAATAAAATATTTAAAAATTCAGCCTGAATAAACTGCTTTTTGGATCGATCAAATTTTGCCATAATTTATTGTGGTATAGGGATGAGCTAATAAAATTGTGGTACTAATTGAAGATGGTCGAACAAAATGGCGGCCAAATAAAATGTTTTTAATGGTGAAAAAATCACCCTCTCAGGTTTTACATACATTCACGTTTTAGTGTTTCTAGCTGCCAAAAATATGTTTTTTCAATTCCGTTGGTTCGTCTGTCGGTTTGTCTATCTGTCAATTCGCGGCATAGCTTAAAGATTACTTATCCGATTGACTTAAAAAATTAAGGTTCATATGGGGATGACCTGCTAATATTTTGGTAAAAATCCAATATGGCGAAACAAAATGGGGGCCTAGTGAAATGTTAAAAAAAGTTATTTCTAAAAATCTACTTATCCAATTTAACTCAAATTTTGCACAAACATCAAAGTATTATGTTGGAAACAACTGGCAAAATTTTGGTACGAATTCAAAATGGCGGAATAAAATGGCGGCTTAATAAAATATTTTAAAATTCAGCCTGAAAAAAAATTTAATGAATTGATTTCAAATTGTGTGCCATAATTAATTGTACTGTATAGGGGTCAACTAGAAAAATTGTGGTATTAGTTCAAGATGGTCGAACAGAATGGCGGCCAAATAAAATGTTTGTATTCGTGAAAAAATTACCCTCCCAAGTATAACATATCTTCACAATTCTGTCGGTCCGTCTGTCTGTCTATCAGTTCGCGGCAAAGCTTAAAACCTACTTACCAGATTGACTTCAAATTTGAGTCAAAAATTAAGGGTCATATGGGGATGACCTGGTAATATTTTGGTAAAGATCCAATATGGCGGAGCAATGTTAAAAATTGATTACTAAAAAAAGTAATTATCCAATTTACCTCAAATTTTGCACAAAAATCAAGTGTTACATAGGAACGAACTGGTAAAATTTTGATATGTATCAAATATAGCAAAATAAAATAGCGCCCTAATAAAATATTTAAAAATCAGTCTGAAAATACTACTAATTAAATTAATTTCAATTTTTGTGCAAGAATTAAGTGTGATACAGAGAGTAGGAGAAAATGGAGGGATCTCGTGGCCAGCTCGAAGTTTAGACCTTATCACCCTAGATTTTTGTTGGGGGGAACATTAAAGGATATTGTATATAAACAAAGGAGTACTACAGTAAATGAAGTGCAAAGAAGTATCAGAGAAGCTGTTACCTACTTAAATGAAACCAATTTTGTGTCCAATGATATACAACATTTAGACGCCATTTATACCACATGGATTATTCAGCTTTACAACTTTTGTAATATTATTTATAAAGTTTTAAGTGGCAGGGTTCCAAAATCTTTAATTTAATGCGTTAATTTTCCGATCCTCTTGGGACAATGTAAATTTTAGAAGTAGTGTTCTCCTTAGTGTTCCACGTCATTCCTCAGGCATATTTCAAAGATCGTTTTTGCACAGGGATTTAAAATACTACAAGTATGTATATGTATGTGTGTGTGTATGTTTTATATTTGTTTTTTAATATTTTATATACAGTTTTTATTATTGTCTTTTTGATACTTTTACCTTATAATGTACATTGCTTAGCATAAGTTAAGTATTTAAGATAAGCTTTTTAAGCTAAACTTCGTCCTTGTCTTTAACGTTTTTTAAATAAAGACGATTTAGTATTATTATTATACAGCCTGGAATTTTTAGAACACATTTTAAATATATTATAATCCCTAATAACAATACTCTTAGATAAATGAAAACAGCTGGTATTTTCCAGAGACGAATTATTTCATAAACAAAAGTTTGCAAGCCGAGTGTTCTAAGTGACAAGTTTTGTTGCTATAATATAACAAGTTTTGATATTATGAAAAATGTATTGCAAGTAGGTTAATAACTTTGAATTATCTGTAACACAACGCAAAATGTACGCGGATGATTCAAAACTTGTTCATTGGGTCATGGTCTAGGTATAATGCTGGTTTGCGGACCAAAACGTGCTTTTAGATTGTTCAATTGAGATAATTGTAAGCTTTTAAGTTCTCGGTATACAAAATAGTATGCATAACGATTAACGCTTTATCTAGAAATAATAAAAACGTCATTAAATTTTGATCAGATGAATGAATTTTCTACATATCCACTATACCTTGAAATATCTCGAATATACCGTTTGTCCGGAATGACTCAGAAAAGGTCAATTCCTTGAGAACTGGTAAAGTTAAATAGTTTAAAATTTGATAGTTGCATGTATACCAACAAAATCAACTTTTTGGGTATTTAAGTTTTTCCATCCCTTTTAGGGTTGACGTGAGAAAATTGAACTTTTGAATTTTAAATTTCAAATACAACCCTTTATCGAATTTTACCTTGTTTTGGAGACTTTTAAAAGACAAAAATTTAGAGAAGGAATACAAAAAAAAGTGAGAAGCAAATAATGAAATGTCTACTGTCAGTGTTATTGATAAACAAATGTTTTTAACATCTCGTTACTTGGTTTTCGAAGGAATTCAACAATACATCACGTTCTTTTATGGCGTTTGGTCTGTACTAAGGCTTGGTTTTGTGCTACTTCTGCTTAATTCTCTTCATTTTCTTTCACCATGATGAAGCTCGAACTACTGAAGATAAAGTCGAGATAATTTTTTTAATCGACAATATAATCGGAATTATAACTTTTATTAATAAATGTTACATTTTATTGAAATGCAACGAAATGACTTGTATCGGACATGTTTTAGTGATAAAGCAGCTTTTTTCTGAACGGCATAGTCAATTAATAGACATCATTATCGTTTCTGGAGTAATGAAAATCCTTACTGGTTTGAACAGGCTCATATACAGCATCCTAAGAAACTTAACGTATGGGCTGAAATTACAGCAAATAAGCAAATAAGATAATTGGTATTTTTTTTAATGAAACTCTTACTGGACCCTTATACTTACAACTGTTGGAAGAAACTATTATACCTGCACTTGCAGCAATTATTGAAGATGACGATATTGACTACGACCGAGTTTTTCAGCAGGAGTTCCCCCGCACATTTATTTACTCATAATGAGTTTCCTGTGCCCTGGATTATTTTTTTGGGGTTACTTAAAAAACAAGTGCTTCTTACAAAACCCAATAATTTCAAGAACCAAAACAAAAAATTACTGGTGTTTGCTTTAGTGTGATTCCTGAAATACTCCTAAACATTAGAAGGGTTTTTAAAGATAGACTTTATAATTGCCAAAAAGTTAGCGGGGGTAATTTTCAATTTCTTATAAAATAACTTTAAAAATAATCTCCAAAATAAGGTAAAATTCGTCTGCTGACTGTATTACGCATTGAATGATAAATGATACGAAAAAAAAAAACGTAAAACACTGTTAATTATAGCATATTTGAGCTATGCAAGACACGGGGAAAACCATGGTTTTTATTAGATCTTCAATTTGAAAAAGCCTTATAACGATTACAGATATACAGGGTGCAAATTAATTCATGTTCAAAATTCTGGGAGACGATTTATCGTTTATCTCTTAGGTACATTTAAAATATATTTTTTTTAGTTTAGTTTTTTTGATACACCTAATATATCTCTAGAGATTTTTAAATCAAATCTGGTATACGGTATACTATATTAATGTCAATATAGTTTAGAGAAATCTACAAGATGTTTTTTTTGGGCAAACCTTTTAACCCTTCCGAACTTCTTACTACGACATCACTTTATAATTTTAAATTGTTCACTCTGTTATGTAACTTTTTGGTATCTTAAATTTTGATAATGCTTACAAGTTATCCCATATATAGTAAATATCGAAAAACATTAACAACCCAAAAAGTTACTTCTTCAGGAAGGTTATAGGGGTTGCAACTAATTTTTATAAAAAATTATTAAACGAAAACTGAATTATAGAGATGACGGAATAAAATGACTAAATAAAATTCTAAAAATATCGATATTAAAAGCTACCTATTTGAGTTACTTTAAATTTTACACAACCATGATATATGTTTGAATTGATATTTGCCGTCTTGCAAGTCTATAATAGCGGAACAAAATACGGCCTAATAAAATGTTTAAAAAATCTGTATCAGAAAGCTACTCATCCAATTGCTTTCAAATTTTCGATAAAAAGTAAATGTGATATAGGGATATATGTTGATTTTTCTTAATCCGGAATACTGGTAATTTGCTCTGTCTAGTTTAAGAATGTGGCTACCATTTTTTTTATTCACAAAATTAAGTTCAATGTTGGATTAAAACAGTCATAAATATGTTTGAGATGACATAATTTTTTATCTTAATTAGCAAAAAGCTCTGTCTAGTTTAAGAATGTGGCTACCATTTTGTTTTAATTCACAAAATTACGTTCAAGGTTGGATTAAAACCGTCATAAATATGTTTGACATGACATAATTTTTTATCTTAATTTGCAAAAAATGCTAAACTGAATTTTTTCAATTATAATCTTTTTAATTTATAATCCTGCATGTTTGTAAAGTAAAACATATATTTGACTCTTAAAACAACAGAATTCGTGTCAATAAGTGTAATGAACTTATCAAGTCTACATTTTATTTAGAAAATCCGAAGTTGTCTTAACAGATAGAAAGAAAAATTTTAAATACGATAGCTGTAACGTTTAATCTATATTTATATATATATATATATATATATATATATATATATATATATATATATATATATATATATATATATATATATATATATATATATATATATATATATATATATATATATATATATATATATATATATATGTATGATGTGTTTTTATTCCGGGTGTACATCCGTTCATCACTCTCGTTCTGAAAAGAACAATTTTGGCGAAACTTCAGCAAAATTGTTCTTTTCAGAACGAGAGTGATGAACGGATGTACACCCAGAATGACATCATATTTTTCCATCCGTGCAGGACTACGAATCAACACATATATATATATAAATATATATATATATATATATATATATATATATATATATATATATATAAAAGAACAGTTTTGCTGACGTTTCGCCAAAATCACATTTGGCATTTTCGAAGCTTTCTTTCTCGCGTCCGAATAGAACCTATATATATATATATATATATATATATATATATATATATATATATATATATATATATATATATATATATATATATATATATATATATATATATATATATATATATATATATATATATATATATATATATATATATATATATATATATATATATATATATATATATATATATATATATATATATATATATATATATATATATATATATATATATATATATATATATATATATATTGTATTTATCTTAAAACAATTTGTAGTGTCATATGTAGCTACAAAGCAGCTCTTTTAAAAAGATTATCTTGTATTTTCGTTTGCGATTTGATATATAAGAGACCTTTATTTTCCAAAAAAGATATCCAAAACACAAACTAATAACGATAACTCTAAAACAACTGATTTTTAAGCTACCTACCTGCACGTTAAACGAAGTATGTCTAAAATTTTAGGTTTATTCCATGTGAAAATAAATAATTTAAATCTGCCACTCATTTCTGTGAAACCTTGTATGCAAGATATTTGGATATAAAAATATGAAACAATTTATCTTTCAAGATAACTTCGAAATGTGTCAGGAAAATATCAACTGTACCACACAGCACATTTCAGTTTTTAGAAAGCATTTAGTGTAATAAGGCATAGTTTTCCACATAACCATTATTTTTAATTCATTAATTAACACACTGCATTTGTTTCATTTACTAATATACTACCAACATTCTCTGGACCTTATTCACGCTGAGCGTTTTGGTACAAACCAGTAACAATTTGCGCCATATCAGGTCAATGTCAATAATCAAAACCATGACATATTATGTAGTGCCTCAAATACATTGGTCCCATTTAACAATCAATTGTTGTTTGCGGCTTCGTTTATAATTCGATCAATAAGTCTTGTTGAAATTTTCCAGGAGTTTTTATATCGTCAACGCACGTTTCTTGCATCAAAATTCTATTTAAGGATAAACAGAGGCCTCAAATAAATTATTATATTCAGTGCCTTATAATTTTGACCTTAGTAGCACAATAGTTTTTATTTTATTTTATAACAAAATTGCAAGGCCCCCAAAATATTTCTGCGCATGTCTCGAAATGCGAATTAGTTATCGGTCTGTTTGGACATTTATAAACAGGAAGTCAATATTGCCATTTGACTTTGAGCTAAGCGATTGGATGGAAATAGCAGCCTGTGCTAGCGCAGTTCCACAAAAGGGCCCTGAGAGCAATTCGGGAATCACTTTTAAAAGATATTAAGGCTAGCTATATATTTGGTTTATATGTCATGTAATATAAAATACAACTATATTTCGTAATGGCTCGGTGAGGCTGCTTTGGGCGTTGACTTCAAAATGTCTGTATTTAAGGAATAAATGAAATATTATTTTTTATTTTTTAGCGATTTTTCTTTGAAGTCGGTCTATTTTTTTTTAAATATTTTATTGAAATATTGAAATATTTGCTTGAAACCCATTAAAATCAGAAAATCAGCGACGCGACGACTAAAAAAAAACGATTCTCTCTCACTTTTTGTAAGCGAATACAATTTATGGTAATATCTTATAAAATAATTTTTGCTTTCAAATATTTTCCCTCCGTTATTCGCCTTCGGGGAGGGGGCATTTTCCTTCCTAAATACGCCACTGTCGCCCCGAATAAAGACATGTAGACAGGCCCCCAACAGTTTAGGGTAAAAATATTATGAACTTTAGGATCCAAAATAGGGACCAATTAAGGACCTTTGTAAAAAATTAGGGGCCACAAACAAAACCATATAGTGGCAGTTTTCGGCTGCATCTCTGTTGTTAAAAAAAAGTTAATTAAAGGCCAATATCTTATATTCTGAGATGTGAATTATTTTGTTTGAATTTAATTTTGATCTACACCTTAAAATGTACTCGGAGTGTTGTTGACCACTATAAAAACCTTTGGATACAGTAAAAACTTTCGAGCATATAGTATATATATAAAAGTGAATTTCCACTCTTTTTCTTGCACGTTCGGACATTACATAATTAGTCTTTTCTCGTACACAAAACTCACTTTATTGCTAAGAATTTAACACTTCAAAAAGTTATTTTTCTGCGAAATATAAAAAGTCCATTATTTATGATTCAGTTATGGTAAACACAAACCTCCAGGTGTTCAGATTATTTTCCTGACAGGAAATAACAATGGTAGAAAATTAATTATATAGTCCGATTAATTTATCTTAGAAACTATCATATTTAGGAAGAAAATAACGAGAATATTTTTTTATTCCTCGCCTTTGTTTCTTAGATTTACACAATTCTTATAGCTCTATTCACAATACGTTGGCAGATATTAGCAAAGAAATTAGTTTTTGTATTGCCAAATTTTAAAAATTGCGGAGGTCTAGCAATGTAAACTTCTGCTACAGGTCTCAAGAATAAAAATTGTTATATACAAATAAAACCGACTTCAAAAATAGCACTAAAAAGTAAAAAATACCAGTTAATAATAGAAAATTAGACTTTATGAAGACGAACTAATTCTTAATTATTTAATCACAAAAATACATTTGTATATGGAGGGTTAATTTCCACTCTTTTTCTTGCACGTTCGGACATTACATAATTAGTCTTTTCTCGTACACAAAACTCACTTTATTGCTAAGAATTTAACACTTCAAAAAGTTATTTTTCTGCGAAATATAAAAAGTCCATTATTTATGATTCAGTTATGGTAAACACAAACCTCCAGGTGTTCAGATTATTTTCCTGACAGGAAATAACAATGGTAGAAAATTAATTATATAGTCCGATTAATTTATCTCAGAAACTATCATATTTAGGAAGAAAATAACGAGAATATTTTTTTATTCCTCGCCTTTGTTTCTTAGATTTACACAATTCTTATAGCTCTATTCACAATACGTTGGCAGATATTAGCAAAGAAATTAGTTTTTGTATTGCCAAATTTTAAAAATTGCGGAGGTCTAGCAATGTAAACTTCTGCTACAGGTCTCAAGAATAAAAATTGTTATATACAAATAAAACCGACTTCAAAAATAGCACTAAAAAGTAAAAAATACCAGTTTATAATTGAAAATTAGACTTTATGAAGACGAACTAATTCTTAATTATTTAATCACAAAAATACATTTGTATATGGAGGGTTAATTTCCACTCTTTTTCTTGCACGTTCGGACATTACATAATTAGTCTTTTCTCGTACACAAAACTCACTTTATTGCTAAGAATTTAACACTTCAAAAAGTTATTTTTCTGCGAAATATAAAAAGTCCATTATTTATGATTCAGTTATGGTAAACACAAACCTCCAGGTGTTCAGATTATTTTCCTGACAGGAAATAACAATGGTAGAAAATTAATTATATAGTCCGATTAATTTATCTCAGAAACTATCATATTTAGGAAGAAAATAACGAGAATATTTTTTTATTCCTCGCCTTTGTTTCTTAGATTTACACAATTCTTATAGCTCTATTCACAATACGTTGGCAGATATTAGCAAAGAAATTAGTTTTTGTATTGCCAAATTTTAAAAATTGCGGAGGTCTAGCAATGTAAACTTCTGCTACAGGTCTCAAGAATAAAAATTGTTATATACAAATAAAACCGACTTCAAAAATAGCACTAAAAAGTAAAAAATACCAGTTTATAATTGAAAATTAGACTTTATGAAGACGAACTAATTCTTAATTATTTAATCACAAAACTACATTTGTATATGGAGGGTATATACGTATACCTCGAGTATAATGTCTATTTACTGTCTCTATTAGTTTATTCCGACTTCATAAAGTCAAATTTGCAAGGTGCAATTAAAATATTATTTTTTACTTCTTGGTACTTTTTTTGAAGTCTATTTATACAAAGTTTTATTGCAAAGCACAGCTTTACAGTTTTTGAGGCCTTAACCTCGGATAAACTTTTGGACGTCTCCAATAAAATAAACAAGTAGCTACTATCAAATTTTGCAAGAATCACGCTATCGATATTAAAAAAGCGCCATCTATACATATTTACAGAAAATCATCAATAAACATTATCAAAAATTAAAATTATTGGTAAAATTGAACTTCGTGCCATTAAAACCCTGAAAATTATATGAAATATGATATATTTATAATGCCCCCCTTTTTTCCCTTGGTCCACATTGTACTAACACAAAAAATGTTTTGGGCCGAGAATAAAGATATTTAACATTTTCAACATTCATTTGAATTTATAATATCCAAAATAACCTGTCGAAAAAATAGGTCTCCCACTATGGACATATGTAAATTTTAAGGTAATATGTTAAAGCATTTCAAATTTGTCGCGGAAATTCTTGGGTAAAAAGCGATTCAAAATAGCGTCGTAAAGGGAAGTATTGTAATCGTGAAAAAATCACCCTCCGAGATTTTTTCACAATTACAGATCTGACGGTAAGATGCCGAAAAACATGTTTTCTCAATTCTGTCGGTCTGTTTGTCGCTGCGTCTCTTCGCGGCATAGCTAAAAACCACTTACGAGATTGACTTCAAATTTTGGTCAAAAATTAAGGGACAGATGGGGATGACTTGGTAACATTTTGGTATAAATCCAATAGGGCAAAACAAAATTACAGCCTAGTGAAATCTTAAAAAAATTATTACTAAAAAACTACTTACCCAGTTTATCTCAAATTTTGTAAAAAAATCAAATATTATGTAAGAATCAACTGGTAAAATTTTGGTACGAATCCAAGATGGCGGAACAAAATGGAAGCTTAATAAAATATTTAAAAATTCAGCCTGAAAAAATATTTAATTAACTGATTTCATATTGTGGCCATAACTAATTGTAGTATAGAGTTGAACTAGTAAACTGTGGTATTAATTCAAGGCGAAACAAAATGGTGATCAAATAAAATGTTTGTAATCGTGAAAAAAACCACCCTCTCAAGTTCTGCATATCTTCACGTTTTAGCGTCCCTAGATGTCAAAAAATATATTTTATCAATTCCGTCGGTCCGTGTGTTTGTCTTTCTGTCTGTTCGCGGCCTAGTTTAAAAACTACTTACCAGATTTACTTCAAATTGTAGTCAAAAATTAGAGGTCATATGGGGATGTACCTGGTAATATTCTGGTAAAAATCCAATAAATCGGAACAAGATAGGGGTGACATTCTTTAAAGAATGTAGTACATTATCGACCCAACAGAAATATAGGGAAAGCTTTAGCAAAAAATGGTAAATAAAATTAACCGAATTAACCAGGATTAAAATATTATACATTTTTGAAAACAATGGAGGACATATATATTATTAAAATAGTTACTGTTGAGAATTATATTATTCAGCCTAACACGAAAATTAAAAAAAATTCTCACAATTTTAAAGTCTGAAGTACCGTGCAACAATGAAAATACAGCGGTATACACCAAAAAATATATCAGCAATCAAAAACTCACATGAAAAACATGATATTCCCATTGAAAAAATATCAAAACTAGCCGTAGCAGTTTCACATGATGTTTAGCTATTTTTCACTTATCATCAGATTCCACGGGAAGAAATAAAATGAATGGCTATTTCGGTTTTCCAAATCAAGACAACAATGGCAAGAAAAACCGGCTTGTCGAATCCTCGTTGTAAAACTCCATACGTACATAGAAAAAATACATAGATTCGAATGTATAAACTCCTCCGTCGTTGGCCTCCTTCCTAATTTTCCTGGGGTTTGGTCCTCCATAGATTGAAGTGATATAGGCACGAGTACACCTGCCAGATAGGAATCCTCTCCATACGGTTCGGAACCAGTTTTCTTCGTTTTGCCAGCTGGCGTGCGCCAATCGACAATACATTATTTAGGGCTGTTCTGCACTACTAAATTAGGGTATATGAGGAATAATTATAATAATAATAATAAATCGTCTTTATTTAAAACATGTTACAGACAAAGGCGAAGTTTATCTTAAATAACTATTCTTAAACCCTTAACCTATGCTGAACAATTTACATTATAAAGTAAAGGTGTCAATAAGACAACAATAAAACCTGTAAATAAAATTAAAAAACAAAAAAAAAACACACACATACATATACATAAATATCTACATACATACATACATACATACACACACACATACATACTTATAGCTACGCATCCAACACAAGTACAGTATAAACGCTAAGATCTATAAAAAATAAAACTACTCAAACAAGTATTCTTTAACTCTTTTCTTGAACGAATGTAATGGTAAATGTATAAATCTACTCACTAAAGAATTGTAGTATTTTACAGCCCTGTACAAAAACGATCTTGGAAACATGGCGGAGATATGACGTGGAACACTAAGGAAAACTCTACTTCTAACATTTACATTGTGTAAGAAGGATCGGAACACTAATGCATTAAATTGAAGATTTTGGAACCCTGGTACTTAAGACTTTACAAATAATATTACAACAGTTGTAAAGCTGCCTCTCTTCCATGACTAACCAGTTCAGCTCTGCTATTTTTATTGACACGTGATCATATTTTTTAAGTCCAAATACTAAACGACAGCAGCCATTTTGTACTTTTTGAATGTTTCTTTGATTTACTCTAGAACCGTAAACGGCATCTCCATAATCAAAACGTGACAGTACCAAAATGTCCGTCAGAAGCTTTTGTAGAGGCTGGGAAAAGGCATGCCTATTCGAAAATAAAGTCTTTAGGCATATCAAATTTAAAGTTTGGATCAAATAATATACATAAATTCTTTACACGATCAACCTTTTAAATTTCTTTGTTATTAGTTTTTAATATGACTTATATGGATTTCATGTAAGGTGAAGTTTCATTGAGAGGGTATGTAAGGTATTCAAGTCCCGATTCAAATCACTTTCCGCCTCTTCGAAAGTCCTGATATTGACGTTCACATAGATTTCAGTAACGTCAGCATAGGGCTGCTTTTTAGTTAAGCCTCCTGATAAAAGTAGATCAAGTGAAAAGAACGGGACCCAATATCGAACCCTGCGAAACACCAGATCCAACCACTTTGGCCGAAGACACAGAATTATCCAGACAGACTCTGTGACCCACAAGAACTCAATTGTTTCGTTAGAAAATCTATAGTATTTTGCTCCACGTAAGTCTGTGATTCATGGTGTCCAATGCCTTAAAGAAATCCAGCACCCCCAATGCCGTTAAATTTGTATTATCCATATTGTGAACAATATCATGTTAAATGAATTAAGGCAGTGGCGGTACGGTGGCACTGAACAAGAAAACAGAACGAGAAGAACCATAAAGAGACCAGAAAGGTACAATGACTATGTAATATTAACCTATGAAGAAGCAATGAAAATTAAAAAAAAAGTTTGTGGTGTGTAAAGGCCAGGGCTGCAGTAAAAAAAATGATAAAATAGCGTCGTCAGATGAAATTGTATGTATTGAAAAACTGGTTAATGGGGAATTGTTCCTATCATGAAAATTTAAAATTACAGTATTTGCTGATCTGACCAAAAATGACGAAAAACTGGATTGGTAGAGGAAAGACGCAAAGGCACAAAAATTAATAATAACCACAATTAAAAAAAAGCTCATGATGCACATAATATCATGCGAGAACTTGTACGAGATGTTTCAAAAGTTATGTGACATTTGTCAAAAGGATACCGGCAGCAGAAGTGTGTATTACTACAAAAACTTTTCAACTTCAATTATGAGAAAAGTACTAATATATCTCTGGACATTAGTAAAATGGAGAATCTGGTATACCGGCTTAAGTCTTTAAACCAAGACATTAATAATGAAATGTTGATTTCCAAAATATTGACAACTCTACCTGATCAATATAAACATTTTTATACCTCATGGAAATCAGCACTTAAAAACAAAAGAACCCTAAGAAATTTGACTTCAAGGCTGATAGCAGAAGAGCTAAGACAAGATTTGGTGGACATTCTTCGAAAAATCAAATGAAGAATCAAGAAAGAAAGTGTTACACGTGTGGAAAAGTGGGACATTTTGCAAAGAATTGTTTTTCAAAACAAGTGGCATGTAAAATTTGCAAGAAAACAAACCACATAGTAGAAAATTATTTCTTCAGAAATAAGCCAGGTGGATCTAAAAATAAAACTGAAGAAGGTAGGATTGATTGGAAAGTTTTAAAAAGAATATATGTGACTTTAATGTTGACCCCCCCAATGTTCATCACATATGTTAAACAACAAGGAACTGTTGTATTTTAAATGACGTTTTGTATGTGCTAGAACTTAGTGGGAACTTGTTATCAGTGAGTGCAATAACAGACAGTGGAAATGTGACTTTTAAAAAGGACAAAGTTTTAATAACAAAAGACAACAAAGAATTACTAAATGGTGGAAAGCAAGCAAAATGATTATTTTCAATAAAACTGTCAAGTGCTACAGAAGAAAAGGAAGAAGTGATGTTAGGAGAAGATAAAATGAGGTTAGTAGAAGAATGGCGTAGAAAGGTAGAACATATGAGTAAAAGTGGCAGGAAAAAGTTAGTGAAAATAAGCACAGGTATCACTATATCAGAAAATGATTGTGAAAATTTAAATAATATTTGTGGCATATGCCTAAAATCAAAACAAACCAAATTACCTTTTGAAAATACGAGGAAATAAGCCACTAGACCGCTAGAAATAATTCATGCTGATGTGTGTGGACCAATTGAGCCAGATACATGGGACAATAAAAAGTATATTTTGATGTTCATGGGCCATTATACCCATCATACCTTGGTTTGTCTATTAAGTGGAAAGTATGAAGTTGTGGAAAAGGTGAAAAGTTTAATTTTGCAAGCCTTTTGAAATTTAAAAGTAGCACAGCTAAGAAGTGATAATGGCCGAGAGTATATAAATGATCAACTACAATCTTGTTGTCATTCCTAAAGCCAAACTGGTTTTCGGGCAAAATATTTTTCTCACTTAGATATGCCCCTATCTGACCATGAACTACTTTTTCCAATATTTTAGAAATTGCTGGAAGAATATTAATAGGTCTAAGATCGGACACATTTTATACTTTCCAGTCTGGTAGGTGTAATCTGTGATATAAAGTAAATAAAAATCACTATCGTGCTTAATTAGTTCAATTACTAATTAAATCTATATTAACAAATGATATTTATATTTAGAAAATATATTCCACGTTAGGCGTGATGGTGTAAAGATAGTAGGCAGTCAATTGATAGATCCTTGTATAAATAACGAGATCAATATACCTGTCAATGTTATCTCTGTTAAAGAAAACAAACGTTTTTTGGGGCATTCTAAGGGAGATTTACAACCCGATGTGAATTTTTAAAATTGGGCAAGAGGCACTTTATCGTGTAATAAAGTATATTTAGGAAAACCGGTAGTTAATACTTTTTAAGCTGCCGCTCGGATAAACTAATCCAAATAAAAGGCTCTAAATCAAACGGCTTATGAGTTGGCTATATGCCATGCCTTGTTATATGCATTTTTATGGATATTAGCAATTACAGGAGAAATGTAGCGAGAAATAGGTAGAAATCGTAAACTGGCAAATTATTAAAAAGCTCAAATTCCATAATTTAACTACCAACACAAAACTTAATGAGCTCTATTACGTTAATTCGTTTGTTGCTTGGTGTAAATGAAAATTGCTTATATAAACTGCGCAACAAAAAAATCAACTCTTGCAATTTTTAGTCTTTTCCTCAAATTGATTTAACTTTTTACTTCCTAAATTAATTAAATCACTGCTCAAAAATTAAGGGTTATATGGGGATGATAATTATTCTCCATAAGAAAGGAGACAAAACAAACCTACAAATTTATAGACCCATCCCAGCTAGCACCAAAGTAGCTACCACTGTTTTCACTACTACTCTTTAAGAGTTTTTACGTATTTACGAGTATTACTAATAATCCTACTATATATCACCAAACACGTTTTTAAGTATTATATATGTATTTGTTACTCCGAATAATGTTTTATAGTAATTTTCCATGAAAAGTAATTATATAATAACTACAGCCAAGTAACTACTTAAGGAATTGACTCCAAGATCGTCATTTCTTTTCCGTTACATAATAGTAATTATTCAAAGTTACTGTTTCTAATCGGTTTCCTAAATTACAACTTTTAAGTATCAGTACCTTCTTGAACTTTGCAGAGACTACTCCATTACGTTCAAATGTACTCCTATAACGTATTACTATAAAGTAAAACGAGTCGTTGCACAGTAGAAAAAGTCATCGTCTACTGCTACTTTAAACTGGTTATTACCAGTCGTTATTCTTCTGTTGCAACTTAGAAGTAAGAATTACAGTAAAGATTTACTTCATGTAAACTATTATTTCTTGTACTTGAGGTTCTGGAGATATGGGGCGCTGTTACGAGATTCGGTCGGTGATTTTTTTTAAGGACAGTGGCAACAATAGAGTAACCAATTTTTGATTGGTTTGGCCATATTGCTGCTAAAATCGTTTTGTTTACTTTTCGCCTACGTAGGTTTCTTATGAGGTTTATTGTTTTAGTGTCTCATTTTATTAGTTTTTGTGATTATCAAAATGAATATTGATTCAAACAAGAAGTTCTCAGCCATTGGCCATATGGAGAAATGTATTTAAGCCTGGTTCACCTGTTTTTTGCTTGTAATTATAAAGTGTTGTGATGTATGTATAAATGACTATGACCGTAAATGTCTTAAGTTTAAGTTTACTCCAAGAAAAGTTATTAAATATTGCACATTATTATATTTTGGTTTTATTTTGCTGTAAAAGACAATATTGTTTCATGTCTTCTTCTTCAGTACATATTACAACTAAAATTACTTGGCAGACAACTCTCATTAATCGCTTGCACATACATTGTTATTTGTTAAAATCTAAATGAAAAAGTAAGTTTGTACTAGATAGTTCGAATAGATTAAAGTAAAACATTAACATAACCCTACATTTACAAATGATGCTGACAGATGTTGTCAATATAAAAGTAGATTAATTTAGTAATATTTTGCAAAAAACTAACGATAATATGGGTGCCCCCATTTAAACTTATAGAAATTTTGCATCAATTTGGCGGGTGGCCTTCTATTGTCGCCACTGTCCTTCTAAAGTCATTGTAATTCGGTCTACAGCTATTAATTAGTTGTATATGTGTTGTGTTATCGTCTACCAGTAACAAGTCAAAATGGTTCACAAATCACAATGGCTTCACATACCATAAGAAAAACAAGTAGCTTTCATCACTCAGCCACATTTTATAGAAAATTAAAAATATCACAACTTGGTTATGTCGTACCTGTAAAAAACAACCTAAAGCGGTATTTTAAGGAAACAAAAAATTAAAACGAAATAAAGGGTTATGATAGATTGCAGAATTATAGTAGTGACTCAAGTACCGCAACTCTCCGCATGCTACGACACAATGCATTAAATTTTAAATAACCGGCGGAATGTGCTCAAGTCGTAACCACTTGGTAATAATATAGAGTATAGGTTTAATAAGAACTTCAGTGTAATTGGGTATAGGTGACAGTTGCGTATTTAAAGAGTCCAAAACTATAAAAGCGTATGTGAGCAGTCGTAGACACTTGATGTTAAGTAATTTTCTCAGTAAAGAAATGCAGTCTAACCTAAAAGTAAGAGTCCAATAGAACGCCATTGTATACTTTCATCTCCCCTATAAATATGATGTTTGTTTTTGTGAGTATAAAGATTAAAAATGCATACAAATTAAACATACAAATTAAACATTACGTTAAAAAACTCTTTATAATAAGATATTTAATGATAATTACTATTTAAACCAAAGTCCAAAAATACATTTTTGAGATTTAAATTGGCCAATATATTTGGTTAAAATGTATTGAAAATTAACGAATTTTAAAGGCGCGTAATTTTTTACAACTATCATCAGCATATTCACCAGAGAAATTGCCTGCGTTTTAATTTTAGGTCCTTAGCATAGCCAGAAAACTAAGTGAAACGCATGTATCCTACCTCAAATACTAATAACGTATCTATCTACAAACACCATATTCCCCATTGAGTGTTGTATTAAAACGAACCATAAATATTTTTAAAACGGATTAAATAAAGACAGAAATAAGGAAGTGACGAATAGGGTGAATTATTACTATTCGGCTACTTAAATGGAACTACACAAGTTACATGTTATTCACGAAATAGTTACCCTAAAATTCTTACCCATTTTGGTAATTACTACGTAGTCTCAGCTTAAACAGAACGTGGCGACACCAAGTTCCGGTTACTTTAATTAAAAAACTTGTGATAGGAATGACGTATTCATGACTAAAAGTGCTACTTGGGCTAAGTCTATCTCATCAAATCTCATTTATATAAGCTCCTGACGAAGATAGTTACAAACAGAATAACAAGCAAGCTGGACTTTTACCAGCCAGTCGAACAAGCAGGTTTCCGGAGGGTTTTTAGCACTATCGATCATTTATAAGCCATCCGAATCTTAATAGAAAAATGTTAAAAAGATTGTAGTTGAATATTCCACTAAACTGCTGGCCACTTGAAACAGTTCACCTGCATTTTTTGGTAAAATTTAAGTTCAAATATTTTTAAAACGAGACGAGATACTGGGGTGCGGTATTAAGTTGTATCTTGCAAATTTTATTACATATAACTGATGTTAGGCGTAAACCTTACCTAAGCTAAAAAGTTATTTATACGGGGAGTTAAACAAGACTCTGCAAATTTTTCAATTTTTTTTTTGTTCCGAAAATGTATAAAAACTATTTCTTAGTTGTAATTGTTAGATTAGCTTAAGCCTTGGTGAAATTTTAAAAAACAATTTCAAACTTTTTTTAAAATTTGTAATATTTTTTGAGATATGATTTTTTTTTGTCAAAAAATTTAATTTTTCTACATAATAAGCTGTAACTTTTTATTAGCCATTTGAAGTAAAGTTTTCTTACTAGAGGGCTCTTAAGTCATATTTTTTTTATAATGTGCACGGCCTGCATTACGCAGAACATATACAGGATGTGAAAAAAATGTGGCAAGGTTAGTGAAAACCGTACCTCAGTATTTCGTCTTATTTTAAAAATATTGGAACTTAAATTTTACCAAAAAATGTAGGTGAACTGTTTCAAGTGGCCAGCAGTTTATATCTGACATTTATAGAGTTTCAAAAGGCATTTGATACTGTTGAGTTATGGGCAATATTCAAAGCACTCAATGATGCCAGAATTCATGTATACGGCACTGGTGAGAGACAGATATCGGGATGCAACATTAAAATAAATGAAGAAACACAAACCGGAAAAATACCTATCCCGTAAGGCGTGCGACAGGGCGATACTATGTCGCCAAAACTGTTCATCATAGCATTGGAAAATGTTTTTAAAGAACTGGATTTAGACAGAAAAGGAATTAATATTGAATGAAGTTCCTGGATTATCTTCACTTTGCTGATGACATATCCGGTAGATCTTTTACTGATTCGGCAAAAAAGTTATTTAAGGATTGATGATATACTTCCCCGGTCAGGTTGCGGTCAAAAACATTTGGTCCTCCAATTCCTTAAAACTTAACTTTTCTAAAAAATTGTGGGTGCTCTTGTGCTTAGTTTTGCCGGTTTGGTAAGCCACTTGTGGAAAAGCTGGAGTCATCATATCCATAGTATATTTTTGGAAATTGGAGTCTCTGATATTTATGCTGTTGAGAGAGTTTTTGGACTTTGTGAAATTTGTAGGGATTGAATTTATAGTTCTTTAAAACCATACGCACCTCTTCTTTGGTCAAAACGTTCTAGGTCTTCTCGGATTTTCTATGTATAACAAAAGGATATCTAGTTCGTTCTCGTCATGGTCACAGTTTTTCTACTTCTTCTTTTCTTTCTTTGCAAATTTGTAAATCTTGTAAAATGAGAATGAATGCTTTTATTGGAATATCTTATTGGGATGTTTTTATTGGTAGGCGCGTCTGGCTGCGGCTATATTTTGGTTATTTTCAAAAAATAAACGAAGTATTTCTTGTTTCTGTTCCGACTAATATACCATTTCACCAGCAAAAATCACTAAATAACTGTACCGTTATTAAGCGACATACGTCATACGTCATTGTTTTTGATTTCCAAAGCCTACTTTTTTGTTAGGAGTAAATTAATTAATAAACACATCTTTTTTTTTTTTTAGTTTTAAAATATAGGCAATATTTCAACATCTATTAAAGGTATTAAATGGAATATTTTTAAAAAGTTCTTTTAATGATCCTTCCAACACAAGTAAAAAACACATTACTTAAAAAAGTATACTTTTTGCTCCGTCCTGTATATTTTATGTTATTTTAATCCGAGTGCGGATTCAAAATTTACGAGAAATTTTCTATAAGTTAGTATTTTTGTTTCTTATCTGCGATAAATACTAAAAAAGTTAAGGGGGCTTTTACTTTATAACTTGTCACCCGGTACAAATTCAAGATGGCGGAACAAAATGGTGACCTAATAAAATATATAAAAAAGATATATAAAAAATCGGTCCGAAAAAAAGAAATTTTGTACAAAAATTTAGTCTAATGCAAGGATAAAATGATAAAGTATTCGTACGAATCCAATATGATGGAACAAAATTGCGTTCCAATAAAACGTTTAATAAAGCAGTGTAAAAACTTTTTATTCGAACTGATGGAAACTTGGCACGAATGCAATATGGCGGAACAAAATGGCTACTTAATAAAATGTTTAAAAGCCAATGTAAGAAACAACTTATTTAAGGGGGAACTGCACGCAGTATTATAGATCATTTACAAGCCTTCCGCCGCTGCAATATTATGTTAAAACTATAAGAGATATGTATTAGCTTCAATGTGATTTCAATAGAGAAATATGTATAGTTGGGCGCTAAATGCGATTTTTTATGAAAAAAATCAAATCTAGAATTATAAAATAGAAGTAGATTTGTCCATTTTCGACCATTTTTCGACCACTTTTTCACGCAAATGCCGTCGCATATAATTTTTTTTTCCACAAAATGGCTGTTTACCGCCTTGCATTGATCCTTTGTCTACGTAACTGCAAAATTTGAAATAGTAAATCGTACTTATGTTTTCGTATTTCTGCAGCGCGTGAACCCTTTTGAACCCATTTTTAAACGAAATGCAATTTAAATTGCCTATACATAACACATTTTTTTGATGTCGGACGTGTAGGAAGTTTTTTCTAAAACGTAGGTACCTTTTCATCTTACTTTGAACTTGACTAGACCTTGTCGCTAGTTTTTCACTTTTTGCGTGCAGTTCTCCCTTCGGTCAATTAAGGGAGACAAAAATCAAGTTTAACATAAGAATCAACTAGTAAAATTTTGGTACGAATCTAGTATGGGACAACAAAATGGCGGTTTAATAAACTGTTTAAAAAGTCAATCTGCGAAAACCATACTGACCTAAAGATTAAAAATGCTAATAACAAAACAGTTAATAAATTTGCCGTGAATATCAGAAAACCGTGTTCCATGGCCCGTGTCACAATGTTTGCGCTATTTTGTACAAACCATTCATTGACAGAAAAAAATAAATATATTTTTATTACCTAATGGTTTAGCTATTGTAAACGCGAACTTTTGCGTTGATTATTCGATACTTGACATTCACGCTCATTTAATTTCGTAGATGTTTTAAACGACCCGTTCAAAAAAAAATCTTGCATAATATTTTTTTTTTCATACACTTTAATACGTTATTGTTTGCGATGGAGAGTGGCGTTCGAAGAAACGTGAATTTACTTCCGCTCTTATTATTACAATACATATACCTACTTAAGAACCTTTAAAAATGTATATGAAAAATCTGACGTATAAAATTCACAATATACAGAGTTCTGAATTTAAATGATGCATTTTTTTGGAATTACCTACTTTATATTGGTCCAAAACACATAGTTTCCGTTACCAGCTAACCCTAGCACTACTTTTTTGAAATATTTGTTTTATAAAATAAAATAGTGTTATTTTGCATTCTCTTTAATAAAAGGAAAGTGGTATTACCTCTTAAAGCCTATCCTGATTTTTCCTTCTCTAAAAACTAAAAAGCTACTTATCCTGACTTCAAATTTGCTAGAAAAACCAAGGGTCAACATTTGGTAGAAATCCAATAAAGCGGAATGAAAAAGGCAGCCTAAAAATGTTTAAAAAATCACTGTAAAAAATCTAACTATTCAATTGACTCAAAATTTTGCATAAAAATCAATTGGCATAGAAACTAGCTAGTAAAGTTTTTGTACGAATCAAATATGATGGGACAAAATAGCGGTCAGATAAAATGTTTAAAAAGTTGGTTTAAAGAAATTACTCTTTTATTTGAAAATCCAATTGTGCACAAGAATAAAGTGTGATTTAGTGATGAACTAGTAAGATTTTGGTACGAATTCCTCCATAAAGCAGAACAAAATGGTGGCCTAACAAAAATTTTAAAAATCGGTAAAAGCACTACTTTTTTCATTGATTTTGAGTTTTCTGTAAAATAAAAATGTAATATAGAAAAAACTGGTAAGATTTTGGTAAGAATCAAATATGGCAGAACAAAATAACGAACTATAAACAAGTTTACAAAATCAGTGCAAAAAACTACTTATTCGGTTAACTTAAAATTTCGTACAAAAATGACCTGTGACAGAAATTAACTGGTAATATTTTGATCAGAAACCAATATAGCGGTAAAATATGCAGACCTAAAATGTTTTAAAAATCCGCGTAAAAACTGTTATTTAATTAAATTCCAAAAATTTTGGTACAAATCCAAAATTGTTGAACAAAATGGCGGCCTAATAAAACTTTTAGGAAATCAGTCTAAAAAAACTATTCTTGCAGTAGACAATTGATGTCAAATTTTGTAACAAATAAAAATGGTGTGGAAGCTGTTCTTAACTACTCTGAAGAAACGAAAGCAGAGAAGATTCGACAAGAAGTGGCAAGAATTTTAAAATCAAGTAAACCACCGGAACAAAACCTAAGTGCCACTGAACAAAGGGCCCTAACAAACATTCTAAAAAATAAAAACATCACAATCCTTCCTACAGGTAAAGGAAATGTAACCGTAATTATGACTATCCAAGACTACATACAAAAAATGCAGGATATCCTACAAGACAATTGTTATAATCCTGTTCCAATGGATCCGACTATGTACAGGGTGTTCGCAGTTAAATGGACCCCCCCCTTAACTTTTTAATTTGACGTTTGACAAAAAAATGTCAAATATAAAAAAAACAAGCGTGGTTCAACTTTCCTATTTTATAAAATGTTAAATTCTCCTAAAAATTCCAGACATATTTTATAAAGCATACCCTACACCTAAATTTAAATAAAAAGATATTACCGCCAGATTTTTTCTATTCAAACAACAAAGAATTAACAATTAACAGAACTAATCTAATTATTATTATATTAATTATTAATTATTATTATATTAATTATTAATTATTATTATATTAATTATTAATTATTATTATATTAATTATTAATTATTATTATATTATTAATTATTATTATATTATTAACTACTGGAATCCCATAATGAAAATGGCCTCCATTCATCCGACACAAATCCCTTTTTTAATTTATTCAAAGCTTTTACTAACCAATTTTGATTCATATTTATAGTGTCTATACCATTTTGTATTTGTTCTTTTAATAAATTAACAAAGGCCCCCCAAGTAAATGTAAAAATATCCCCATAAAAATGTGTCTCGGAGTTAGATCGGGACTATTTGGAGGCCACTTAATTGTCCCATGTTTTCCAAAATCTTGCTGTCTATATATTTGTTTTTATTGTTCTTAATATATAAAGACACAATTTCAAATTTTTCTTCTTCCCGTTTTTTGACAAATTGTCTTTTTATTTACTATATTGGTTTCCAAGGATATGAAATGATACCACCATACGCTACTTTTCACGTATAATTTAAAATACGCGTCACAAGTAAATGAAATTATCTGACAGTAATATCTTTTTATGGGTTAAATTTAGCTGTAGGGTATGCTATATAAAATATGTCTGGAATTTTTAGGAGAATTTAAAAATCCAATAAAAAAATGGGGTAGGTATTTAAAATAGGTGAACCACGCCCAGACTTTCTGAAACACCCTGTACATATGGAAAGAGGTTTTTAAAAAAATTCACATTGAATTATAAAACTTTTATATGTGACATTTTTTTGTCAAACGTCAAATTAAAAAGTTAAGGGGGGGGTCCATTTAACTGCGAACACCCTGTACCTAGAAAAAAACAAGTAAAAATGAAATAAAAAGTTCGCTAACAAATCCCGAAATACAACCAAAAATCAAACCACGGGAAAAGTCGAGCAGATGTCCTAAACTCTATGGTTTACCAAAAATACACAAACCGAGGGCGCCCATCAGACCTATTGTTTGTGCTGTTAATTCGCCGCTACAAAAACCTGAAAAATATCTTGCTGAAATTATGCAACCAGCTGTCGATAGCCATTTCACCTGAATTTTACGAGACATCGTTCTTGAAAAAGACGATATCATAGCAAACCTAAATGTCAAGTCGTTTTATCCCAGTATTCCCATCGACGAGGTATTGGACAGGATTGCTATGAACGAATATGTCCAGGCACATATAATACAAATCTCGGAGCATTGCCTTAAAAATACTTATTTTTCATTTAACGGGGAAATGTATAAACAAATAGATGGTGCTCCAATGGGGGTCCTCGCTATCACCAGTAGTCGCGAATTTATTTATGATATACTTCGAGAAAGAAGCTCCTGAGAAAGCAAGTTTAAAACCCAAATTATGGATTCGTTATGTGGATGACATATTTATTATATGGCAACATGGCCATACAGAGCTCGAAAAATTTCTGACTTACGTAAATTAAATGCATCCCAGAATATAATTTACTCTAGAGTTAGATCTAAACTTCCATTTTTAGATGTTCTGGTCACAAAATTGCATAACGGATATTTCGAATACACCGTGTATAGAAACACATACCGACAGATCGCATCATCACCTAGCACAAATTCAAGCTATGTGCCAATACCCTAATATCTAGATCCATACGTTTAACTGAAACACAGATGAGACAAAACGAAGTTAATATAATATCTAGTGCCTTAAAATTGCTACACAAATCGCACCATAGAGAAAGCTATTAATGCACAGGGTTCCCGAACAACGAAAAATAAAAATTATGAACTGGGAAGGCAACAATTAGTCTTACCTTATGTAAAAGGCACAATAGACATGATCGGAAGAACTCTTAGAAAACACAACATACAAATAATACACAAACCACAAACAACTATAGGTAAACTACTTGGAAATACAAAAGACAAAATCAAAGTGGAAAATCACGGTATGTACAGCTTTTCGTGCCAGGACTGTGAAAAGATGTAAGTGGGGCAAACTAACAGGAGATTATCAGCAAGAGTGGAAGAGCATAAACTCAGCATCAGAAAGAAACAAACAACCTCAGCTCTATTCCTACATCATCAGGAAACCGGCCACAAAATAAATTTAGATCGGTGTAAGGAGTTTGCCAATATAAAACATTATAAGACCAGAATAATCCGAGAAGCCACAAAAAAGTCCGCACTATCCGGAAATCATAACGAACGGTCGCTGAGATATAACCTTCGGCCCCGGGTGGGGATATAAAAGGAAGCGTCGCAGTCACTAACATTTCAGTCTCTATTCGGACGCGGGAGGGAAAGCTTCGAAAATGTCAAATGTTATTTTGGCGAAACGTCAGCAAAACTGTTCTTTTCAGAACGACAGTAGTGAACGGATGTACACCCGGAATGAAAACACATTGTATTTTTCCGTGAAGGACTAAGAATCAAGTTACTGGCTTTTTCCCGTGGAATAGGAATCTGTAATAAAAAAAACATTTTTATTCAAACAATTAATTTTTCTTGTAAATAACCTTGAAAGCAAGGTCAAGATCTCTAACAAATGCCGCCCTTGATACCAAACAACTTTTATCTAAAACATTTTTTTGGAACGCATAGTTTTGGAGATCTATGAATGTCTCAAGTTAAATAGACCACCTTCTATATTAAAACTTACTCCAAAAATGTTTAAATATTTATAAGATGTTAGGTGTTACAACTTGATCAAAAACTGTAATTCTAGTTTTTCCTAATTATATCCAATATTCTTGCTCAAATTCTGAGAAAAGTATAATACATTTCTTTGAAAACTAATGAGAAGCAGTGCGTCCCACATTGGGATAGGCTGTATTTAAGTAGCAAACAGTGTTAAAAACCAATTTGGAATTTTGAACTACGCGAAAAAGTATTATTATCAAATCTTAGTCACTTGTGCTTGGAAATTACAAATGAAGCACAATTAAGTAATGAAGCAATGGAGGAAAACCTGTTAAAACTATTTTAAATTACAGAGGAGAAAAAAAATATTAGCGTTAACAAACAATCATTACAGGTTGTTTTGTTTTATTAACAGATAAGCAAAAAATGAAAAAATCATTAATGCAAAATAATTGGGATACATCAAATGAACGAGACTAATGTTCTTTTTTCAACGTCGCGTAGCGTCAGACCTCTTATGAATGACTTTTTACTTTTATTTCTTCTGTTTTCGACCTGTATTATTTTTAAACCCGTTTAAAATGTCATTTTTCACTTTTCACTACATTTATAATTTTTCGATTTTTTAAAATTTTTATCATTAATGTTTCTGTTCCAAGAATACCAAATTTTGTGTGAATATTAATAAGTATAATGTTTGTAGGAATACTTAAAATTTATATCGACAAACGTGTTTTAAAAATGTACTCAATTTTGAATGTTAACTACTACTTCTGTACAAACATTAAACATTGGAGTAGAACAAGGGAAAAAGATACGAGAAATATCTCTATAATAAAATAGTTATAATAATTATTATTAAAGCAGTATTATCCAAAGCATGAGTTAACCACCGACAATTAAATGTTGTCATTGTTAGGCTTCCGCATGTCTGGTATTTCTTTTAAACTGAATATTCCGTACGTACAAAGGAAACAGAAAATTGAAGTAAAGCAATTTTCTTATATAAAAGGAATGTATGGCTTCTTTCCATTTTAGGGTTCGTGTTTCTTTTAATAAACGTCGAGTTATATTTTAGCACGAGCATCAAGTCGGATACATTTAACTTAATAAATAGAAAAATGTTATAAAATGCTTTGTAAAACCATTTTATAGCTGCCAAATGGCAACAGTGGAGGTTTCTCTAGTATTACCAAATATTTACTGGAATAATTTAATTAATAAATATTTTTCAGTTTCACCGATTCTCATGGTAACGCTGAACAAACAATTAAGAAGATTATATGAGAAAGTTTGTTGATACCGCAATTAAAGGCTTGAAAATTAGGGGATGAGGGAAAGACACCTGCTGGTAAGTTTTACTAATCGGGACTCTCTGGGAATAAAAGAGCGAATAGTGGAAAGTCCCTTGTATAGCGAAAGAATGCTATGCATTACGTGTTTTTCCTAGCTCTACGTCAAATGATCGAAAGGCAATTGACCTAGGTCAATTGGCCGAACAGCAAATAACCCATAAAAATCGTTCAATAATTGGTCGATGTAATTTAAAAATATTAGCATAATGAATTATTAAAGCAGAAATATCAAATTTCTTCAGCAGTGTTTTGTGATTTGACCAAGGCATTTGACTGCATTAATCATGATTTAATGCTGAGCACACTTAACATCTACGGGTTCAGAGGGGGGGCATCTTCAGGAATGATTTAGTTACTTTTTTGTCAGTTCGTAGTCAGATAGTTAATGAGGAAGCAGGTGTACCACAAGGATCAGTTATGGGGCGGGTTCTATTTTTAATAAATGATATTTATAAGGCTATAATAAATGATAAATGTACTTCCTTGTACTTTTGTGACTCTTAATTTGTTATCCCTAAATGTATAAAAAACAGTATTCTAAATTTTAGATGTTTCGAAATTTCTAAAGGTGGAAAATTCGTTTTCAGGATTATACCTGCTTATAAAATATGAACTTTTACAACTGGAATAGTTAAAAAATGCATTTTGCCGTTATTGGGTCACATTTCAAATATAGAATATGCTTTTGGGGAACGTGTTCACAACCCCTGTTGGTATTTATAATACAGAGACGTGCGTTACGTTTTCTACGTAGTCTGCAACCTAGAGAATCGTGTAGACCCTATTTTGTTATCTGGAAAGAATTTGCCTTTAGCAGGCCTGTACGCGGATAAGGATTTTTAAAGTGTTACATTCTGATATCTAAAAAGCCGCTAGGAATAAATTAAAATATTAAAACCATTTTTGACATTTATTCTCCTCTTCATTTTGAAGGGATTGTATCACATTACAAATGTCAAATAGAAAGGTATTATTTTTTTCGAAAAATCCGATTCTCCGATAACAAATGTGCATGTCGTTGCATAGTTACGAATTATTCAATAACTTTGAATAAAAAGCTCTTTAAATGGTAACGGAATCAAAATAGGTGGTTTTGTTGTTAGTATTTAAAGTCTAGTTGTCAATGTGTGACATTTCCTCTCTGAATTTATCTACAACTATGAAAGAAAAGTACAATATTGGGATAGACATGCTCGAGAGACTGGAGAACGTAGAAGAAATTACCGATAAAGCTGTGCAATTATGGGCTATATCTGGCATTCCAGAGTGTCATATGGTATTTAAACGATTAGAAGACTGAGGGCGCAATACCGGAAACCCACGTGTCAGAAAAAGAGCTCGAAGACCAACGAAAACCAATGAAGATAGGTCTATTGGACTTTGTGGTGTAGTTGCTTTAAAACCATACATTGTTTCAGACAACTTGCTTATACTGATTCGCGAATGTGTCAAAATTCTCTTCATCACACAAGATTTTCAAAATCGTGTAACATCTTATATCTGATTAAGAGATTTTACAATTTAAGAAAATAATAATTTTCTAAGAAGGAATGTGTTTTCGGATGAGGTAAAATTTAATAATCGTGGTCAGATAAATTTCTTTACTTAAAAATTCAACTGCAGTTCGTTGTCTATTTCCTGCTCTTTAAATTTTAGGTGATCTAACACCATATACATAGTTGGGAATCTAAAAATCCACTTTGGATTGGAACTGTTGCCAATAAGTATGCTTGGGCAATCGATACTCGGTGGGCTACAGAGTCAGGGGACAGTAGCACTGTGTCACAGTTTTTTATACACCTCCTAAATGGGAAAATGTACAAGGTGGGCAAATAAGCGATGTAAGCGGCTGTATCTCAGAAACTACATATCGTAGAAGTTTCTGAGGTGACCGCTAGCGGGCGTCATTACTATCCTTAATTAAAAAAGCAGTGTTTCTCGAAATTTCGCCCTATTAAGATAATACAAAAATGTATTCATTTTAAAACTGAGATAAAACTTTTTGCTCTTAACTTTTTCTTCTATCTCTGAAAATAAAGTGTTTAAACGTTTTTCCAAATAAATATCTCTAAATCAATAATGGCCCAACGGATCTTAATAGGTTTGGTATCGCTGAAAAAAACATTCCTTGGGGATCCAACGTTATCTAATATATGTGTTTTTAAAAAAAACAACTTACTTTTTGGCGTTTTTTGATAATATAACAGAAGTTTCAATTTTTTTTTAAATTAAATGTATCGATATGGCTTTTATATATATATATATATATATATATATATATATATATATATATATATATATATATATATATATATAGATATATATACATCTTAAAAAAAACAACTTACTTTTTGTCCTATTTCTAAGTTATGGGGGACGATTTTCTATGTACGTATGCAGTTCTTCACAAAATATTCGAAAAAAATACCTTTCTATTTGATATTTATAATATCATATTTATTTTCTGATATCTGATTGTAACACTTTAAGTCCTCACCCTGTATATTCATGAGTTCATGAGACAGAATGTCTGATGCAAAGAAGATCTACAGCATATATTTACGCTGCTTTAACAGCAAATTCTGAAAGTTGATTTATGATGAATAAATTGAAAATTCATGATTGACAAAGATCTAATTTTTTTATACTAAAAAAAAACTATTTAATAGGCTTCCACTTTTATTACGAAAAATACAGCTTTATAAAGTGTTTAGACCCGGAATAAAAAAGCTTTGAGTTGATCATATTTTTATATATTACAGAAAATGATCCTTTGATTTCCCATGTATTGTTAATTATTATTTGTTTTGTCGTTAATTTTAATAATTTTGAAATATCTTACATCCAGTCTTTCAAATGTTAATTAAATTAAATATACTAGTTATTTTCTTCAATTTTTATATTACATGATTTGACTTTGGCTTGATAAAATAGTTATAAATGAAACAATACATTTCGTTGTTAGTATAACAACTTTTCCTTTAGAGAAAATGTTATACAGTCCGTCGGTCTGTCTGTCATTTTGCCGCATAGCTAAAAAACTACTTTTCAATTGACTTCAAATTTTGGTCAAAAATTAAGGATCTTATGGGGATGATCCGGACAAATTTTGGTAAATATCCCATGTAACGAATCAAAATGGGGGCCTGATGAAATTAAAAAAAAATTACTAGAAAACTGATTAGCCAATTTACTTCAAATTTTGCACAAAAATCAAGTATCACATAGAATTAAACTGGTAACATTTTGGTACGAATCCAAGGTGGTGGCCTAACAAAATATTTAGAAAAACAGCTTAAATATACTACTTATTAAATTAACAAATGTGGCATAGGTAGAAACTGGTAAAATATGGTACCAATCTATTATTATGAATCCCAATAAAACTATTTGATAAGACAGCATATGTATATGTGTGACTAAATGACTACGTGCGAAACTAAATTGGGCCACACTCACCATTCCTAATAAAAGGAATCTTTCATAAGAAGGGAGGTTCCAGGTAAAGGAAAGTTATCACTTTTTTGCTCGTCTGTACTTCTCGAAAAATAGCCATCCACTATTGCCACAAACAAGATTTTTAATGTGACAAACGAGATGTCGACTAATATTTATAGTCATAGTGTAAATGAAACTGTCAAGTTCTTATTACTAAATAAAACGTTCATTAAAATAACTGCTAAATTTTGGTAATTTAAATGGGGATAATAGGAGTTCGTGCAAGATCTTTAATTAACGGATGTCACTGGCTAATTAAGATGTTTTCCTCTCTGTTTGTATCTGCAGAGTACTACAGCACCTAAACACCTTCCAAAAATTGTGCTTAAAAGTTTATCTCCCAAAAACATTTGTGTTTAAAATATGGTTTTATATGTTCTTATTTATTTTGTATCTTTTATCCATACTCAACCAAATTTTCTTTTATATTGAAAAGGAGTACATTGCGGACTTTCTCTACTCAAAAAAAATGGAATAATCGAAAATTAGTACTTAAATATATTTTAAACAGTTTCTGTTTAATTAAACCTAAATACAAGTAAAAAATTAAACTATATTTTAAAAAGTTAGGTGGTAGAGACACCTTCATTTCGAAGACACACTGTATATAATGTACAACAGGAAAGTTTATGGATTTATCAAAGCTCTTTTCGATGATAAATAAATTATTCCATTCTATAGCCATAAATAAGCAGCATCGAATGAGGTTTTTAAATGTTCCATCACTTGGTTTTAATTGCAACTTGCACACCGCTTTTAAGGGGAAAATATTGGGATTGCAATTTTTATAATGACGCACGATCTGCATGTAATGCACATTATGTCATTCATAAAGGAAAAAATTAATTCCCTTTCAATTAAACGGGTTTACCCATTGATATAAGATTTAAAATATCAACCAACCGGTTTCACGTAACCTAATTTTCACTTGTTAATTCCAGTTAAGTTTGATGTCAAAGAATATAATCTGCATTAGTGCATGCCCAAATGGCATGCAAAAGAGGAGGTTCTCAATTCGACACACCGTGATGGTTTTCGTTTTACCGACTTGAAATAAAATAAATGAAATAATAAAAATAACAATATGGCACCATTTGAATCTTTTTCTGCCAGAGAGTATTTCCGATAAGTTTGAAATTTGGTATATAAAGCATAATTAACCAAAAAGTAATTTGGGTGTACCTTTGTTACTACACAAATAGGAAATTATTTGATTCTTGGCACAAAACAAAATTACAAAAATTAAAACAATCGGAAAATTCGCTTTTACCTCGTACAGAATTCACCTACACACAAATAACATATTTTGTGAATCCATATAATCGTTTGGTATTGGGTTAAAAAAATTGAACTAAATTACAGTTCAGAATTGGTATAAATTTATTACAAAATAATGTTATATGCAACGAAAACTTTCACGCCTTAGATGAATTAAAAAGTCACACATCTTGGGATTAGACCGTGTTTGTTGACCGTAATTGGAATTACTATCCGACGTTTCGTGTTCGATTGCACGAGGTATCTTCAGAACTCGTGGAGTAAAGATCCCGGAAGATGCCTCGGGCAATCGATGTCGAAACGTCGGATAGTAATCCAAATTTGACACGGTCTAATCCCAAAAACCATGACTTCTTAAAAAATGTTGTGTTATTCGTACGTAGTGAAATTCTGTATGGGGAAAGTTCTGAGTAAAGAGCAATTTACTAATTTTTTTTTAAATGTATGTTTGCATTACATAGCTTTATTTAACATAGGCTTTAAAAAATAATTTATGTTATTCACCATTTTTCTTCATAAAAAATATTTGTTTCAGGAAATGATATTTGCGGTAATGATATCTACTAATATTAAAATTAAAATACAATTAAAGAAAATACGTTTATTTTTGTTTAAAATACAGCATTTCAAAATATATATGTAAATATTAATTACACAACTATTGCAGTTATTTAAATTAATACCAGATGTACTTTACTTAACTTGCGATCAACTTGCATTAAATATGTTCAGTTTTTGGATATTAGTTGCTTCATTTTCCTTATTTCCGAGTATACTCAAAGCAGTCTTCTTTTTGTTGTCTTCATAAGCATCAATGTATCCTTCTGAAACTGTATTTGACCGCCATCTCCCGTGCCTTTTTACGGTCAAAATATGCACTCCGTTGTTGGCTAATAGTGAAAGTAGAAAACCTTCTAAAGCAGTGGTCGGTATATTGTTCTGGATTGGATAATTTAAATAAAAAGCAATATTCTTAGGCATACCTCCAAAAGTGTTTAGTCCCACTGGCTGTTTTGTACATTTACCGTTCTTATAGCACACGAAGAACCAACCATTATCAACGTGTTTAGGGCTTAACTTGATGTAATTTCCTGAGGTTACAACAATCTCTCGAGCTATTTTTGTTTTCATGAATGGTATTACAAATCGAAAACACGCACATTTTCTAGTTTGTCAGCTCTTCTCTTCTACCTGCTGCTGCTCGTCCAACAATAAGTGCTACTTTCAACACAAAAAAGTTGTTATCAACTTCCTGCAGAAAAACACCAATATCGTTTTTCGTTAATATCTTCGATTTTGTAAGTCTATATCCTTCCGACTGTCTTTTTAAAAACGCAATTAAATACGAGTATTTACTAATATCCACATTTTTTCTAAAAGACATCAATTGGACAGATCATTAAAATACGCTAACAATGCCTTCTCACTGGAGATAGTTTTTATGTTTGTTTCTTGACACTACTTCTGATACCTGGAGTAGGCCCAAATCATATTTTACCAGTGATTTTTAGAACAGAAGACTGAAAATTACGCCGGTAGCCACTTTTTCGATGTCGGATGGAAGATCTGAATCGCTCATGTGGAAAATGTGTGAAACTCGTTCCGAACTTTGTGACAAATTACAAATTGTTTTACAACATTATTTTCTAATGATTTCTAACAAAAACTTAGTTACTTGGTTGCTATGATATAGTAAGTACAGGTAACAGAGGTAATTTGTTTTAAATATTCGATAGGTAATCTTTTCGTAGATAAAATTTTGCGTGGTTACACAACTGCAACTTCCACACGCGTATGTTGATAACGCTTTTATCCCGCTTGTTTTCTAAATATCTATTTATATTAATTTAAACATGTTATTAGGCTGCCATTCTATTTTGCCATAATATAGAATTTGCATTAAAATTTTATCAGTTTATCCCAATGTCACATTTGATTTTTGGGCAAAACTTGAGGTCCGTTCGATAAGTAGATTCTTAATAATAGATTTTTAACATTTTCTGAGGTCGCCATTTTGTTCAACCATATTAGATTTTTGCCAAAATGCTACAATTTCATCTTCATATGACCCTTTCACCAACATTTGAGGTCAATCGGATAACTATGAACTATGCCTCGTCTAAACCGCAAATATCTACAAAAAAGTCAAAGGGTAATTTTTTCACGATTACAATACTTCCCTCTTACCACGGAAAACCTAACAGAAAGTGAAATGTGTTGAATTTCAATGTTGATTATTTCGTGTTGATTTTGTATTTAGTACTGGTACTATGCCTGAATAAAATGTGCTAAAATATATATTTTAAAGTGATCTGGTGTTTCTATAAAAATATTTCAGAACATTTTTATTTATTAATAATAATAGCGTTTCCTAAGAAGAGTAGGTACTTAATAGTACGTAACAACAAATATTACAAGTATTAAAGTAACTTTTACTTAATTCTGTTATTTAATAGCGACTTTTTCTTAAGACTTAAGGCGTCAATGTCATTGTTGCTACCCAGCGCCATTCATCACGCTACGCCACTGAAAGTGAGAGCAAAAATATAGTACGCAAAGAACTATTGTTTGAATAATTTCAACATGTTAATATAATTTTGACACAAACTACATATAAAGTCAAGTTAAGTTAAAGCTAGTAAAAATACTTAAAACCCTATCATATACCATAGTTCATGAATAATTTGGATTTTGGTGCAAAATTTTTAATATGGTGAGTAGATTTGTAAGCTATACCACGAACATTCCGACAAAATGCAAAGACATATTTTTTTTGGAAAACAACGCTCATAAAACGAGAGAATCTAAAAAAATCCCGAAGCGCGATCACACTTCTCTCTATGATGGGAAGTAATACATTCAACTATATCTTAATTAAGGAAATGGGTATATCTAGGACGTGGATAGAATGGATTTCAGTTTGTAGACTAAATAAAGAGGGTAATTAGGTTAATGGCTATACATTTTGTAGCATAATGTTTTGTTTTTAATGAATCCATTTGCCGTATTTTAAAGTAAATAGACACCATTCATTAACATATCCAATACCATTTGAATATTTCATTACCTATAGTAGCCGTAGATTTGCAGTAAACAAATAAATGAAATGAATGCAGTGCGTCGCAATATACAGGGTGTTCCTTAATGTTACAAGAATATTTAAGGGTGTGATTCTTCACGGAAAATAAATGATATTTGTCTGTATAAACTGTGCTCCAAAAATGTTCAGTTACGAAAATACAGGGTGTAAAAATTTTAGGAAAAAAAAAGAAAATAAAATAAAAATTATTTTTGAATTCGCTGTCCAATTTGAAAGATGAGAGTTCTCTTGAGTTTTCTTTCCTACGATGCGCGGTTTTTGGATAAAAAAACACAATTATTAATAACTTTCAAACATTAAACATATTACGGCATCTGCATGTAATGAAAAATAACAACATTAGCATAACATTACAACTAATTCTTCACTTAATATGTTTGCACCCTCCTTCCCATGGATTGCGCCCTCGTTGAAATATTCCCGGAGTATTTTGTATTCTATCACATGCTGCAACTTTTGTTTCTCTTAATTCCAGTATAACTGGGTTTTGTGTACGTCTTAAGATGGCCTCATAAAAAATCTAAGCTATTGAGGTCGGGGAACCTTGATGGCCATTGTTCAGCCCCACCGCGGCCCATCCAACGATTTGGATAAACAGTTCGTAAATAACTGCAAACCATTACACTGAAATATACTGATGCCTCATCGTGCATGTACCATTGGGCACATCCTCAAGCAGCAAAGGTTGTTCTTGAAGGAAATTGCGGTAAGACCATCCATCAAGTCGTCCCGGCAGCAACACCGGTCCAATAAAGTGCGGTTACCAACGATTCCTTGGAGGAAATGGGTTTCGGTTATGGCGTAAGGATTTTCATTTGCTTACAAATGATTGATGTGGAAATTTTGAATGGCATTTCTTGAACAATTAGCTCTGTCCATGAACAGAATGTGTGATTCAAATTGCGGACTTTGCGCAACATTATCAAGATACTACTGACAAAAGGTCACAGGCTTTGGAAAATCTCTGGACAGTAACAGACATTACTTTTAAAATATGGTACGGATATAATAAAAAATCCACTAAAATTTTCCAATTTGGTGGCTGTTCGAGTTCTTGGCGATCTTTCTCAAGAGAGCTCTTATCTTTCGAAATGATCGGGGAATTAAAAATATATATATTTGGGAAAAATCCATTGGCGCACCTTTTTTGCCTTTAAAAATTTCAAAGCCGGTGTTCCTACGCACGGCACTGTTAAAGACTAAAATTATGTTTGTAAAGAAAAACATACACCTTCACTAAATGTCAGTACGTACTAAATATCAGTGAAATATCTCAAGTGGTTTCGAAAATATTAATTAATTTCCTTTCTTTTCCTAAAATTTAAACACCCCTTTTTTTGCATAATGGAACTTTTTTGGAGCATAGTTTATAAAGCAAACTATCATTAGTTTTCCATGTAGAATTACACCCTTAAATATTAACATATCATTAAGGAACATCCTGTGCAGTCCGAAATTAGGAAAAAGTTCCAAGTGAAACTCATAATATATTGACAAGAATTTTTCAAGAAGTTTTGAAAACTGAGCCAACTCTAAGAAGGCGTAATTTTCAGCATCTCTGTTGACAAAGCTGATGCCTCGTTTGATTCTATATGGAATTCGGATGAATTCGGCAGCCATGTAGCAGGACTTGAACCAGAGAACGAAACAGATAATTTCTTGATAATTCCCTACTTAAAAGGTTTATCAGAAAAAAACGAGTCCAAAACTATAACATTAAAATAGCATTTAAATCCAACAATACACTGAAATACTAGTCCGATAAAAAAAATGGATACCTACTAGCATTAAAAGATGAGAAAAAAAAATGGATTCTTTAGAGTTAGTTAAATCTAAGTCGTGAAAAATACCACTTTATGGACGATCGCACTATATAAAACAATGCAGGTCCAAGAAAGAAAGAAAATTAATATTATCTATCAATTTCAACCAAATAATTGGGATTACGAAAATCTTTAATAGCTTATGCAGTAAACAGATAAATGGAAAAACCTTAATTAGAATCAGTTGCACATATTCAGATAACTAATTCTGATCTAATCATAGACAAACAGATAAAAGCTACTACAAAAAGATATAGAATATTACACATTTGATGAAATAAGCCAGAAAGCGACCTGCCCATAAACAAATATTAATAATTTCATAAAATAATAGTTTCCCAAAAACGCTGAACAAATTAAAGTGATAATAAAGGAAAAACTCAGTAAATTTCCTTTACCCGGAACTTCCCTCGTTATGAATCTTTCTTTTTATTAGGAATAGTGAAGTGTGACCCAATTTAGTTCAGTACATTTAGTAATAATTTTTATTGGGCGCCATTTTGTTCCATCATATCCGATTTCTACCAATATTTTGCCAGTTTCTACCTATGCAACACTTGATTTTTGGGCATAATTTAAAATAAATTTAATAAGTAGTTTTTACATTGACACATGTCGCCATTTTGTTACGTTATGTTGAATTCGTACCAGTTTATCCCGTTTATTTAATATTTTCAATCAATTTCATTTGACCGCCATTTTGTTTCGGTATCCTGAATTTGTACTACAACTTTATTAGTTTTTCACTATATCACACTTAATGCTTACACAAATGTTGACATTAACCTAATAAGTGTTTTTTTCAGGTTTATTTTTTAATTTTTTTTTTGCTTTTTTTATTAATACTAAATTGTTACCAGTTCATTCCTATATAACACTCGATTTTTGTACAAAAATTGAGGTATATTAGATAATTAGTTTTTTTAGTAATACTTTTTTTACGTTTCACCATCTTGTTCCGGCATATTGGATTTTTAAAACGTGAGGATATGTAAATCCTGAGAAGGAATTTTTTTACGATTCCAAATATTTACTTGGCCGCCATTTTGTTCTGCCATTTTGAATTGATACCACAATTTTACTAGTTCATTTCCATACAACAATTAGCTTTTGTTCGGCCATATTGGATTCGTATCAAAATTTTACGGTTACAAACATTTTATTTGGCCGTAATTTAATTCCGCTATCTTGAAATAATATCCCAATATTACTAACTAATTTCTTTTACCACAATTAGTTTTGACAGACAATTTGAAATCAATCCACTAAGTAGTTTTTAAGGCATAATTTTTAATAATTTTTAAGTTGAGATAAATTGGGTAAGTAGCAATTTTGTTTCGTCATATTGGAATTTTTCCAAAATGTTAGCATATTAACCTTAATTTTTGACCGAAATTTGAAGCCAATCGGATAATTAGGTTTTTAGCTATGCCACGAACAGACAGACCGAAAGACCGAGGGAATTGAGAAAACATGTTTTTCGGCCTCTAGGGACCCTGAAACGTAAAGATCTGAGAGAATCATTATCACGCTTACAATACTTCCCTTTTAGGGGGAAGTAAAAAAAAAGCTCTCTCTTTTAACAAAACCAAAAGTATTTTTTTTAACAAACGTAAAAAATATAATAATTTCGTAGAAGAAAAATGCAGAGAAAAAATGACAATAAAGGAAAAAGAAGGCTGACTCTCAATCTAACAGAACTAAACCTATATTTCTAACAAAAAGAAAGAAAGATTTTGCGAAATAAACCAGAAAATCCATCTACCTATAAACAAATATATTAATAATTTCATAGAATAATAGTCTAAAGTCTGTTGGGCAATTTCAAATGGTCATAAAAGAAAAGAGAAGACTCAATGTAACAAAACAAAAATTATCTTTTTAACAAAAAGTTGAGGGAGACCCGTAAACAAACATTAATAATTTTATAGAACCACAGTTCCTTCCCAACAATTCTTTGTCAAATTCCAGTGATAACACAGGAAGAAGGAAGCCTCTTCCTCCTGATTTAACCAAACTAAAACTATAAAAAAAAAGCCGTTATCAAAATAAGTTAAATCAAATAATTCTCACATTATCAAACTACTCAGTAGAAAAATAACAACCAACTTAAACTGCATATCTTAAAAGTTTAGTAAATTATACGATTACTGTAGATTTGTTACAAGAGATGATATAACAACGGGTCGGGAAATCCGATTTAAAATAGTAAAAGAAATAGAATTTTTTGATGGTTTAAACTTTTTTAAAAACCCTACTATTGCCTTTTCAAAAATGGAATGTACCTTACCTAAATTCAATGTTTTATATACATTTATAGATGTAAGGCACATTGCAGAACATACAAAAACAGTTACTTAGTTATAACGTTTTGAACGTTTGCTCTTGGACTAAGCCTACGTCAATCGTATAATAAACAAGGTATGCTGCGAATAATTATTTGTTTTTACCTCTTTTCTATGAAACAGCTACATGGCAAATACTGCTCTTGACACAGGAAATCCCAAAAGATATTTAATATGCACGACCTAGTCATAATATATTAATCATATTATATGAATTCTATTGTTCACATAATAAAAAAGATAATAAACTGCAATAACTTTAATCCGTCCAAATATAAATCAAATGTGTAATTTGCCATAATTAACATATTTATTTTTATTTCATTGTAAAAGAACATCTTACACATATAGGGTGCCTGGAAAATTAACTAAGGTGAAATGCAGCCATACTGACCTAGTTCAATTCCACCGCTGGGATTCTTGTTTAATTTTCAGATTTTCCGTCTCTTTTTTGATACATAAAATATCGATACGTCGATAGTTATCAATAACTATCGATAATTATCGATAGTTATCGATAAATATCGACAATGATCGATATTTATCGATAAGTATCGATAATTAACGATAGTTACCGATATTTCGATAGTTATCTATGACTATCGATAGGTATCGATATAGCGATATTTATAGATATTACAATTACCGCGATCTATCGGCGATGTTAAATGCTGATTTAACATCCCTAAACGCTGGTAAAGTTTTCGGGGTGGGGGGGTGAAACACGACAAATTCTGTTAATTTTTCACCGACTTATTTTATATGTATGTACTCCGATTATTCCTAGACGGTTTGACCTGTTGCGATTATTTTTTAGGGATTATTAAGGACTGTACCGGGGTGGTCCCATAACATGCAAAATAAAAAAAAATGGCGAAATGACGCCATTTTGAATATTAGTCTGCTAGAGAGTTTTCGCTTTAACATATTGCCTTCAAATTTGGTGTATGAAGTATAATTATTAACCAAAAAAGTAATTAGGGGATATCTAAGGTAAATTTCCCGGGACCTACGGAGGGGTGATCTAATTTCTTGTAAAGCTATTTTGATTATTAAAAATCTTAATGGTTTCTGAAAATATTAAGTAACGTTATTCTTGGCACAAAAAATTCTTGTGTCAATAAATTAAGGGTATGGGGGTGTAGAAGGAAAAGAGGGTCATGAACTTAAATTTTAGTAATAATTTTAATTTTTGACAATTTGTATTGCTGATTTTTTATGAATACGTACAGATTAACTTTTACGTTTTTGTTTTGAGGTCTTTCTTATAAAACCAATATTTTTTTTATTCTATAAGAAGGTGAATAATCAATTTTTCTTGTCATAAAAGAACGAAACAAGTATTTTGTTTTTTTTTATATATAAAACATTTTGTTTCGGTATACAGGGTTATACTCAAATCGATAACTTGGAAAATAGCAGCATTGAATCGGCTTTCGGTTATTTTTTTAAAGCCACATGAAGTGGAAAATAAAATGCCGTATCCACTTATCTCAAAAAAAGATGTTGATACGTTTTAATTACAAATTGTTTCTGACGCAAATATCAACATTCCTAACATAAATATAATGTCCAGTTACATCCTTTACATTCTAAATTGACTAGAAAGAATTGGTTTATGTTAAATATCATAAGAGAGTAAATTTAAATGTTACACGTGCTTAATAATGTTTAAAAAAACTGTGTTGTGAGATTAGGTACATCTTCAAATATTTAGTTAATTTAATAAATATTTCGAATTTAGTTCAAAATCTACAGGGTTTACTTCACACTTTCCGAATTTCTTTTGTCAAAATATGTCTGTGTCTGAACACTGTCAGCAATTATAGAAAAAATCATAATAATCATATACTACTAACTCCTTGAAAATACCGAAAAAGTACAGAGTTTTTTCTTAAATGTCCATCATTGAGGTATGTTGAAAATATAAGCATTCTATTCTTGAACCAATTACGCACTTTTTTGCTTCAGACCATTTTCAAAAATAAAGTGGTGGGGGAAGGTTAAACATTTTTACTTTCAAATGTAGATATCTCTGGTTTTTAGATGATTCGATTTTGTTGACCTTGGTGTCGAAAAAAGTGATTTTTTTGCTCTGCCCATGGAGCTGTAAACTACACCTAATTACTTTGTTAGTGGTCAATAGATGGCGTTATTTCGGAATTCTCTAAATAATGCTGATTTTCCCAAAAAAATCGAATGGTACGCTATGACATTTACATCACAATTTATTTGGTAGTTATGAAGGGCATTGAATAGTGAAATAAAAATTCAAGGTTCGTATTTAAATTAAGAAAGTTGATGATGATCTCCTGGATCCGAAACGTCGGATTGGAAAATTAATCTTGCTTTTTTGTAGAGGAGAAAAAGTGACAATGACAATGTGGAAATTCTTGTCATCTCTCATTTCAATTAATCCTAAAGTTTTAGGTAAACCAAAAATTGAAAAAACAGGGCTCCAATAGAAACTTTGGTAATCTTGCATAACTATAAAGTACAAAACATAACAAAGGAACAAAACAAAAAATCCTAAAAGTCAGTCTCATAATCACTTATGCTTCGCAATAACATAGCTAAAGCTAGGGCGAGGCAGAGCAGGACTTGGTTTGGGCAAAAAGATTAAACCGTGTTGTACCTTGCTTCAGTGAAACAACCAAAAAAAATTACGAAATGATCTAACAACTAACAATAAATTAACAACAAATACATTTAAAATTATTGAACATTACTATCCAAAGTATCTCTACAGCCCTCCCTCGCCCTAGCTTTCGCTATTTTATTGCGAAGCTTATGTGATTATGAGACTGTGTGTCAGTATTTTTTGTTTTGTTCCTTTGTTAAGTTTTGTTTTTTACAGTTATGCAAGATTACTAAAGTTTTTATTGGAGCCTTGTTTTTTTCAGTGTTCTGAATTTCCTTAAATTTTAGGATTCATTGAAATGAGAGATGAAAATAATTTCCACTTTGTCATTGCCACTTTTTCGCCTCTACAAAACGGCAAGGTTAATTTTCCAATCAGAGGTTTCGGATCCGAGAGACCATCATCAACTTTCATAATTTAAATGCGGACCTGAATTTTTTATTTCACTGTTCAATGTCCTTAATAACTATCAATTAAATTGTGATATAAAAGTCATAGCGTATCATTTGGTTTTTTTGAGATCAGAATTATTTGGAGAATTCCAAAACAACGCCATCTAGTGACCACCTAACAAAGACTTTACGGTACAGTTTATGGCTCCACGAGTAGAGCAAAGGTTTTTTTCGACACTAAGTCGAATAAAATAGGTTTATCCAAAACAGAGATATCTACATTTGAAAGTAAAATTGTTTGACCTTCCCCCACCACTTTATTTTTGAAAATAGACAAAATGGTATCAAGCAAAAAAGTGCGTAATTAGTTGAAGAATACAATGCTTATATTTTAAATATACTTCAATTATGGAAATTTAAGTGAAAATTGGCATTTACGCTTTTGTGTTGCTGTTACGCCCCTAGCAGCCAACTTTCGACATTAAAAATAATTTACAGCAATTTCTCTTAGCCGATTGACCTATAAGTATTCTTTTCCTAAGTTCTGTCAGTAACGGTTCTTCAGCTACCGCTGACGTCCTCTATTATTGGACCACCCTGTACATACCTATACATTCTAATGAGTTAAAATTGTCGAAAAAAGGTAATCGATAGTTATCGATAACTATCGACATATCGATGAATAAAATATATCGATAGGTGATGTGCTATCGCCATCTACTAATATCGCCCATCCTTAGTAGAGGCGAATTTACCGATTTTTTATTTGTTATTAATTTATAGTCAATAAAAACAAATTATGCCATTTAAAATATTTATACATTTTACTAGGCCGCCAATTTGTTTTGCCGTACAGGATTCGAAATTAAATTTTATCAATTTATCCCTGATTTTTGTGCAAAATTTGTTCTGCTATATAGGATTTTTATCAAAATGTTACCATGCCATCCCCATGTGAGGTAGTAGTTGAGCTCTGCCGCGCAGAGACAGACCGATCAAATGGGATAACAAGTTTTTCGGGATCTAAAGACCCAAAAACACAAAGATCGGCAAAAATCTCCAAGGATCATTTTTTGACGATTAAAATACTTTCCTCCCACGATGGAAGTAAAAATGGGTTATAAAATATACAGCAGCCAATTTTTTTGCGGTGGTTGTGACCTAAAAAAAGTTACACCTCGAATAATTTTCTAGGTGTATTATGGTCACTTTCTAGACATTAATTAATTAATCAAGTATTTTTAAAAATATACGAGGCACATTAAGATATTACTGACGTCTATTACTCCCGAATTCGCTAGATGTTGTCAAGAGATACAAATGCTATATCTGATTAGCAACAGTACAGCTCACTATTACGTCATTTAAATCGTCAACACGTAACGTAATATTATCTATTTTATTACAGTATAATTTTTTTTATCCTCTATATGCCAGTTTGCAGCAGACTATCATAAATTAATCTTTTTAGAGGGATTATCTCTAGACACATAAGCAACGTTAATTTATAACAAAGTTGAGAAATATTTTAATAACACAATAATGTAGTACGAGGACTTTTTTTCAGTTTCTGGGAAACTGGCTTGAAACTGTTATTTTAAGAAAAACAAACACTGCTCTAAAATTACCTTTCGACCTAAAATATTACGCATTTAAATTATAACAGAGAAAAAGTGGTACTGATGCAAATTGCAGCTTGGTTAATGGTTTTTATTAAAAATATTTAAGGCAGAATAGAAAAAGACATGTATACAGATATAATTGAGCAATTAAACATTTCAAATATAGCAATTTCCATGTTGATTGATTTAATTATTAGCCTGGAGAACTTTATTATTTACTTACACGTATTTTGTTTATATATTATTTAGTTAAGTTATATATAGGTAAACGTAAGCCAATAATATGAAACAAGTTGATTTTATGTACTAAATTAAAATATATATTTACAATTTTTGCCGCTATTCGCAAATATAAAAGAAAATTAGAATTTTCTCTTTTCAGGAAAATAAATCTGGTACTACACGTGCAACTATATCTTTTTTATATTATCTTCCATAATGAAGAATTCACTTATTCTGTATATTTCCTTTTCATATCTATTTATTTCAGCATTGTAAAATGACAACAATATTACTTGATATATATATATATATATATATATATATATATATATATATATATATATATATATATATATATATATATATATATATATATATATATATATATATATATATATATATATATATATATATATATATATATATATATATATATATATATATATATATATATATATATATATATATATATATATATATATATATATATATATATATATATATATATATATATATATATATATATATATATATATATATATATATATATATATATATATATATATATATATATATATATATATATATATATATATATATATATATATATATATATATATATATATATATATATATATATATATATATATATATATATATATATATATATATATATATATATATATATATATATATATATATATATATATATATATATATATATATATATATATATATATATATCACTCTTATTAGACTTCATCAGCAGAGCAGGTTAACCAAGTTAAGAGATATAGAAAAGTTGTTAAAAATCCTAGGAAACAAACAAACGTGGATTCACTGACAGGAGCCAGCCACACATTTGTATATTCAGCCAGAAAAACCCAAAATTTAGGGTCAATTTCTGACGTCTCTACGGAGGTAACTTTAGCCACCTGCCGTGACATCCAAGCCCAAGGTGATAAATCAAAAGGGAAAGATGATTGTGCAGATGAATTCTTAAAAAGAAAAGAAAAAAATAATTAGTCGACATGTCCGCAAAAAAAGTGTGAAGTTTGGTCACCGCGCTATACGTGTTTCAAACAGCAGAGCAGTTTAACTAAATTAAAAGATATAAGAAAGTTGTTGAAAATCCTAGAAAACAAACAAACAAACGTGGATTCGCTGAGAGAAGGCAGCCACACATTTGTAAATTCGGCCAGAAAAACCCAAAATTTAGGGTCAATTTCTGATGTCTCTACGGAGGGGACCTTTTCTTTAATTTAAGTTTTCATGGACAATGTTATTTTTATTGTCAATTATACTCTTCTATGTTTAGAACTATCCTAGTTGTTTATGTGAGAATTTTTTTTTAAATCATAGTTCTCACATAAACAACGAGGATAGTTATAAACATAGAAGCGTCTAATTGACAATAGTATTAACACTGTCCATGAAAACTTTAATTAAAGAAACTATATTTTACGTATTATTTACATATATATTTTTTCTTATCTCATTCTAAAGTTAAAAATATTTCTCGCACCACAAAAAAGTTTTACACCCGAAAGGGGAGGTTTTTTTAACCATAAATTTCAGACTGACCCTAAGCGATTTTGGCAAACGCTTTCGTATTTAAATATTAATTCTAAACCGAGCTACTCAGCTCATAATATAGGAAATGCTGAGGTCTTCAATAATTTCTTTATAGATAGTGTCCCAGATACCACGGTTGCTGATGGAAATGTCTTATTGCAGTCATTTCAAGAAGGGTTGCATGTAGGCGTGCTTAATAGATTTTTTTTCACCGAAGTAACTGAACGACAAGTTGAGCAGATTATTTTACGGATCAAAAGCAATGCCAAGGGGGTGGATGGCTTTGAGATAAAGATGCTGAGTCTTTTTATTCCCTGCCTTATACCTCGCATTACTTTCATAATGAATCAATGTATTCTGACAAAAAAGTTTCCAACTATCTGGAAGCATGCCAGTGTAATACCTGTTCAAAAAATCAGCAAACCGAATTCTACTTCTGATTTCCACTTCCAGGTAATACCTACCACGCAGTCTGGATTTCGCTCTGACCACATTAACGTTACTGCCCTGTTGAATGTGTCGGACGACTTGCTAAGAGCTCAAGATAGTTCGAAAAATAGTTGTTTAATTCTCTTGGATTATAGCAAGGCATTCGATACGCTGGATCATGGTTTATTACTAAAGAAACTGCGATATTTTGGCTTGGGTCCCGAGGCAATTCAATTTATGAATAGTTATTTAAACGGAAGAAGTCAGAGGGTGGTTTTGGGTGCTGAAGCCTCTAACTTTCGGGCAGTCAGTAGGGGTGTACCGCAAGGGAGCATTCTGAGTCCCTCGTTGTTTTCTGTGTACACTGCTGACTTTTCATCTCGTCTGAATTATTGTCTCTCTCATCAATATGCCGACGACGCACGTGCAATTTTATTGCTCATTTGCAAAGGAAGATCTGCAAACAGTATGCGGTCACATTAATAATGACTTGGAAATCATTTCTAAAGTTTCTTTGGCACATGGTCTACTTCTAAACAATAATAAAACCAAGCTTCTAATATTTGGTCGTGATAGAGAATCTATTGAGAATAATATTAATTTCTGTCTCTACCTGAATAATGTTAAACTAACTGCTACCAATGTTTGCAAGAACCTTGGGCTTTTAGTGGATACTAGTCTGCGATTTGATGACCACGTCGCCTCTTTGATTCAAAAATCACTTGCTAACTTGAAACTTCTTTATATTTACAGGGATATTCTTTCGACCAATGTAAGATTAAGATTGTGTGACAGCCTTACTCTGTCACATTTGGGTTATGCCGATGTAGTCTATCGGTTTTTTCTCACGCAAAGAAATAAAACCATCCTTCAAAGAATTCAAAACTTCTGCTTTAGATTTTCATACGGACTTCGTAAGTTTGACCACATATCAGATCATTTTGAGAGATCCAAATGGCTAAATCTTTCCGAAAGGTATGAACTACGTCTCGCATGTTTAGTGTTTAAAACTGAGTTGTCCAAAGAGCCCACGTATCTTCTTGATAGGTTGTCAAAGGGTTTAAATGTCCATAATATCATTACACGCCATCGAGGTCTGTATCAGATTCCCAGGCACAGCACCGCTGCTTTTCAGCGTTCATTCACGTATAACGCACCTAAGGTATATAATGCGATACCCCATAGCATCAAGGCAAGCCCGTCCGTAGATTCGTTTAAGTCAAAACTTAAAAAATATTTAATCTCTCAAAGATAACATAGAGTCCTCAGTTGCTACATATTTTTAGGCGTGTCAAGCTACATTATAGTATATCACTATATAGTTTTATTTTAATTTTTATTATTACTAGTACGTTGGCATATAAATTACAAGGTTTTCATTTAAGCCTATTTTCAAGGTGGTTAGATATGAACAGCCATGCTGGATCTCGCCACCATTTCAATTGTTAATTGTATCTTATTTCTTGTAACCAATAAAAAGACTTTTTAATTTGATTTGATTTGAAAGGTACGATTTTTATTGTCTTCTGTCTCACCACCTCATTTAATTGTAAATAACCAGACGTTTAGTGGTATTTTCTAATAACAATAAGTAATAACCAATTTAACTTATATATGTATTTTAAATAATTTATGCTAATTGCTAGGGTCCGAAAAGTTTTTAAAAATGTCCCAATTTTAACTGCACTCACTTTACAATCACTTTACAAGTAAGTTTAGCTTACAGATTTTTTTTTTATTTTCTATCAACCCTATATTGTAGCCTTGAAGGAAATAAAGATTTCCGAAAGCTCGGCATAGTAAAAAAGAGTCTTCTTTTAACCAGCTCTTATACAGAATCTTTCCTTTTATTAGGAATAGTGAAGTGTGATCCAATTTAGTTCACTTTATAGTCAATTAGTAACACATATATACTGTATGTTTAAACATTTTTATTATGCGCCATTTTGTTGGATTCCTACCAATATTTTACCAAGTTTATCTATGCCACACTTGATTTCTGGGCATAATTTAAAATAATTCAATAAGTAGTTTTTACATTTACACACCTCGCCATTTTGTTACGTCATTTTGAATTCGTATTAGTTTATGCCTATATTACATTTAATTCGATATGTAAGAATGTTATATTAAATGTAATAGGAATACAAATTTACCACCGCCGGTTATTTAGAACTCTATTCTGAGAAGCTACCAGACAAGCCGGGGCTTGCCATAAATCTAAGAAATTATGGAAGTTTTGAAAAACCAAAGCCAAAGGATTATTATCAGAACGACAATGATGATATCGTGATAATATTATTAAATAACTTTTCAATGTAAATCCTGAGTTAGCCATGACTGCGGTTACAGCTACTAACTTTTAGATACTTACTACTATTTACATGATAACTAAATAACAGAATAACTACTTTAAACTACGATATTAAGCCAAATTAGAAAAAATGACGGCCATTTTTATTAATGCAATTTTCACATTTTTTTAAAACAGTTCTAGTTGCCTTGTTTCTTTTTATATTATTTAAGATGTCCCCAATTTTCTCCTCTAATTATTCTATAGTTGAAAGGGGCTCAAACTCTTACACTTCATTTTTAACACATCCCCACAGATAAAAATCAAGGGGTGTAATTTCCGGAGACCTAGCTGGCCAATTTGCAAGACGTCGGTTTGCAATAACTTTGTCGTTAAACAATTGTGTTAAAAAATTTTGATCTTCCCAAATATTATGTGCTGGGCACCCGTTCTGCTGCTTTCACGGCCGGTAATATCTGCCCTTCCAAAAGATTTAAATACCTTTGGCCTGTTAGTGTATGGTTATAAATAACTGGTTCTATAATGTGATTATCTAAAAAAAATTATACCATTTGACTTTAGAATAAGTTTGCCTGGGGGATTAACTTAGCGCACAGGGTTTTGTTGTTTTGTTGTGATATAAGAACATGTTGAATATAACATTTATTTGGTTTTACCGGAATCATAAAAATCTCACAAAATAATAAACAAAAAACAATTGGAAAGTAAAAACTGAGCATCGACTTTGTTATTTTAATTGGAAAACCCTGTATAATATTATTTTTAGCAGTACAGTGTCCTTATATCCTTTGACGTGATTAGGTTGTTTTTGTGGGTTCAAGACAACAAATGAAACCTTCTTTTATTTAAAAAATTTACACCAGTAGTTCATCATGATGGCAAAACACATCAAACGATTAAATTATATTCTTTGCCACCTTTATATGAATCAACACTTGATTGTGAATTGTTATATGTATGTGTTTTACTATGGTTTTGTTTCAAAGATATATTTTAATCGTTTTATGTGTTTTGGTATTATGATGTTCTACTGGTGTAAATTTTCTACATTCATGAGAGAATCTTCTTTCTTGTTGGAATAGCCTTGCTGAAGACTTAATAAAGGTCAAAACGTCGGCATTTTCTAAATAAAAGGAGGTTTCATTTGTTGTCCCGAACACACAATAACAACCAACCACGTTAAATATCATTTTATTAAAGGTCCATCTTCTTGTCGATTATTAAATACCAAGTTTGATACATTTATCTTTAAAGATAACCATGATAATTGACAAAAATCCTTGAAAGCTTTCTCTTTCATCAATCCATAAAATCAATAGCATGACAGGGTTTTTATCAATTTTCTCGATTGTCTTTAAAGATAAAGCAAATCTAGTACTTGTACTTTTATATTCGGTAACAGGCGCTTTTAATGAAACAATAATATACAAGGCGTTCCATTTAAAATAACAAAGTTTATGCTCAATTTTTTACTTTTCAATTGTTTTTTGTTTATTTTGTTGACAGATTCTTATAGTTTAGGTAAAACCAAACAATTTTTATGTTTAACATTTTCTCCTATCTTGAAGAATAAACTCTCTGGGTGGCTAAAAGAATATAGGAAAAAACTCTGTACATACCACACCATACATTAAATCAAAATCTTACTTGTAACCTACGTTGGGTCAAAAATGATGATTATGCCTGTTAAATACTCCGCAGTTGCTTAAAAACGTTTCGTCGGTCCAAATGATTTTCCTGCTGAAATTGGGTATTTCTTGACATTGCCTTACAAACCAGTTTAAAAATTCTAATCGCCTTAGGAATTCTATTTCTCCTAAACCTTGAATAATAATAGGCTTATACGAAGATTTTTTCTTCCTTTAAGGAATCTCTGAATGGTACTCCTTATCGTTGAATAAAGTGTTATACACCATAAAAAAGAAGAAAAATGTCCTTTTTAATGAAGAGAAAAAATAAAATGGTCGCCATAAGAAAAAAGAATTGGATGATGGTATCTCAGAACCAAAACGTCAGAATAAAAAACTGAATGCACGAATGCTTTGCGCGCAAAAAGTTGCCCAAATAATGAGTTTACAGATTTTAAAAATATTTTGAAATTTTTTACAGATTTTAAAAATATTTCGAAAATGCAACTATACAAAATATTCTAGACAAGTTTTTTCAAATTCGGGGTTTTATCAAATTTGTAAAAATGGTACACCAATGAGATACATGTTGTTAAAGTCAAAAACATTTCTTATTTAACAGAAAAAATCGGAATTTCCCTCGTTATGATTTTCTTTTATTAGGAATAGTGACCCAATTTAGTTCAGTACATAGTCATTTACTAACACATATATCCTGTCTTTTCATACATTTTTATTGGGTTTTTTGTTTCATCATATTAAATTCCGACCAATATTTTACCAGTTACTTTCTACCTATGCCACACTTGATATTTTTGGACATAATTTAAAATAAATTCAATAAGTAGTTATTACATTGACACACATCGCCATTTTGTTACATTATGTTGAATTCGTATCAGTTTATCACATAATTTTTTTACAAAATTTAAAGTCATTTGATTAAGATTTTTTTACGATGGTTTTTTAAAAATTTTATGTGGCCGCCATTTTGTTTCGCCATCTGAAATTCGTACGACAATTTTAGCAGGTTATCTCTATATCACACTTAATGCTTGCACAAAATTTGAAATTAAATTCATAAGTAGTTTTTTCATACTGATTTTTTAAATGTTTTATTATGTCGCCATTTTGTTTTGCAATCTTGAATTCATACCAAAATGTAAACATCCCTAGGCCGCATTTTTGTTCCGACATATTGGATTTTTGCCAAAATATTACGAGGTCATTCCCATACAACCACTAATTTTTGACTAAAATTTGAAGTCAATCTGGTAAGGAGTTTTTAATCTATTCCGCGAACTGACAGATAAAATATATTTTTTGGCATCTAGGGATGCTAAAACGTGAAGATATCTAAAACCTGAGGGGGTGATTTTTTGCACGATTACGAACCCTTTATTTGCCCACCATTTTGTTCCGCCATCTTGAATTAGAATTAGGATTTTACTAGTTGGTCCCTACACCATATTAAATTGAAATTAATCCCTTAAGTAGTTTTTTATCGGGCTGAATTTTTAAATATTGTATTAAGCCGCCATTTTATTCCGCCTTCTTGGATTTGTAACAAAATTTTATCAGTTGAGCCCAACATACTACTTAATTTTGTGCAAAATTTGAAATAATACCGCGAATAGATAGACCGACAAGCAGACAGACCGACGGAATTGAGAAAGTGGTTTTCGGCACCTAGTGACCTTGAAAGGTAAAGACCTGAAAAAAACTCAGAGGTTGATTTCTTCACGATTACAATACTTCCTAAGTAAAAACCTCAATAAGATCGAAATCAAAATAACAGATTTACATCATTTTAAAATTCCAACCAAAATCAGAGTGCCGCTTATTAATTGTGGACCAATATAGAAGTTGTTCTGATTAATCTTTGTAATAATCAGCCTAAGAAAAATAATTATGCATCAACGTAACAGCGTGATTCCATGTTTTTACCTCAAATATTGCAAATAAAAGGCAGTGAAAACGGGATAAATTAGTTGGAATGAGACAAAATGCAAAAATATGCTAGCCTGGAAAGAGCCATTAGTCTAATGAAAGGCTAATCTAGTTTAACGAGTAATACCTAATTCCAGAGAACCTTCATCACAATTCGACCTTCAGACAACGTCATGGTGTACGTTTGGTATTAACTGAAATGAATTCAATTAATTTAAATTGCACATGTCAACATATTTATATCGCTAATTATTTTGGTGTTGTCGGTTTAAGTTCCGTTTAAAGTTCTCTGTTGTCAACACCACTGAACCAGAATTTAAATTATAATTAAGCATGGATAACACCTCGCCATGCAAATATTATTATGTTCTTTGGAGGATTACATCCATATAAAATCCCATCTATATAAATCTAAGTTTTAGCTTTATTTTCAAACCATGGTACACTCCAAATTAAAAAAAAAATCGGTAAATTTTACTAGATCATTCCCCTATGACCCTTCATTTTTGACCAAAATTTGAAGTCAATCGGATAAGTAGTTTTTTAGCTATGCCACGACAGACAGACCGGGAGAAAATATGTTTTTCGGCATCTAGGGACCCAGAAACGTAAAGATCTGAAAAAAACCTCGGAAGGTGATTTTTTCACGATTACAATACTTCCCTTTATGATCCCTTTACGATTCTCCTTTTCCTACAAGTTCCCTCGTACAGAATTCCACTACTTATAATACAGAGTCTATATATGCATATAATTATTTGATAATAATTTTATAATATATTTCATGTTTTAAATTTATTATTGGTGTTATTATTATTTATTTTTTATAACATTATTTACGTTGTCTACAAATAATAAAGTATGTCCTTTGTTATTTTCCTCCATCAAAAGGTTTTATTCTAAAAATTGGAATTTTACTGGATATTTAAACATTTTAGGCCGCCATTTTGTGTTGCCGTACAGGATTCGCACTAAAAATTTACAAGTCTATCCTCACACATGATTTTTGTGCAAAATTTCGAAGAGTCAGTTGGATAAGTAGTTTTTTTGGAACTAAATTTTTAAACATTTTATCTGCCATAATGGGTTTATCAAAAATTGTATCCCTATCTCACATTTTTGTGTACGATCGAAAAGTTCGTACGAGATTGTTCCGCCTAATTAGATTTGTACCAAAATGTACCATTCCATGACCCTTAATTTTTGGTTAAAATTTGAAGTCAATTGGATAAGTAGTTTTTGAGCTATGTCGCGAACAGGTAGAATGACAGATTGACGGAAACGGGAGTCTGCCGGAGTCCAGGAACCCCAAAACGCAAAGATCTGCAAATCTGGGAAGGTGATTTTTCACGATTACAATAATTCTCTCTAACGGAGAAATTAGAAAATATGTATTTTTATGAACTTTAGAACGCTCCACTGAAGCCAATAGATTGCTTATCTATAATTGTGTTTGCAGCGCACGTTAACAGAATGAGCAAGTCATCAGCTGTACCCTAGAGAGTATTAAAATTTTATAAACAAAATTACCCAAATTATGTTTCCATCTGTTGATCATACGCAGCTACTTGAATTCGTTTATTCTATGAGAGGCACAATCACGCTTTATAGTGTCAAAATTTAGACAGCATGCATTACGTGCTACTTGAATCTTATTTTTATCTACATATTTTAGCAAAGAAAGTAAATAGAAGAACTAGAGATTCCACCAAGTCGACATTCGCACATTGATATCAAATTCATGATGATTAGACAATGTCCTTGGAGAAAGGTTGCATCGTATGGCATCTTTTCTTATTAAGTTACTTTTTCAAAACTTAGCCTAGGTAATAACTTTTTCCATTAACTATGAAAAATAGGCTTATTCGGAAATAGTCACGTGACTTGTGTTATGCGTTAAAACGTGTCATTCGCTTACAAAATTCGAAGACTTTTTTTTATCTATGAATAGATCACGGAAGCCGAAGGCCTAAGTACTAGGTACCGTGGTTGCTTTAAGCGAAGAAAGAGAAAGTTTATTGATGCGGGACTTAAAGGCTTGCAGAATAGAAGATGGAAGGGCCTTTGCTGCTAACACATTCTATAATTGGGACACTCTGGGAAAAAAGGCGCCAACAAATTGGGAGGTCCTTAGTCTTTGCAGTTCCCTGGCAGAAATGACTAAGGAAGGCATAATGGCAAATAATTCATCAAAACTGAATCCGTGTAAAACAGAGAGAGATCGCCCACAATTCGACGATGCTCTAGTGAAGTAAGGTTCCTTTTGATATTCAATCAATTCAATCAATCTTTAAATAGAGTCAAACATGTTAATGACCGAAGATAAGGCTGTTCTCCATATATGCGAGGAATACTCAAGGCTGGGTCTGATTTGCGAGGTGTAAACGAAAAAGGTAAACAGACACCAATCAAATTTTTTTGCGACTGCTGTGACAATTGAGATGATGTGAACAAGCCCTGGCTAAGGGAATCTTTGGCTTTCGCTTCAGACATCTGATTACTAATTTGAATGGTATGGGTATTAGGAGTTAAGATAGTAAACATGATTGTGTTTTAGTGGCATTAAACTGGACAAGGTTCTTTGCTCTCCATTCTACGGTTTTATTGACGTCCTCGGTTAGGGATAAAGTCATTACTCTACGGCTATCATCAATTTCAGTCTTAGAAACAGGTTTGGAAAAATTGTATGTTGGAGTGAAATGTAAAGGGTTTTCCAATATGAGCTACTCGATTTTGATTAAACATAAAACACACTGAAATGTATCTTTTTTACAAACCTTTATTTTAATGAATAGTATACATATTTACAATTATGTATGAAAAACACACATAACTTCTTTGGTAGGATATGACCCTTTTGTTAAAATTTTGAATAACATCCGTGCACATTCGCAGATTATCCGTCGAATCTCATCTTTCTGTTCTTAGATCGTCTGCGGATTGTTGGCGTACAGTTTATTTGTAACATGACCCCAAAAAAAGCAGTCCAGTGGCATCAAGTTAGATCTAGGAGGCCAATTAACATCACCATTTCTTGAAATGATTCTGTCTCTGAATTGTCGTCTTATTAACACCATCGTTTCGTTGCTGGTATGGCATATTGCACAATCTTGTTAAAACCACTTATCTTGCAAATCCATATGAATTAATTCTGGCCATTAAAAGTCCGTTATCATGGATCGATAGCGTTCACCACTTACGGTCAGCGCTTGGCCGTTATTACAACCTAAAAAGCACACCAGACAGTAACGCGTTGTGAATGCAGTGGCTTTTCATGAATATATCGTGGATTGTCACTAACTCAAATGCGACAGTTTTGCTTGTTGACATACGATATCTTTTCGTAAAATTCGCCACATGGTGGTCTGGCTGAGGTTTAGTTCCCAATATTTTCGACTGATCGGCTTGGATGAGGACGAACAGGTTCCTTAACATTCTCTACACACCCAGTTTCTTCAAATTTACGTACCACACTACGAATTGTTTTCTCTGTTGAACGGTTATGCGGACCGAAAAAATCACGAAGTCCCCGAAATGTGTTTATTACAGATTGTCCAATTTGGTAATAAGTTTTTACAATATAAACACGTTGTTATACAGTATATCGCTCCATGACTTAAATTGTAGTGCAATCTAGATAAGTAATATAAATAACAAAGACCGAACATTGTTGCCACATTTAAAATAAAACCGGAAAATGTCCGATAAGTACTGTTGGAAAACCCGCTAATTTCATCAGCATAGCTGTGAATAGGATTGCTGGCAGAAAACAGTAGATCATTGATGTGCAGTAGGAATAGGCAACACCGAACTCTGTGGAACGCCTGCGTTGATTTTGTGAATTCAGATGATGAACCTTCAACCACTACAGAAATACTTCTGTTGGAAATAAAACTGGCAATCATGTACAAACTTTTGAAGAAAGAGCAAATATTCAGGAAGTTTTTTAAGAAGTGCGTCATGCCATGGATATATCGAGGGCAATAATTTGGGATTCTCTATGGAATTTGGTGGACTTGTTCCAGTTAAGGACAGTTAAGTTAGGACTTAATTGCATGTCGTTGATAAGTTTATACCTTTCAAGGTATTTTAAAAAGATAGTATTAATATATTTCTCAATTGCTTTACTCATAATTGGAAATAGAGATATGGGTCTGTAATTAGATGGAAGAGTTTTGGACCCCTTTTTGGAACAGGCTGTACACGAGCAGATTTCCAGCTTTTAGGAAACATGCCTTTGTCATAGGATAGTTGTAATAACATGGTAAGGATAAGGGCCAATTCAGCATTTTTTTTAGGAATAAAAAGTTCAGCTTTTGCTTTAGACGTGGAGACGACCTCATCACTTTTTTGCACAAGTACTTTACATTTTATGCATGTGTTGAAGACAATTTTGGCTTCCAAAATTATGCGATTGTAATGATTTCGTGTCTCGTTTTTAACCTGTTGATTTTCTGAAGTAGGGTTCTTACGTACATTGTTATGAGTAAAGATTTTATTTAGTTCGGTATTACCGCAGGATTTTGAAAAACAAAGTTTATTGATGGGGAGCTTTGAAGTCTTAATAGGATGGCAAAAAGGTTTCTATATCTAATTGGATTACAAACTTCGGAAAGATCGCTAGAAGAGAAACAAACAACATTCTAAACGGAATTACAGTACCAAATAGACGAGGTGGCATGGATTCTACAATTTCCTGTTATATGGGACAGGAAAACAGTAATTACACCGGGACAGAGAAACACAGGGAGCAGAAAGAGAAAATTGTTAGAGCTTTGCTAAAATATGAAGAAGTTTTATTAAGAAAAGTTGTTTATTATCTAGTTCTACGTAAATATGTTATACAGAGTGTTATGTAAGCCCCTGTCATTTAAAAAAAATCTTGCAGGCAAATTCTTATAAAATGGGATAATTTATGATGACGTTTTTTATTGGAGGCTTGTCAAAAGTTGTTGGCCACCATTATGTTAAAACAATCTTTTTTGCGTATTATTTACTTTAAACTAACTCTTATGTTACGTCAAACATCAAAATATTATATCTATTTATCGAAATGGTTTTTAGCAGTTTAAAACCCTCAAAATGATTTTCCCTTGCACGGGACCTTTCTTCAAAATCACCACCCCCAATATTGGTTTAATTTTTAGAGATACAAACAGTTAAATATAATAGTTGTAGGGTTTATTACATAATTTATAGAAAATTAGTATTTATGTATACAGGATTTCTCAAAAATGTGTAGCAGACCCAACACACATTTTTTAAATGCAACATTCTCTATATTATACGTCCGTCAAATGGGCCTATTGATGCTGATTATAAATATACTTTCGTTTGATACCTTTACCTTTAAAAACACTCGAGAAATTAAGAAAAACCCTGCTATAAGAGACAATATTTTAAAGAGAGACGAAGAATTTTCTATTACGTAGTGGCCTCAATTAATACGCTACTTCACATGACAAGGATTTTTCTTTTCTCGAACTTCTCGGGTGTTCCCTTTTTAAAAATGTTGGGTCTAGTATATATTTTTTAGACATCTTGTATATATAAAAACTAATTTTTAAATTAAGTAGGTAATAAACTCTACAACTTTCATATTTCACATTTTGTTAAAATGGCCCGAGCAACATGGTAAAATTGAGTGATTTGAGTTTAAAAATGAACGAAATTTGACATGACCGAAAAAGACTACTATTATTTAATTTTACGTAAAAACTAAGGAATCCTAATCTTTTGGCGTTTGAGGTGATCTGGGAATTAGTATAAATTAAAAAAATATGCAAAACAGATTTTTTTTTAAATCCAATGATGGTTCTTATTTTTTGACACGCCTCTATTGTACATTGCCATGCTAAAACATGTATAAGTATTTCTCTCGATCATATCTACCTGAAGTAAGAAAGTAAGAAACAATTGTTTAAAGAAGCTGAAAAAATGCCTTAAGAAGCTGAAAGAAAACATGTTTAGAAAAATGTATTTTTTTTGAGAAACAGCCTACATATATCAAGAACCTAAAGGAATTTGAAAAATAGCTGGAAAATAGTTTTTTAGATTATCTAGCTAGAAAAAGGCAACAAAATATCTTATTTTCTAACATCTGTCGTTTAAGAACATTTTTAGAAAATGACAAAGTTTTACATAACACTTTGTATAACAGATTTTTTGTAGAACTCTAAATGTTCTCTATGTCATAAAGTCTCTTTCTAGCCCTAGGCAATACCAAAAACCTCAATATCTCAATTCTTATTTAAAATTTTGAAACTAGAATTTCGTCTAAAGTTCTTCTGTCCAGTGGTTTATTTGTATGTTAATGGATTGGACAACCTTTGTCTCTTTATCAACATAATGTTTTATTACTTATCTATACTCAAAGTGTATTGTTAGATATATTACGCAACTATTAGTTTCTCAATATAACTATTAAATAATTGCCTTTATTCATTTCAGGCTGAAGACTTAATAGATGACTTATTGTCACTGGAATCAAGCTCGCTGGCGTCAGACAGCTTCAAAACGTCAGACAGTTCCTTAGCCAATGACATTAATATTAAGAACGAGCCATTTTTACTTAGTGAAGCAGAACTTCATGCGATGGCAAAAGACAGACAGAAAAAAGACAATCATAATATGAGTAAGTGACTTTTGATAGTGATACACATTCAGATGAAGATATAAACTTCAGATCTACGACATAGCATCAGTCATATTTAAAATATTACCATCTGTACTGAATTAGCTCTAAATGAAAAAAAATTACAGGTATTTTGGTTTTATTTTATTTTAATAAATGAAACGAAATTATCTACATGCCATACGAGTAAAAACAGATAGGAATTAAACAAATATTTAAAAATCAATAGTCTATAAATCTGAAATATTTTAAAAACGTAGAAAAGCTGTAAACAAAGCTTCAAAAGCTCTCAAAATTGCAATTTCAATATCAGATTAAATACAATTTGCCTCACTTAACACTGGTATCGCATTTTCTATGTTAAATCAATCCCTAATTTAATTTATAAATTTTATGCTGGAAAAATTACTTAAAATATATAAATACAACAAATATATCGGGTGTCAATTTGAAAACGAACAGCATTTAATATTTCTTTAACTGGTGACACTATGAAAATATGGTGAAACACTTCAATTTGCATATCAAAGGGGGCAACTGTTTAGGTATTTGTTGTTGTATTACATTCAATCCCCTGACACCCAGGGCAACTAACCCTAAAATTTTAAATAGAAAGGACACTTTACCGAATATTATTGACAAAAAAAATGTACGCCACCGACCTTTTTAAAAATTTGATTTCTTTTTCGGATTAAACAACTAAAAATACAACATTTTTTCTCTTGAATTGTTTTCGTATATTGCTTCGTTTTCGAGAAAAAAATAGAAACAAATTTATTGCGTGTATCTGGGCAACAAATCATAGAAATTGTTACTTGTAAAAAAAATTTATTTCTATTTTTTGTGTGTTCCTGCATCCTGATGTCTCTGCATTAAAATGGTTTTTATTTTTTCTATCGAAAGCGAAGCAACTTGTATCTAAACAAATCATCAAAGGTATAGCGGCACTAGGTTGACATTACATTTGACATAGCAACCAAAAGTCTTGTCAAAAATTATTATATTAAATAAGAGTTCTAGAGTATTTGAGTTTCGAAAATGCAGGAATATTAATTTGAAGAAATTGCCGACATGCTTTTTATGTGAGGTAGAGCTAACGGTTGGGCTCTAGAAGCGCGCAGATTATATCACGAAGCCTTTCCACTTCTTTCCGATAAATTATTTAGTACCCTCAAATGTTGAGAGAAATTGGTACTTTGACGCCAAAGTAATTGTGGAAGAAACCGTACCACACGGACTCTGGAAGCAGAAGAAATGGTTCTTCAGACGGTTGAAGTAAATCCCGATATTAACAACAGAAGAGAACAAGAGAATATTCCTAAAAGCACTGTATGGGAAATTTTACTTGAACATATCATTTACAAAGAGTTTGATCGTAGAGTAGTATTTTGCCAATGGATGCAGATATATATATATATATATATATATATATATATATATATATATATATATATTTATCAAATATCATCAAAGCCTTTGCTTTATCGATAAAGTGTCGGTGGCAAAAGATGCAGGATTTACGCGCAAAGGCGTTATTAATTTTCATAACAACCATGGGTGGACCGACGAAAATTCCCATGAGATTTTTGAAAGTCGATTTCAAGATAAGTTTTTTATTAACGTTTGGGCAGGTATTTTGGGAGATAGACTAATAGGACCGTATGTTATGCTTTAGCGTTTAAACGGGCCGGCATATTTAAATTTTTTGGTAAATAGTTTGCCGGCTTTACTGAATCGAATTAAGGGAAGAAGTATTTTTCATGCGTGATGGTGTTCTAGCCCATTTCAGTGCGTTAGTTCGTGAGTATTTAAATGCAACTTATCCAGACCGATGGATCGAGCGGGGTGTCCCCATTGCGTGGCCACCTCGTTCACCGGATTGAGACTGTATTGAGATGAATGGAAGATACTTCGAACATTTATTATAACCTTTTTTCATTTTTATTAAAATTCAATAATATTATAACCTAGTGCCGCTATAAACCTCCTGTAATGTTTCTAGTTAATACACTATTTAAAAGTATACAAAAAAACATGTTTAAAACTTAAATGTGTTTTGTCCTAGTCCGTTTAATATAAAGCTAGTTTTAAGCACATACTCCAATAAGAAAACATAATTATACAGAGAATACATCAAGGTAATATAATTAACTATAATATTAGATAGTAACAAAATAATTTTTGTTTTAAACATAATCCTCACCTTGGTGATTAAAACAAAAAACTGTTTTAAACTGTTTAACACACATGTTTTGTTTAAAAATAAAAAAACATTTTTTTTCCAACCCTGCAAACAAACAACTTTGAGATTTTGGAAAATACTTAGAATAAAAATATCTCCGTCATCAAGTGAGACATGACCAAGATATCAGTACATGATAAAAGAACATAAGTGGCGTCATTACACTCTGATTATTAACCTATTAAAAACTGATAGCTTTCTTATTTAAGTGTTTAAGATGCGGATAAACAGTACTACTCGTTTGTATAGTTTTGAGCTTTCTTATTATCATTCATCATTTAAGCGGAGTGCCGCCTTTTGTCTGCAATGCTTTTGATTAAATATATGCGTAGCTGATTCAGCTGATGGCAGGTATTAGATAAAATAGGAGTAGTTTAATATACATTTTAACAAAATCATTCAGTTTTACATTTGCATTAAACTAAGGAAAATTCTTTCTAATGCCAAAATGTGCTAACTCAAAATTCTCCCCTCATTAAAAGGATATCGCGCAGAATAACACTAAATCAATTTTCAACGTCTTATATATCGTCGAACAAAAAATGTTTCAAGTAAAAGTATGTTGTTTTTTCGCTTAGATTATCGAAGGATCAGTTCAGTCAACTAGTTGAAAGACGAGTACAACTAGCGCCAAAACTTAAAACAAATCCACAACAGAGTCACCAGCATTAAGTTTTGGCGCTAGTTGTACTCGTCTCTCAACAATATATATATATATATATATATATATATATATATATATATATATATATATATATATATATATATATATATATATATATATATATATATATATATACGTATATATATATATATATATATATATATATATATATATATATATATATATATATATATATATATATATATATATATATATATATATATATATATATATATATATATATATATATATATATATATATATATATATATATATATATATATATATATATATATATATATATATATATATATATATATATATATATATATATATATATATATATATATATATATATATTACATATATATATTTTGTTAGTTATTTTGTTGGGCATACTCAATGAGACGGGTCTCTCATTATAATGGGCTTTCTCAAGATATTTATTTTCTACAATAAAAACATGTATAGTTAGTATTTAAATTTTAAAATGGTCAAAACATCACTCAAAAAAAACAATTATAGAAAATTGGCATTTACACTTTTGTGTCGTTGTTACGCCCCCTAAAGGCCACCTTTCCAACTTGAAAATAATTTACAGCGATTTCTCTTGGCCAATTTACCTATAAATATTGTTTCCCTTAAGTTCTGTCATTAACGGTTCCCGAGCTACAGCTGACGTCCTCCATTATTGGACCAACTTGTACAAGGTACAGCTTGTTAAAAAAGTACTACGAATAGATTTACTATTTCTGTCGTAATATTTCCTTTAGTGGTAACATACCAAATTACAATCACCATAAAAGGTCCTTTGAAGTTACAGATGTTTATTTCAAAAACATTTAAACACCCCCGCCAACTTATTTTTAGAGATAGGGTAAAGTGTTTTACAAAAGAGACTCGAATTTATCTCAGCCTTAAAGAGCATATATTTTATTGTTATCATAATACAGCGGAATTCCGTGAAACTCCACTTTTTTAAATTCAACATGGCAGTTACGTCCCCTAGCGGCTATCATAGAAACCCATGATTTCCCTTTGGCTATTTTGGTTTAATTCTTTAGCGCAATCTCTACAATGAGTAGTTTCCGAGATACAGGACCTTGTACGCTTATTTGGCCACCCTGTACAATGCCAATCAATATCATCAATAAAACCCATTTAATTTATAAGAATGTATTAAAGTCCACCTACATTATTTAATGATCTTTTAATTATTATGACGTTTCACACTAATTTTCTTAATTCTCATACTCTACAAAACGTGGCTCAAATATCTTTTGATAAGATAACCCCATTTAAATTTAATAACAACATGTTCAAATAAATGAATTGTTTTATTAAGAGGTGTGCTTTTTAAATATATTTTTCATTTTATGTTCAAAGTAGAACGTGAATACACAGGGGGCTTAAGGCATGCAGTTATTGATATTAACAAACAAATATTAAGCTTATATGCACATACGTATACATACAATTTAATTATGTATACGTTCGAGTAATTACTTCAACACCCACAGCGTTCAAATTGACTTAACATAATTGCTTTCGTTCTTTGCGTATTTTTGACAACCTGAGGGCTATATTCATTCGGAAACTCCAAATAGGACTCTAAGGCCTGTTGGGAGTGTGATACATTAAGGGGGAACAGCACGCAGTATTGTGGGTCATTTGCAAGCCTTCCGCCGCTGCCATATTATGTTAAAGCTGTAAGAGATATTTATTATATGTGATTTAATAGGGAAATATGTATAGTTGGGCGCTACATTCGAATTTTTATGAAAAAAAAACGCAAATGCAGTCGCATATATTTTTTTCCACAAAATGTCTCTGTACCGCCTTGCACTGGTATTTCGTCTACATAACTGCAACATTTCAAATGTTGAATCGTACTAACCTCTTTGTATTTCTGCAGCGCGTAAATCATTTTGAACCCATTTTTTACCGAAATGTAATTTAAATTGCCTATACATAGCACAATGTTTTAAAGTCGGACATGTAGGAAGTTTTTTTAATACGTAGGTACCTTTTCATCTTATTTTGAGCTTGACTAGACCTTGTCGCTGATTTTTCGTTGTTTATCTGCAGTTCTCCCTTCCGAAAATCATCCTTAATAAGAAAATAATGCACATTCTTAAACAGACCCTTATTTTCAAACAAAATTAGTGCACTTTAGTATTTCTCAACCCTCTGATTACTGAACTAACAGACCATCTATTAGATTTGAAGAACACATAAACTATTTCATATTAAAATTCTCGAAATTCTGAAATTTTCACCTCGTCACTCCTGGGGCAATACATGTCACCCATTTACCTTATTCCCTTTCCTACTCAAAAGCTCCCCCCTCTGTTTTGAAAACTTATTGGTAAAATAATGTCAATCTTTTGTTTACCAGCGAATTAAAATATTTATTACCATTCTTATGTGTTATTATTACTACCAAAAATATTTATTAATAATGAGTTTTTACAAAGATTATTGAAACCCTCCCCACCTTTTTATTTAAAGATTTCTATTATTATATTTATTTATAGTTATTGCCCACAGGTTGTCCTTGTATGGAAGGTCAGTTAACTTCACACACCACCACTTCTGTTCAGCCAGTTCTTCGGGCTATCTTCCCGCAAGGACTTGCTTTGGTTTCTCATAGTTCTAATTTTGTTTGAACTCCACTTGAAATATATGCTAGGGTTTGTAACAATGTACAGGATGTCCCATTATGGAGACTTTTGCGGGGTATTTCCGTTATTTTTATAGATAGAAAGTTGAGGTTTTCGCGACAGTATGCTACTTTTTCGTAAATCTAAAGATGCCGTTAGCAAAATTTACATATGCCTTTTAGTTTTTAAGATACAGGGCTAAATTGAAAATGTTGCATTTTCAGGCACCTGTATCAACTATCAGATAACTTATCGAAAACGTGAAAACTGTCTCTTATATAACTTTTCCCGTAGAACTCCCGTAGCACCACACTGTCACGAAAGCCGGAACTTTCTATGTATAAAAATATCGGAGATACTTCTCAAAAGTACCCAAAATGGGACACCCTGTACTTATTTTTGTCATTACTCGCCAATTGTTTGAAAGCTACTTTTTATTGTTAAATTTCTCGACTTTCTCAATTTACTCATACAGTCTTTGTTTCTTGTTTTGAGTCAGACCCGTTATTAGTGTCTTTTTTTTTGCTTAAACAGTAAAAGACATCTAGGAGTCTGACATCCAAACATTTATGTAGCTTCTCACAATTGTTATAGTTTATTGACATTACACAAGTTTTTGCACCTTTTCAATCTATTACCTCCAATGTATTTACTTATTATTACTTAATAGGCCTCTTCGGCCAAAGTTGCCAAGTCAGTCTTCGGCGGCTTGTGTTTGAACAGTTTCTTTCTCTCACTATAACGTCACACCGGAGTTTCCAATCAGATTTGTAATCAATTCCTCTTGGTTGTTTTCCTGTTTTCACCAGTATACAGTTTAATCTATATTCTAGTTTCTATTCTGGTTACACTCATTAAGATAACTTGCCGAATTTGAGTAATTCGCCTATAATACATAAGGATTTCAATATTATTATAACTTTTTCTTTACAGTTGTAGTTGTTTTAATTCCATATAAATCTGGCAACCCCATCGACTGTCAGTTTTCTTTTTGCTTTCTGTTAAAGAGATTCTCCTCTTTCTCTCATGCCTTCATGAACAATGGCTGCTTTTTAAGCAATAAATTTAAACAAATTTTTAAAATGTAATTTGGAGTTCGTAAGCTTTTGTTTTGTCTTTGTTACATGTAAAAAGTTTTTAGTACCATGTATCTTCCTACCTGTTCACTGACGTGTAAGCATATCGTTTGAATCAACCTTTTTCTTTTCTTTCCGGCTTGTTGGCCTTGTTCATCATCTTTATAATTGAAGGATTTTATTACTCGATGTACTTATTTGTAGGTAGAATACCCAATATTCCCTATAGTCTTTTATTCTCTGTCTCAAAAGTTGGAATTTCATAATTGTTTTGTCCTGAAATCATCTTGAAATAAATACATTTCCAACAAAAAAACCTTTTTTTAAAGGCGGTCACCTCTATCCGTTTATGAAATATAACTAGTATTATAGGAATTTTAAACAATTCGTAAAAATATAATATTTATATATTATTTCATGCTGCATTTGTCTGGACTATCAATTTTATTTTATTTCATTGAAGCGATTTATTTTAAAAATATGAATTTTAATTGGGAATTGTGTGGTAGTCCATATAAACTGTAGTAAATCTTTATATAAATAAATATTTACCATTAATCAAAATTCAGTACAGTTCGTTTTATTCCTGTTAAATTTACAAGAACTAAATCCAGATAAACCTATGTATATATTATTTACCTAACATAATTGGATATACTTATTTGCCAGAAGTAAATAAACATATTTTAAACATTAACAATAAATATCGAATCATCATGTTACAAACATACAATCTTTACATGGTAAGGCATTTCTAACCGCCCGTGCATCCTAAAATTCGCATTGAATTTTAAGCGGCGCCGCGACGGAAGTTTTGGGTAAAAACGATTTTACAGATTTTTTTATAAATGTACTATAATTGACGCATTTTCAAAGGTAAATACCTAGTAAAAAATACCTTTTATGTTGAAAAAATAATTTCATTAATTTTCGATAATCGGTTTCTTGGTAACAGTTAAAAGCTGTTATTGTTCTACAAATTAAAGATGCCTATCTAAATGGAAGACATCAGGACCAGTCATCATACACTCAAACCGTGTAAACATAAATTATGTTGGTGTCCACTTATATTTACAGATCTTTATCGTTTTGACTTTTATTCTATAAAATGCGCAAAACGGTACTTGAATCCCATACCAGCACATATTTTTGATTGAATATAATTTCTTTTTTACTTAAATAAAATATAAAGTAAAATATTACTTCCCTCGTAAGAGGAGGGTATTGTAATCGTAATGAAATCACCCTATTTTTGAGATCTTTGGAGGTCCCTATATCCTGAAAAACGTGTTCTCTCATTTCCGTCTGTCTGTCGTTCTGTATGTGCGAGGCATAGATCAAAAACTACTTATCCGATTGATTTTAAATTTTGGACAAAAATCAAGGATCTTATGAAGATGGAATGAAAACATTTTAGTAAAAATACATGAAATGTAAAAAAATCATTACTCACCGAACTGACCTCAAATTTTGCATAAAAATAAAATGTGATATAAGAATAATTTGGCAAAATGTTTGTATAAGGCCATTATGGCACAACGAAATTGCTGCCTACTGAAACCAAAAAAACTACTTATCCACTTGGCTTTGAAATTCTTTATTGCAAAACAAAATGGCGGCCTAATAAAATGTTTAAATATTCGGTACAAGTCAATTTTCTGGAACTCTTTTTATGGAGGTAAATAATACATGACATAATTTAATTTTTAAAGAATTAGGAAAGAAAGTTACAAAAATTTAATAAAAATATAATAATAATAAAAATAATAATAGTTGTAAACAAATAAATTTAAAAAAATATTTGTCTAAATGTATTACCAAATAATTGTATATCATATTATATAAACTTCTTATATTATGTACGAAGTGCAATTCTGTACGAGGCATGTTGTTGGTAAAGTTGATAAAGCATGAAAAATTAAAAAGAATAATAATAGTAATAATAATAATAATAATAATAAAGGGAAACCTGTGGAGAGATACAACAAATGCTCAGAGAGAAAACAACAGAACTGGCTTTTCAACACCAATCAAAGACAGTTCCATCGGGTTATCAATAACACTAAAGATCAAACCAATACTGAGAAGATGCTGCCGATCAAAGAGCATTTGACCGAGTATTGGTCGAACATCTGGGAAAAACCAAAGGAGCATAACCGAAATGCTACATGGATACAATCTCAACGTGATCAGCTTCAAACACAACAAATGGAAATTGACTCTATCACCAAGGAGGAAATTAGCAGCTTTATTAAGGGAACGAGCAACTGGAAGTCGCCAGGAGTTGACACAATACCCCCGCATTTCTAATGCTAGGCACTACAACTATGCTACCCAGAAGCAATAAGACAGAAGACCCGTCCCAGTATAGGCCCATAACCTGTTTGACCACCATGTACAAGATCCTAACAGAATGCATTACAAATCGTATCTATCATCATATTGACAGTCACAACCTATTAGCCGAGGAACAGAAGGGATGCGTTCGAGACCATCAAGGATGCAAAAAACATCATCGATTCTGTGGTAATAAATAAATAAATAAATAAATGCTTTATTGTCAAAAAAATTTTACAATTTTGTGGACAAAGCTGTTGTAAAAAAAAAATAGTTTACAAACATCAAAATTAGGAAACAAAACAAAACAAAAACACATCATAAATATTATAGAAAAATAATATTTAAATCAAGAATTTAGAATATTAATATAATAGAATCCTAAAAGAAGTACATTAGAAATGTACTTTGTCAGTCGTACTATGTTATAAACATTTTCATAAATATAATGTAAAAAAAAATAAAAAAGCAAAGTAAAAAATAAAAAATAAAAAAGTACGAAACAATTAAAAAAATACATATACAAAATTCGGTAAAAATGGTTGGTAATGGCAACTATCACACTAGGGGTTCATAAGGATAAATTTATGTGTTGTAAAACTCGTTCACGGTGTAGAAGGCGCTTTCCAGTAAGAATGACCTCAAAGCCTTGCGAAATGAAGTCAGAGATATTATGGATTTGATGTTAAATGGCAGGTGATTATGCATTTTTTTTGCATTGTAGATTACTGATCTTTTAATTAACTCTGAGTGTGGGGTTGGAAGATAGAGATCGTGCTCAGTGTTTCTGAGAGGGTAGTTGTGAGAAGGTCTCTCTAATAGAGCAGGTGCATGCTCACGAATTAAGCAAACCGATTCCAAAATGAATAAGCAAGGAAGGGTTAGTATTTTATATCTTTTAAAGAAATCTCGGCAGTGAGTTCTACTGTTAAGTCTCAGTAGGTAACGAACAGCTCTTTTTTGTAGTATAAAAATTCGATCAAATTGAGTCGCACAACATGTACCCCAGAATGGAATAGCATATCTGAGGTGCGACTCAACAAGAGCAAAATAAACAGTTCTAGAGGTAGAAAAGCTAAGCTCCTCGGAAACAGATCTTAACGCAAAGCAAGCAGAACCCAACTTCCTTGATAAAGCGTCGATATGTGGATCCCATTTTAAAGAATCATCTACAAGAAGCCCTAGAAATTTTACAGAGTTTACGACATCAATAGTGGTGCCATTAAGGTCAAAAGGTTGCAGCGTGTTTTTATAAGACAAGACTTTCGTTTTAGAGATGTTCAAACATAGGAGATTAGAATCGCACCAGGATTTAATGGTGATTAGGTCATTAGATACAATCCTATGTAGGTCCGTGACATCTGGGTGGCTCCACGTAAAGCTGGTATCGTCCGTAAAGAGACATATTTTTCCACTAATGTTTAAATTAGCCATGTCGTTTATGAACAGAAGAAACAAGATAGGACCTAGTACCGAGCCTTGAGGCACTCCATATTCCATTGGCCTACAAGAAGACATCCTGTTGTCAACTTTCACAACTTGATTTCTGTTGCTAAGATATGACTTAAACCAATCGAGAGGAGCCCCTCTAAATCCATAGTACTGCAGCTTGTTAGTTAATATATTATGATTCACACAATCGAAAGCTTTGGAAAAATCACAGAAAATTGTTGCCGTAGCGTGATGGTTATTTAGGCTGGAGTAAACTCTATTAAGAAGGGAAAACATGGCATCGCTTGTGCATTTGTTACTTAAAAATCCAAATTGATGTTTTGTAAGTATTTCATATCTAGACAGAAATGATAAAAGCCTTTTTTTAACCAGTCTTTCGATGATCTTAGATAGCGTAGGGAGAAGTGCAATTGGGCGATAGTTCGAAGCTTCTTCTGAAACACCTCCTTTGTGAAGAGGTATGATTATTGCAGTTTTAAGGCAGCTTGGAAAAGTACTATTTTGGAAAGACATATTTATCAAAGCAGTCAGATGCTCTAGAGTGCACTCCGGCAGACTTGAAGGTACTTAAGTAGGCACAGATAAAACAACGCAACAAACCCTATGATCATCAATTTCCTGTCAGCTATCAAGCACCAGTGGAGAATGAACCTGAGGATCTATAATAGCGCTCAATCTCTTACCACTGATGAGATACACATCAATAGAGGCATTTACTAAGGAGACTAGTTAAGTCCACTTTGATTCTGCTTAGCGATGAACCCCCTCTCCACATTGCTCAACAATACAGAACACGGCTTCAAAATCAAAGCCAATAGAGACGATTCCCGAAACATATCCCACCTTCTGTATATAGATGATAATAAGCTCTTTGGTGGCAACCATAACCAAAAGCTTATTGACGTCACATACACCTTCTCGAAAGACATCCATATGGAATTTGAAATGGAAAAACCTAAAGCCTTAAACATCGAAAAACGCAAAGTCATTAATGGTGATGTAGCTCTACCCAATGGAAAAATAGTTCAAGCGATTAACCTAGGAGAGACCCACAAATACCTAGCGTGTCGAGACTCACCAGAACAACTTGTGATGAGGTTGCGAAAAACTATCGTTTTTGGATTTCTTCATTTAGACAGATAGGTTTGGCCCATGACCGCTGGCCAAGCGGACGCAAGGAAATTTTATCGTACGAAATATTCTTCAGCGTAACACGTGGGTCGGAGCCCCACAGTTGTTGTGTTGAATTTTTCTTTCCCATAGTAATAATAATTTAAGAATGTATTTAAAAAATAGAATTCCACTACACAAATGATTTTATGAATCCATATATTTGTTTGTTATTAACTAAAAAAAAATTAAATACATTACATTTTATAGAATTTGCAAAAGTTATTATTATAAGATAATTATATGCATATATAAACATCGTTATCCCTACAAGGGAAGTTCTGGGTAAAGGCGAATTTACCATTAATTTTTTTTAGTTGAACGTCGAAGGAGATTTAACATAAATGACCGAATCAAAGAATTAGGTACGCTCTTGCCGAAAACCAACGACCCCTATTACGAAATCGTAAGGGACGTACGGCCGAACAAGGGAACAATTCTAAAATCATCTGTCGAATATATAAAATGTCTCAAAAGCGAAGTTCACCGGCTTAAACAGACCGAAGCTAGACAGAAACAAATGGAACACATGAACAGGCGGCTACAGTTACGAGTTCAGGTAAGTCATATTACCTTTTACTATTTATTAATTCCCTCGTAAGAAGTATTGTGGACCCTGAAAAACATTTCCGTCGGTCTGTCTGTATGCGCAATAGCTCAAAAACTACTTATCCGATTTACTTCAAATTTGGCTCAATAATCCACAATGGCGGACAGTGTTAAAAAATATAATTAAAAAACTACTTATCCAAATGAGCTCAAATTTCGCACAAGAATTAACAGTGGTATAAGGATAAACTGATACAATTTTGGTGCTAAGCCATGATCGCCAAGTATGACAGAGCGATAAACTGGTAAAATTTTAGCGCGAATCTTGCATGTACAAACAACATAGCGACCGACTACACTGTTTAAGAATTCGGTAAAATTTTATTTCCTGGAATAAAACTTTTTTATGGAGGAAAAATAATAAATGACATAATTTGTTTTTAAAGACTATGTTAATAACGTTATAAAAAGTAAAAATAATACAAATTATTGAATTAAAAATAATAAATTGAAAAATGAAGAAAGATTTTTAGATAAAAGTACGATACAATATTTGTGTCACTATCAGTGCGTACGAGAAACAGGAAACATAATTCCAACCAACTAATATTACTAAAAATGTTCTGTTTGCCGCCATGAAATACATTAGGGGACCGTCTGGTCTGTAAAAACTTGATTCGTCATCACCGTGCATGTAGTTTCCATTAGTGTGTAAGTGGTCGAAAATTTAAAAAAATATAAGTGATTCTAATTAATTTGTTGTGATTTATTTATTCAAAAGCACTCTTTTTCTAATATGAAAAAATAGATACAACGGTGGCAGGAATTTAAAATCTTATACATTGACCTTCCTGGCTTTTCAAAAAGAAACTGCAAATATTAAAATATATATAACGCCAAAGTGTGTTGATTCCCTGGTATATAAGGCTTTTTTTGGTCTAAATTACTTGTACTTTTATTTAAATTATTTTTGTACCCAAGTACACAAACTTACCTTATAATAAAACTGTCGTATTATTACAATTTATAGAATATCTATAAACCTATTGCCAAATAAATATATTTATATATAAACTGTGTTACCTGTGAGTGGTGGAATTCGTTCCGAGTAAAAGCCAAGTTACCGATTTTTTTAAATTTATTTCTCTTCAAATTCATTTTGTATATATTTTCTACCGTTTTTTGATACATTTTTCTACTATGTTGTGTAACCGAAAGTCACCGTTCTCGCAAATAAGAATTTATAAGAATACATCTGTTTTATTTACTTATCTAACACTAATTCAGACTGAGACAAATATACATTTTTCAACTCAATACAATACAATACAATTTTTTTTCAGATCCAACATACATAGGTACATAAATACGTACATACAAACATTTTTTTGTCCTATTTAAATAAAACCACTGCTTCGATTCTCCCGTACACCATTTTTTAAATTTTGTCTGTATTTGTTGTTATTTTTGTTTTAATATTTTTACTATTTTTACATTTTTTTTAAGTTTATTTACATAATCTACAAAAAATGAATAATGCCATTTATTTATTCCTTCATAAAAAAAAAGGTCTTTATTCTACAAAATGGAATTTTACCGATTTTTAAACATTTAATTAGGCCAACACTATGTTTTTCCATAATAGAATTGACAAAATTGTACTAGTTTATTCTTGTTTCACATTTGATTTTTGTGCAAAATGTCAACTTAATTGCATAAATAATTTTTGATATTTTAAACAATTAATGAGACCGTCATTTTGTTTCACCATAATGGATCCAAAATGTTACCAGGTTATCTCCATGTCACATTTAATTTTTGTCCAAAATTTGAAATAAATTGAATTAGTAGTTTTTTAGTAACAACTTTTTTAACATTTTATTAGGCCGCTATTTTGTTCCACCAAATTGAATTTTTACCAAAATGTTACCATATCATTCCCATATTACCCTTAATTTTTGACCAAAATTTGAAAGAGACCAACAGATAGACAGAAAAACCAACGGAATTAAGATCTATATAAACTATATACGTAGTGCTAGGCAATGCAGAAAACCTCAACTCAATATCTTAATTCTTATTGAAAATATTAAAATTTGAATTTAGTCCAAAAATATTTTCATCTTTTATTTTCTTTTGTAAAAGAAGATGCCTTGTTCTTGTTGAAGGACATTTATAGATATTTTCTTACTAAAAACTGTTACATTAATCATGTTTTGAAAGAGTTTGCCCTCACAAGGTCAATCTACCCTATCTCAATTTCTTTAATTTTTTTTTCCTTGTTATTTTTCAATCTTCATAAAAATATTTTTTCTTTTTTGAGATTTTTACATTTAAATTGAGTTTAATATCAAGAAAATATGTGTCAGTATAAAAGTAACTACACACAGTGTACTCAGTATTGATCAAATTCCGGTTGAAAACACAAAAAAAGAAATATTAATTTATTTGACAATGTAATTAAATTTTTACAATAAAAATAAAATAATTGATAATTTAAAGTGACATTCAATTTAACGTAGATTCTAAAAATTAATAATTAGCCAAGCGCACTCCGTTTTAAAATAGTGCTAATCTTCTTAATTATCATTGTTATGGTGAAGGTTATTTCAAAATTACAAGTTTGCTCGTCCGGGGATCTTATTAGTATGGTAAATTTATCTGCTCGTTAGAAAATACACTTGCATCCGGAACAATCGTTTTAATTTTACACTATTAATACATAATCCTTCCTAATAATTATATTACAATGCAGGAACCGTGGGAATTGATTTAGAACTAATGCATATAAATTTTGAATGAACTGATATGTCCGTTTGACAGATATTGTGTTTAAATTCGATGACTTAATAAAACGACTTTATATGTTCAATTTTGTTAAACCACTCTGTATAATTAATTTAGCAAAATTTTTAAAACAAAGAAAGAATAATAAACCATTGGAATAGTTCCAGTAACAGAGCTAGGCTACTCCTTTGGTCAGTACCAAAACTATACTAACCCAATTTTGAAGTAAGTCACCCTAAAGACTTGTAATTAATAAATAAAAAACTGATAAATAGGTCTTTACCCGGAATTTCTGCGAAACTAATTCCTTCTCACACAGATAAAACAGTTTTTGTGTGTATATAGCGATTTAGTAATAACTTTTTGCATAATACAGAGGGTAAAAGTCAAATTACTGCAAGTGTTTTTGAGTAAAAGTACAAATAATTTATAGCAAAAAAAGTCTTATATAACAGGGAGTTAACACTTAATGGTTGCTCTGGCGTTACAGTTAGTTAAATTAGATCATTTTAAATTTTTATGGTCTAATTATTCCAAAAAACTTATATAATTATTATCGATTTATCTAGTATTTTTCAAAATTAGCAAACCAATGCTTTCCAACAAATCAAGTATTTTATAAGGCAAAGAGATAAATTTAAAAAAAATAGTTCCCTTGAATTTACGTTTTCTGTTTCTCGTACGCGTTGATACTGGCACTAATAATATTTTATCTTTCTTTTGTCTAGAAATCTTTCGCCATTAATTGTTAAAGATATCAACACATCCTTTGTAAAGGCATGTATTGTAATCGTGAAAAAAGTCACCCTCAGAGATTTTTTTGGATCTTTACGTTTCAGGATCTCCAGATGCCGAAAAACAAGTCTTCTTAATTCCGTCGGCCTGTCTGTATCTTCGCGAGATAGTTCAAAAAATCCGATTGACTTCAAATTTTGCTCAAAAATTAAGGGTCATATGGGGATGACCTGGTAACAATTTGGTAAAAATCCAATATAGCAAAACAAAATGGTGGCCTAGTGAAATGTTAAAAAATTATTACTAAAAAACTGCTAATCCTAAAAAAATTAAATATTATGAAAAAGTGGTACAATTTTGGTACGAATCCAAGATTTCGAAACAAAATGGCGCCTTTTTACCTCAAATTTTGCACAAGAATCAAGTGTTGTATAGAAATGAACTGGTAACATTTTGATGTGAAGCCAAGATAGCAAAACTAAATGGCGACCTAATAAAATATTAAAAATACTTATATCACTCAAGTGTGATATAGAGATAAATCGTAAAGTTATGGTACGAGTTCAGGATGGCGAAACAAAACGGCGGTAAAATAAAATATTTAAAAAATCAACGTAAAATATCTTCTTATTCCATTGACCTTCAGTTTTGCAAAAAAATAAATTTGATATAGGGATAAACTGGTATGAATTCAGCAAGACGGAACAAAATGGAGATGTGTGTCAATATAAAAACTACTTATTCAATTTACTTCAAATTATACCCAAAAATCAAGTGTGGCATAAGTAGAAACTGGTAAAATAAACCAAAATAAACTGAGTCACACATTTCTAATAAAAGAAACGATTCATAACGAGCAAAAATTTACCGATTTTTTTTACGTGTAGCAATTTAGAGAAAAACAACTTAAGCAGCAAGGAAGATTTATTCCGTGTTGCCGGATTTGACGTTCTGAAATTCTGAAGGGTCATTCAATAGTTAAATATATATTTTATATATATATATATATATATATATATATATATATATATTTGCAACCCTAAATGGTAATATTACTTAATAAAAAAAATTCGTTAGGCGCTTCATTTATAAACTTGAAAATTTGTTCTTTCTCCAATACACGAGATTTTTGTGGAATATTTCCTTCATTGTTTCAAATATGCACGAACTTTTGGATATTTGCCAACTTCCGTGGTAATTTTAATGTTAATAGTATTTTTTAGCATTGAGTAATGGCTCCATAGTGTTGATGATTTAATAGTTTTGACTAATTCTGATAAGTATGTGGGTACAACATTTGCAGAAAAGGATTGAATATTGTTCTTACTGCGCCGATTCATAAATTTATTGTACGTACTTTCATAAATTTCGTTTGACTTCTGAGGCACTAAAGAAGCACTGGCTGTTTTCGCTGCATCTATATCTGGTGGAGTACATATGTATATATCAGAGTCCATAATTATTACTTAAACAAATAATAAACTGATAACTGTACAAATTTACCAAATTAATTTGCAATGAACTTTTTCAAATGTATTTGTCAAACTGTTTATACAGTGTTTGTATCGGGACTTCGGCAATTCGTTACTATGATAACGATAAAAATTTCTAAAAGTAAATCCTACAAGAAATGCATTGTACTTCAGGCACCGGTGTTTAACAACAAACTTTAGCTACTGCGATCAATGTGTGAAATAGTATTTCAAGCACGATCGTAGAAAAAGTTCTTTTTGAGCTATGCCGCGCATGACAGACCGACAGAAATGGGAGACTTTGTTTTTCAAAAGGAGCCTAAAACGCAAAGAACGGGGTAGTTTTTTTTCACGACTACAATGCTTCCATTTTACGAGGGAACTAAAAAATCTGTAACTTTTAATTTATTAGTATCTCAACTCCTATAAGAGCTTTTAAACCCACTATATTAAATTATATGTCATTTTCTCTTCCATAGAGCCTTCTCAAGGTAATTTTTCTAGGTGGGCTTTGACAGCCAGCGCCATGTAATTATTTTCAACTGGTTAAGGGTTGTTAAGGGATTACGTTTTCCTCGTCTTGAAAAATCGAATCATGACGCACATTCCATCTGTTTGAGTGTTATTACAGTGTTTGAGCTAGGAAATTGTGTATTATTTAACTTTATTCCAATAGAACACCACAACAATTACAGTGTTAATTAAGGTAAATTTATCCTTACAAGCTCATCCCATTTTTATAAAAGCTACGAAATGTTCAAAATATAATTCGTACAAACATCCTTGGGGGAACTAATGTGTAGGTTATCTGCATGTATGGGTAACTAGCGTGATCAGTTTTCAATAGAAACAATATTTCATTGCCACAGTTACACGCAAATCTGCACAATTTTTTAAAACCAGGGATTTTCTCAATTAGTACCGCTACGATAACGAATCTAGTAAACCATTTTTGTTTGCATTTTGTTACGATTCGTCGGCATAAAATTTATTTTATTTAAAAACTAATTGACTTGTTCAAGTTATTCAGTTATCAAATTTTAATTTCAAATATACAATTTTAGTTAGCACAGAAAAAATTATACATACACTTATACGCTTGAAATTTTATTGAATCGACAAACATAATATTGGAACGGTCAGAGACATCTGGCGGGCAACAAGGCAAGTTCGTTTTTATAATCAATTGCATTTGGTTTTTTTTGTGAGATATTCTGTAATATTGATGCTGATTGTAGGAAATCTGTACTTGTCTGCTAATAGTTTTCTACAGTAGTTTTTGAGAGTAGAGTAGACAGCAAGAAATTGAATTATTGAACGCAAGTCTAATGCTTAAAAAAATCGGTAAATTGGTAAAATAATTTTTATATGTATTGTACTTATTAACAAATTACTACATGCTGAAGGAGGGATGTATATTGAGGGAAGTTTCGGATAAAATAAATTTACCGATTTTTTAAAATTTATTTTTCTATTATTATTTATTTTTTATAACTTTATTTGCATACTTTATAAAAACTTATGACATCATTTATTATTTTTATCCATAAAAAGAAGACGAAATTCAAGAAATGGAATTTTACCGAATATTTAAATATTTTATTAGGCCGCCATTTTGTTATGCTATACAAGATTTGCACTGGAATTTTACCAGTTTATCCATACTTCCCATGATTTTTGTACAACTTTGTACACTCGATTTCAAGTCAGTTGGATATGTAGTTTTTTGGTACTGATTTTCTAAACATTTCATAACGCGGCCATTTTGCTTTTATCAGTTTATCAGTGTTTTTATATCACGCTTGATTTTTATGCAAAATTGAGGTTGTTGAGGCTCATTCGATAAGTGGTTTCTAAATAATGATTTTTTTTTACATTTTGTGAGACTGCCATTTTGTTTTGCCTTATTTGATTTTTACTATTCCATCTCCTTATTGACTATTGATTTAACAATTTCTTTGGTAGGTATGAAGGGCATTGAATAGTGAAATAAAAAATCCATGTCCGCATTTAAAATAAGGAAAGTTGATGATGGTCTCTCGAATCCGAAACGTCAGATTGGAAAATTAACCTTGCCGTTTTGTAGAGGAGAAAAAGTGACAATGGAAAAGTGGAAATTTCTCTATAGAGATACTGGGGGGAGAAGTGGAGGCTGCAGTGCAATCGACACAGGAAAGATTGCAACTTTGTATTGACAATGACGGCCGGCATTTTGAGCATTTGAGAAAGTAGTTTTTAGTAATGTTAAATATATTGGTTGTAAGTTTATTGTTAGTTGTTAGTTCAATTCGTCGTTTTTTTGTTGTTTCACTGAAGCAAGGTAGAACAGAACAGTTTAATCTTTTTGCCCAAACTAAGTCCTGCCCTGCCTCGCTAAGCTTTAGCTATTTTATTGCGAAGGTTATGTGATTATGAGGCTGAGTTTTAGTATTTTTTGTTTTGTTCCTTTGTTAAGTTTTGTTCTTTACAGTTATGCAAGATTACTTTTTTGCCAGTTTTTTGGTTTTCCGAAAATTTTAGGATTAATTGAAATGAGAGATGAAAATAATTTCCACTTTGCCATTGTGACTTTTTCTCCCCTACAAAACGGCAAAGTTATTTGCCAATCCGACGTTTTGGACTCAAGAGACGATCATCAACTTTCTTGATTTAAATGAGGACCTGGATTTTTTATTTTATTATTCAATGCGCTTCATAACTACCAAATAAATTGTGATATAAAAGTAATAGCGTACTATTTATTTTTTTTGTAAAAATCAGCATTGTTTGGAGAATTCCAAAACAACGCCATCTAGTGACCACTAGCAGAGTCATTACGGAACAGTTTATGGTTCTACGAGTATAGGAAAAAAAGCATTTATTTTTCGACACCAAGTTGAGTAAAACCGCTTAATCCCAAACAGAGTTAACGACATTTGAAAGTAAAAATATTTGACCTTCCCCCACCACTTTATTTTTGAAAATAGACAAAAATAGTCTCAAGCAAAAAGTGCGCAAATGGTTGAAGAATACAATACTTATATTTTTAACATACCTCAAATTAGCATTTACTCTTTTGTGTTGCTGTTACGCCTCCTAGCGGGCGACTTTCGAACTTGAAAATAATTTACAGTGATTTCTGTTGGCCGATTTACCTATAAATATTTTTTTTCTTAAGTTCTACAATTAACGGTTCCCGAGTTACAGCCGACTTCCACTATTATTGTACCACCCTGTACCAATAGACCGACGGAAATAACATACGGAATATTAGTTATGATTCTACCATAATAATTAGCACAGCTATTTTAGCTGCAAAGCTTAGTTTCGTCAGCTGAACTAAAATTTAATTTTTTTTTCTTTCAGGAACTCGAAAGACAAGCCAAATCTCACGGCCTCCCAGTATCAGACTTTAACTGGCAAAGCCTCTCACTCAACAATAACTCATCGGCATACAACTCATACCAAAACAACAACCATAATATGGATCCCAGTCTGGAACACAACTTGGATCACAAACTTGATCATGCCCTAGATCACAATCTGGATCAACTTGATCACAATCAACCTCCTGCCATCACCGCTATTATGTCACCTATTTTTGCGGAACCTTGTCCAAAAGTAAGTTAACAGCTAAATGTTTTTGCAACAATAATCTAATCCAGGAGTCTCCAAACACTGAAGCTTTAGGGCCATAATGACTACTTCAGTATGTTCCAAGGGCCAAAACACTTAATTTTTCTGCCCTTTCTTATATTTCTAGACTAGTCGCAGAGTGCGCGACCTAAGCAAATATACACTTTTTTTGCATTTCAATTACTATTGTGTATTGTAATACTTAACGACATCTAGTGGCGAGTAGTGGTACTACTATCAATTTCAGGGCATTACTTGTAATTAAAAATTTCGAAATAACCGCATTGGTTCGAGAAAGTTCTGGTTCTGACTAGCTAGTTTATTCCGATCTCTTCGAGATGGTAGTAATTGCATATAGAAAGGCTAGCGGCGCAACCGCGTGTCAGTCTGCGTAGGAAAGGCAAAGGAAGCGAAACTGTCTATTGTGAAATAAAGTAACATAAACAAATATACAGGAAGTTTGCGGGCGGAAAAATTTGAAGCTTTGAACTGAAATCTCATCAATCTTTGTTTTCCAAAGCGAATACTGCAAACCGTGCTAGCTTTCGTATGGCTCTTGAAATCGGAAAACGTGAAAAACCATTCACCGATGGAGAAGTGAAAAAATAATGCTTGATTGTAGTAGCCGAAGAAATATGCCCCGAAAAGATAAATTTATTTAAATGTGTCAGTTTGTCAGCAAACATGGCTCGGAGGGTGCAAGACATCGCAGAAAATATATCATCTCAACTGTCTGACAAAAATGGACATCTTGAGTAGTTTTCTCTACCCTTAGATGAGTCAACAGATGCGTCAGATGTTGATTTTTATTCGAGGAGTAGATAAAAGCTATGAAGTGTATGAAGAACTTCTTGATATTGATAGTATTCACGGCACGGCAACTGGGGCAGATATTTTTAAGGGAGCTGAAAATGCCATTAATTCGATGGAAAAACTTGAAATCTATTACAACTGATGGAGGCAAAAATATGTATGGTAAAAATGAAGGAGTGGTTGCACTTGTGTCAAAGGCTGTAGAAAATGATGGTGGTTTAAAACCATTAGTCTTACATTGTATCATTCATCAACAGTCCTTGTGCGGAAAATGTTTGGATATGTCTAAAGTTCTTAAACGAGTCATATCAGTTCCGCGAGTTTATTGAAGAGATTGGAGAAAATGACTTACCATATCATACTGCCGTACGCTGGCTTTGTTGCGGAAAAAAGCGCTTTTTTGAACTTCGAGCAGAGATCGAAATTTTTTTGAATGAGAAGCATCGCCCTTTTGTGAAAGAAAATAGCAAATGGCTATGGAAGTTAGCATTCCATGTCGATTTGACAAATCATATGAACAAACTGAATTTGAGATTGCAAGGAGAAAATCAGCTTCTCCCCGATTTATACAGCAGTATCAAATCCTTCAGGCAGAAAATAATACTATTTCAATCGCAATTACTTAAAAAATGTTTCACACATTTTAAAATAAGTGAAATATTCAGCCACACTACAGAGATTGAATTTCCCATCGATTTTGAAATCGACACTTTGAGTGCTTTAAAGATAGATTTTGATACGCGTTTCTCAGACTTTGATGTCATTGCGAATGAAATTAAGTTCTTCCAAAATCCTTTTGATTCTGAGATTGAAACCCAGGAAATTATTTATTTACAGTGCAGTGATATGATGAAGAACAAATATGTGGGTTATTTTTTGTTTTTGGTACTACTTACTTGTGTGAGGAAACGTTGTCCAAGATGAAGTACACAAAGCATGTTTACAGATCTAAATTAACCGATGAGCATCTTAAATCTCTTTTAATAATTGGTACAAGTAAAATTGATCCACAACTACAAACTATTGTCGGTGGAAAATCACAATTACATAAATCTCATTAGTGTTTTTTGTTTTACTGTAATTAGTGGGATTCATTTCAAGTATTTATTAGTTATGAATATGCTTAAACTTAGGTACTTAAGTTAAATTTTCTCATCATTCTGTGTTTTCTTTTTCAACTTATCACAGCAATAGTAACAACAATAAGACATTGGCTGTCGCGGGCCGGATTGATGACACTAGTCTTAAGCTGTCGCGGGTCGGATTGATGGCACGGGCAGGCAGGATTTGGCCCGCGGGCCGTAGTTTAGAGACCCCTGATCTAATCAATCATCACAATGCCATTATTTGAGAAAACAAATCGTTGTAGCCAACGCAATCAGTTTTATACAAAATGTCAAACGCTTTAGATAATGGGCGATATCTATAACATGTACCAGGTTTTATTCCATATATTTATACCCCCCCCCCTTCACAGCATTTGTTTGAAGGTTAAATATAATAGTTTCTGACTTTTACTGAATTTTCTGAATCCGTGTTGCGAAACACAAAGACTCTTATTTTTTATTAAACACCCAGTCCATAAAATGGATTTTTTTCTTGTTGATTATGAATATCCCTCATTTAATACCTTTGCCTTAGGCAATTGCAAACAATGATTAAACCCCTGCCATAAGAAGCAATGTACTCCATCATATTATAGGTATATTAAAATAATCTTTCTGTATCTAATACACTGCCTCTTATAGCAGGGTTTTTGTCAGTTTTCTTAGATATCTGGTATGTAAAAGTTATTTTAGAACCTTTAATTCATCAAAATAATTTCTTGGACGAACTGAAATTACTTTCCGACCAAACCAAGGTTCTTGGGTCAGTGTTCGGATATTAACAAACTATCAAAGAATATATTAAAATTTTCAAGCAAAACGTGGTAGTTATAAATTCCAGAACTCTTTCCTCTGGAGCTCATTAAGTTTTTGATCTCAATCAGTGTAGGTCTCTGAAGATGCCTTATATAGTTAAAGACGAAACGTTAGAAAATAATTCAAACACGATTTTTTACTAGTGTATTTATTTTTCTAGATGCCAGACGTAATAACGGAGGCAACACTCAGCTTATCGGCGGCCATGGAAGAGGGTATGGACGATGACGATCTCGTGTACAGCGTCAACGGTGATCCCATGTTATCTTCTCCCAATGCTCTTACAGGAGAGGGTTTCCTCGTTCGAAATGTTTCTCCTGTCCACCCTGGATCTGGCGATCCTCTGCTATCAGAAGAGCGCATACCAACCCCCACACCCACCAGCCATATTGACGATGGGGGAGATACCTTGGATATAGATATGATAGCATGATCTCAATCTCAACGTTTGGTGAGGTGTGGATTGTAGCTCGAGACAGAGAATTTGTCCCTATAGCCTGATCTACAATATTCGAGATATATACCAAAGCCAAAACGATCAGAATTAAAATTGTTGTTCCCAGATATTATCAAATGATAAAAAATCAAAAGGCAACAAGATGGCAGCGGTAAAAATAATAAAATATCAACCACTTTCAATTTTAAAACCAGATTTAAACTAAGCAGAAGTCTCCATTACGGTTCTTTGGTCCATTGTGGCATCTAATGTGCTCAACAACTGCTCTGCGCCGACAAAAATGTTTTGTCGATTGTCGACGTTTAAAACGGTATTAATTTGGGTCTAATTTGGGTCAAAATGCTTGTCAACTTTTTATTGATTTGCTTATTATACAGGGTGGTTAAATGACTCCTGCAAATGGTTCAAATTCCATTCAAGAATTCTATTTATTCATTAGGGTCATGCCTCGAAAAGTTGTGGCGATTTTGAAGTTTTATGACTTCTCTAAAAAGAGAACGTAATTTCATCAAAGTGGTGAACTTTTATATCTTATATGTGCATCTAAGGTTTCTAGGGAGTAAGTCCTAAGTCATTCCATTAAAACATCAAATTCTGATTTAAAATATTTAAGTTACTGTACAGGGTGTCCTAAAAATGAGATATGTGTGAAATATTTTTTAATGGAGCATACCGAATGTTACCAGTTTTTACGGTTCATTTAAGCAAAGTTTTTTATTTCTTGTTATCTTTTTTTATTTATTAGGGTCCTATCGCGAGACCTTCTGGCTATTTTTCTCTAAAAAGATAGCCAAATTTCATCAAAGTGGTGAATTTTAAAACCTTTTCTGTACATCTGAGATTTCCAGGGAGTAATTATTAAAACGGACCGGACGGAAAAATCATCAATCTTATTTAAAATTTTTAATTTTCTCTTTAGAGCGACTTAAAAATGAGGTATCTCTGAAATGTATTTCAATAAAAGTATGTTATTTGTTTATTCTACTACAAATTCTTAGCTCATTTTATTTGGCATATTCTATACCCGCATTCAGATATCATGGACGCGAACAATAAGTCTTTTAAGTCATTATAACTATTTCTTATCTCTGTAGGGGAGACCTATTGCCATTCTGTTCATTCATAGTAAAGAAAAATTTGACAGTTTAGGAATTCTGAAATTTCTAGTCTACTATAGAGGTAAGTAATAGTGATGAGAACTTAACAACTATATGTTGCACTCGTCTATAAAAATTGAATTAGGGTATAGAATATGACATATGAAATGTAATAGAATTTTTAAGAGGCAATAACTTACAGGATGTCTTAATAAAAAAAAACATTTCAAATATATTTTTTTGGGACACCCCATCAGAATTTTATTTTTTAATGGGATGTTTTAAGAATTACTCCCCAGAAACCTCAAATGTACAGGTAAACTTTTAAAACATCAAATTCGCCGAAAAGTTTCGAGGTATGATCTAATAAATAAAAAATGATATCAAGAAATACAATTCTTCGGTTACATAAGCCGTCAAATAAAAAAAATTTCAAAATCGCGAAAACATCTCAAGATACCCTAACAAATAAAAAACATACCTAAACATAGAAATCCTCAGTTGACTAAGCTGTAAAAACTGGTGGAAGCTACATTGAAAGAATGTCAAACATATCTTATTTAGGGACACCCTTTATAGTAACTTGAAAAATTTAAATCAGAAATTGGTCTTTTAACAGACTGTCTTAGAAAATATATCTCAAAAGCATCAGATACAAATATTTTTATAAAAACCATAAAAAATCAAAATCGCCAAAACGTCTCGGGATATGACCTTAGTGTCAGTGAATAAAAAAAGAAATATAACTCGGTGGTCTAAATAAGCTAAAATTCTTAAATTAAATATCACCAATTTGCTCAGTCATTTAATTTAGACACCCTGCAAATCAATAAAAGGACAAACCCTCTGACTCAAATAATCCTTTTAAACGCCGTCCATCCTCGCCGGTACCCGAAACTTGATTGGATTTCGCTTGTCTGAGTAATGAGGTTACGAAATACGTCCATTTTTTGTGAGCACGGAGCAATTGTTGAGCACTTATGTCGTATTTCCCCAACGCTTCTATGCATGAAAGATTGACTTATTAGAATAATCTATATATCTGTATAATTTCTATTAGCGAAAGAAATTATACATGCTGAGCCAAATTATCCTATGTAATAGTTAATTTTATGAAAGAAAAACGCAAATATTATTCCTAACCACTGCTTGAAAATCAAAACTCTCAACAGAACTTTGTAGATCAGGTAAGCAAAAGTTGGCAAAACTACCGAATGTCACTTTTAGTATCGATTCATTTGTAGAAAGTCTACTTATTCTGAGTTAACTTAACGTTTTAGTTTTGTATTCAGTTTAAAATAAGTTTATCAAATAACAATACAAGTTTTGTTTTAATTAGTGTTCTATGAGCTGGTACAATGTTTCTCAGTAGTTTATAGAAATTAGGTTAACACACATTTTTTGTGCTAAAATAAATAGAAAACCTAATCGGATCTCAGTAATAATTAATTTGGTACTAATATTTGTAATTCACTCATACCCAGGTACCCTAATTCAACTTATTTTATTTTTCATACCAGTATATCTTGTAGTATACTATAGGGAAACAAATAATTTCTAAAATTTTCAGATCAAAGTATAGAAAAATTTCACACACAAATTTATCTTTTTTTGAAAGATGTAAGGAATTCCGAGTTTTCAGCAAAATCTCGGTGTGGGATTTACTTTAAAAATTAATTTTCACTTTAACAAAAGTCTTAAAAAAGTGTGTCCGAATTTTTTAACAGAATATGAAAACTTCCATAACAAAACGTTTCAAAACAAAAGAACATTCAGGAGACGATAGATTTTATTTTACAGATAATTTTCGTTTGCCTTTGCTTCTAAAATAAAGGAAGTTTAATCACAGAACTATTTGAAATTCCACCCATCTTCATATATTAAAATTTTTTCCCGCATGTCCATGGGTAGAAGACAATGATAATCCTTCGAAATTGCTTTAAGTTCTTATTCCCAATTCATTTCACCCTAAATGTGATTTAGTTCATTAATAATTATAGAGTTATAAACTAGTATTAAATGTTTCATACTTCAAATATTTAAATGCCATAATCACTGGAAAAAATTTACAATACAAAATAATACACGTAACATTTGATGACCTAGTGTATATAAATGTTTAGTTAAACTCATTAAATGCATAGTTTCTATTGTGCTATTGTTGAAGTCTCTAATTAATTCAAAAAGTGGCTTTTGTAGACTGCAATAATTGTATTAGTTACCAGTCCTTTGCAGTAGGACCACCACCAACCAATATATAACTACTTAACTTTTACGTTACCAGCTCTTATTATTAATATTCAATAAACTGTACTTTTTAAGTTTCAATTTTGTCACTCTTGTTGAGTAGAGTAAGCTGGTCACATTCTTTCTGTACTTTAAATAAAAGTATTATTTCAAAGACAGAAAGTTTAGAGACGGGAGCTAAATGTCACAGAGTACACCTACCAGATGGGTAATTATTAATATAACAGCCATAAGGAATATATTGACGATTGGCGCTAGCCCACTCCACAAAAAAAGTATTTTATCATTACAGACAAATAATACTATTAAGAACTTACGCAGTCAAATCAAAAAATTTCGTGTTGCAAAATTTAAGATCAATTTTTGAATATTAAGCAGTAGATTGTTATTTTGATTTTTTTCTTTAAACGTATATTCATTTTTTACATTTACACCACAATAATTAAGGCAAAATAATTAACTATTAGTCTCACTGAATTAGACAAATTTGAAATATGTATTTGAAAGATTAATTATTTCTAATGACTCCAACACAACATTATGAATGAGAATACATTTTTTCAAATTACAACCACAGAAACTAAGTATACTACACTTACTGAAACTTTAATCTACATTTTTATAAAGTTTTGCCTTTATTTACAATTACTATTTTTTTTTATATTCAAAGAGACCAAAGGAGACTTTTAGTTGGTTTGTAACATCGGTTTTATATTTACAATAGGACAGGAATCAGTCACTTTGTCCTTTAATTATTTATATATTAATGCGAGTAAATCAATGTATTACCAATGCTATAAATAATAGAAAACATCATCATATATTACACTTTTACATACAATAAAATAAAATACAAAAAACTTAGGTTGCATCCAATTTCGCAGAAGCCAGTTAATATACGTCTTTTTTACCTCTTCCAATTGAAATATATATATATATATATATATATATATATATATATATATATATATATATATATGTCAGCCCGTTGCGCGTGGCTTTACATCCGCGCCCGCTGCGAAGACCTAGTTTTGGGTATACGGAGAATATCTTATGGTTAATCTGTGGCATTGTATCAATAATATTCCCATCGGTAGGTGCAAACTGTGTAAATGTGTGAGAACTAAAGCTGATGAAGAGATCTATAATTGATTAGTTATCTAATAACAAAAACCTTAATTTGGTTCTAAACCAAAGCCTGATAGTATTTAATAAAGAATGTATGTCCAGACCTGTAATTAGATATATATTTTCTTTTTGGTAAAACAAGAAAGTAACTAATATAACTTAGAAACTACAAAATACTATTAATACTATTACAAAAATGGATATTGTTAAACATTATGATATTCATAAGTGATATTGTTGTTAAATATTATAGCACGTTGTTAAAATTATGTAATTATACATACGAGTGACAAACCTAGTTACTTTGTATTTGTGTTTTCCATGGCCTGCTGTTGAGCCTAGTAGTATTTTTAACGAATATTTTGTAACAAAATTTATGCGGAAACCAAATGTCGTTCAAGCCTGTTTGTACAGAAACAATTAATTTTTAATGAATTTCTTCGTATATGTACGTACATATATACTACCATTGTTATTTTTGTGTTTTAAAAACGATTGAGTCTATTTAAACCGTTTAAGATTTATTATACTTGTTTCAATAAATGTTTTGATTTTAAACTATTGTTGTTATGTTTATTTTTTCATCCTCTATAAAAAGAGAAGCCTCAGATTTTAATATAGTTTTGAAGACTCTACAGTTATAAAAAAAAGGACCCCAGACGACTGGTAGTATTACATGCAGTTTAAAAATTTTGTCAGTGCATCTGCAAAAATACAGGGTTCCCCATAATAGACTACCCATTTTAATAGATCAATAAAATTCTTAAAACTTAATAAAACAAACATTTTGTTATACTTAATTACAATCTACTCTTTGGAATTTACTGTAACATACGACTTATCTTAATTTTTAAAAATTACGTCTTTTAAGTGAGTGCCATCAACTTCAATGCACTTTTCAAGATTGGACACAAAATGATTGATGACACGATGAACAAAAATCTGATCTATTGGCCGGACTTCTTCGGCAATTCGGAGAAATATTCAACGACACTGAAACAAATGGCTTTTCTGGAGGTGAAAGAAGGGCCTGGATATATCTAAACAGGGTGAAAAGGCAAGCAACTGAGGCCATGATAATGCAGTATATAAAGAAAAAGAAGGGTTTCGAAAAAGAACGGATTTGCGTAAAGGAAATATCCACTGATGCAAATAAACTGAAATGTTTTGTTATTGTAGCTCCACTACAGCTAAAGGACGAATTGTACGACACAAACTTCTGGCCTCATATGGTAGGCATTAAAAGAGTTCACTTTACAAAACGTAAGGATTTCTTACAGACTGCAGGTAATTTTTTATAAATAGTGTCACACCAACGATCAAAAATGATATTCTCTTTGAGGTAAAACCAGTTAAACCTAAAAAGGATATTTTTTATGTTTTTTTCATCAACATATGGTCGGTCAGGAACAAGACTACTGAACTGGAAGCTTTCCTAAATGACCATCACTCAAGATATAATGCTCTGTGCTTAGTGGAGCGCTGTCTTTTAGCGGAGGAACCCCAGCATCTGAGAATACAGGGGTTTGACCTGGTGGCACATTTTTGTCGAGGTATAAACAGACATGGTGGTGCACTCATTTTGGCAAGGCGAGGTATGGGGTAAAGGCTGTGAAAGAGATAGAAAACTGGTCAGTTGAAAGACATTGTGAGGTTTGTGGTTTAAAGTTTTTAAAGTTTGATATTATTCTAATAACTGTTTATCGTCCACCCAATGGTGATTTTAATGTATTTATAGATGTTCTGGTTAAGATTTTAGACTTTACTATCAGTCTAGATAAATATATTACAGTGAATGGTGATTTTAACATACACTTTGAACGAGATTATTTGGAAAAAATAGGCTTTTAGATGTTATGTATTCGTTTAACTTTAGTCAACAAGTTTTTGAGAATACTAGGCTCAGTCACTGTCTGGACAATGTTTTTATAAATTTTAACCGAAATGACTTTCCTGATTTTAATATTAATGTTTTTAACCCAGCGTTGTCTGATCATTGTGCGATAGATTTAAGTTTTAATGTTGAACATCTTAAGAAATGTACGGGTATAAATGTTGCAGACTTTATGTATCGTCCTATAACAAATAAGGGTGTTTTTACATTGTACAACTTGCTCGAGCAAGAACGTTGGCAATTCCTTGACTACGATACTATTGTCAATGAAAAATGTAATGTATTCCTCGAAAAGTTACTTGAAATAAGAAATATTGCATTTCCAGAGCGTCGTGGAACTGTTGGTGAATTGCATGCACCTAGAGTGGAGTGGTTTGGCCACGATCTTCAGGTAATGAGAGAAGAACTGCGTACCCTCAATAGCCTCGGCCATGAGTCTGACTGTCCTCTGTTAAAGGAGAACCTTAGGTTATGTAGGCAGAATTACAGAAGTGCAATATTTGAAGCCAAAAAGAAAGCAAACAGTGACTACATAAAAGATTCTGATAATCCCTGTAAGGCTGCATGGGAAGTTATCAACAATAATAGGAAGCGTACTGGACAGGGGGTGACTTCGAGTGTTGATCTGGAGGCGGGAGATTTGAACGATTTTTTTGCAGAGGTGGCGGAATTACTCGTGTCGGCTTTGCCACAGTCTAATCAGACTCATCAATGGTACATGGAGCACTTACATCCAAGTCTTCAGCAGAGTAAGTTTGTCTTTCGAAGTGTTAGTTTCATTGAGGTCAGGGATGCAATAGATAGTGTAAAAAAGAAACATAGCAAAGACTTTTATGAACTAAACCTCATTTTAATCAAAACTATGAAAAACATTCTTATTCTTCCCCTGACAAAGTTATATAATGCCTGCATTGAACAAGACGTGTACCCGCGTGCTTTTAAAATCAGCAGGACTGTCCCAATCTTCAAGAAGGGTGATCCAGGTTTACCCGATAATTATAGGCCTATCTCACTAATTCCTATTCTATCCAAAATATTCGATGTCCTGTTAAGAGATCAGATGTGCGATTACTTTGAGACAAACGGTATACTTACAGATGAGCAGTTTAGCTTCAGGAGGGGGAAGTCCACCGTAATGGCTCTGAATAGGCTGTGAAGGCATAGTTGGAGGCTTTGAAAAGGGAGATTTTGTGGGTGCTGCCTTCTGCGATCTCTCCAAGGCCTTCGACTGTGTACCGCATAGCATCCTGTTGGAAAAGCTTAACTACTATGGAGTGGAGCCATCAGGTTGCCGTTTGATTCAGAATTATCTCACAGAGAGACGACAGGTGACTTCTTTCCAGGGAAAAGTATCGAAGGAGAGAGTCATGAGGCACGGAGTCCCGCAGGGTTCAATCCTCGGCGCCTTACTATTTCTTATATATGTCAATGATCTGCCATCCTCATTACAGACTGGTGAGGTCACCTTGTACGCAGACGATACCAGCTTCCTGTTGCGGTGTAAGGACTGTGAGGTTTTGAGAGAACAGATGAACAACTATATCGATGGGGTCAATGACTGGTTCACATCTAACCGACTAAGTCTTAATCTGGCAAAAACAGAGCAAGGAATTTTCTCACTGAGGCAACATGGGGTCGCCAACAATCCCAAACAAGTCAGGTCACACAAGCTCACTTTTGAAAGTCATGTCGACATCATTTCCAGGAAGATATGGAATTTTTGTGCTGCGGAACCTGTCAAGGTTTGCCCACCAAAGTGTATGTCTTACAGCTTATCATGCTCTTGTTCACTCTGTATGTGTTTATGGGCTACTTGCCTGGGGACACTCGACTCATGCTGCGAGAGTCTTCTCCCTGGGCAGTCAGAATTGTAGCTCAGTTTGGATATCGAGATGATGCCAGGCCGCATTTTAGAAACTTAAATATCCTAACACTACCAGGACATTATATTTATGAGTCACTAATTTATGCCTTTAAAAATCAAGATAAATTTGTTAGAGTAGATAATCAACATCATTATGACACAAGATCATATAATGACTTATGTATACGGTTTCTGAGACTTGGAAGGTCATGGAATGCGAATCTGCACTTTGCGCCTGCCTTCTTTAATAATTTGCCTGCTGGGATCAAGGGATTGCCAATAAAAAAGTTTAAATCTGTGATAAAGAAGTATTTATTAGGGAAGGTATTTTATAGTTTTAAGGATTTTTTAAACTGTAATGTGACTGAGGCTGACTTTTCACTGTATTAAAAGAGTAGTTGTGTAGTTTAGTGTAGGTACCTATGTTACTATTTTTATAGATATCTGCTTGTTTTAGTATTAAATTTTAATCTATATTAACGTTTTTCTGGTACAGTAGGACTGACTTTTGTAAAAAACTTTTGTTTTGACAATAATAAACTATTGTATTCTATTCTATTCTATTCTTTGAGTTCTTGGATGTTTTCTGGACGGGTTTCAAAAACCTTCGCCTTTAAATAGCCCCACAGAAAAAAGTCTGGTGCAGTTAAGTCCGGGGACCGAGAAGGCCAATTTAAATAACTGAAATAACTGAGAGACTGCTGGAGGGTCAAATAAGAAAACAGGTTAGCAGTTTGATATCTTGCTTACTGTTCAATCAGGCTTGCATAAATAATATAGCTGCACTACAGCTTTGCTAAAGGTGAGAGATATCTTTGAGGCAGCAAATCGGGATGAACTCTCAGCGCTACTTCTTTTGGACTATTCAAAAGCTTTCGACCGTCTGTCACACCTTCTTTTAGGTAATCTAATTACACAGCTGATTTTCAGAGCTTTTCTTAATAGAGGAAGTCAAATATTTTAAACTTTGCGTTATTAACAATACTTAAATAATTTTAAAATTAAGATATCTTAATTAGGATACTTTATCTTTTCTGTAGTGTATGAGCGAGTGTTGATTAAGTTACATGAACTTTCCTTGCATTTCTTATGTGTGGTTTGGTGTGCACAGTTATATGAAATTTACCAGTTACTTTAAATATCATTTCATGGATTTGTGTATGGATTGGATGCTCGGGAGCGGGCAACTGAGTACCATGGCGCGAGTTGTGCGGGGGGAAGCTGGAGGTTATGGCTAATTTAGCCCAAATTCGGATGTCGGACCTCGAGGTTGTCGATAACGATATCCACAATAGAAACAATTTTTTGCTCGGGTACTTAAATATTCGTTCTCTAAATAAAGGTCTCTACGAATTTTGTCATTACATTTCGCAATATTCGTTTGATATTTTCTGTTTAACAAAAACTTGTTTAAACTTGAACACAGATAGTAATTCTTAAAAAAAATACCAGGTTATGGATTTCTAAATACAGAGAAGATCGAGGAGGTGGATTAGCTCTATATATTAAAAAAAATTTAAAACCTCAATCAATTTAAATTCTACATACGATGATTTGGAAATTATCGGAACTTCTTACGTGCTAAAAACCAAAACATTCTTACTTCTTAATATTTATCGACCTCCATCTGGCAGAATTCCTCTCTGCCTGGCTAAGTTAGAAGATATTTTTTCCACAATTGCTTATAACTTTGACTATATTATAGTAGCATGAGATATTAATATAGATTTTTTATCGTAAATCGATTAGAGACTATTTTAGATACATTTAATGTCTAGTCTCAGCCTCGGCGTATTTCTGAGCCAACTAGGATTAATTTTAATAGTAATAGTTCTAGTCTTATTGACGTAATTATAGCAGGTAAAAACTTATCGTCACTTAAATTCGGTTCATTACCAATTTCAGAATTTTTAACGGATCATAGTCTCGTATATTCCATTTTTGGTGAACCAGCAATAATTAACGCTTTTAAAAATATAATTTATCGGAATTACAAAAATATTAACGATGGGCTGCAGTTTATTACACCCGCAGTATTAATGAAAAAGTAAATATTTTTAATCAAATCATTTTAAATCATATTAATAAGCATGCACCATTACTAACTAAAAAATAAACAAGAAGCACTTTACCCCATGGATAACTAATAACATACAATCGCTGATTAAACTAAGAGATACAGCAGAAGTACCTAAAAAATAAAACAACAGGAAACCTACAATACTACAGGTAGCTTAGAAACTACACAAAACATGCAATTATAGGAGAAAAGGTAACTTATTTTAATCAACTAGTACAAAAAAATTCCAGAAACATTGCCTAAAAAATGGTGTATATCATTTTGTATACATGCCAGTTAGTAAAACATGACAAATTTATTCTGTTTCTTCATATACAAGCAATTTTTTATCTATAGGTTTACTCTAAGGGGATGAAACAGTTCTCTAAAAATATAATTAACATTTTAGGTTTTTTTTAAGGGTTAGAAAACGCCAAATCATAAAACAAGATTGGTTATAATTTTTTTTTTCGACTACAGAGTGATTTTAAAAGTGTAAAACATCTCTTTGAAGTGAAGATATATTTTTTTTATTTCAGAAACTAACAATATTTTAAGACACAATAATTCTATTATATTTTTTGCAGCGTTTTGCGTACTACATAGTATTTTTGATATACATATTTTTTCATTTAGCATTGACAGCTGTCAAACTGCAAAAAGGCGCAACCTAATATAGATCTGAACTCTGAAATTTTAATTTCAAGTCAAATTCTTAAATTAGACTCCAGCAGCTATTGTTTCCATTCTACCCAATAAGGGCGTTAAATAAAGGGTGGTGCAACTAAGACAATCACGGTATAATAGTAATAGTATGATTATTCGAGATCTTTCCAAACAAAGAAGGCCTTAAAAATCATATAGCAACTTGATCAAAGTTAGTATTTTTATACTTTTTTGATATTTTTAGGCCTTTTCCAAGAAATGTTAGTGTATAAAATTGTTTAGTAAATTTTTAGTATTTTTTGCAACATTTTTGGTAGATTTTGCCTATTATCTGTAATTACAAAATCTGAAGCGAGCGACACCTCGTAGAAATCTTATACACGCGCATTGAGTCCAATTTGAACTTCGTAGTTGCATGCAGTTAACTGTTTATTGTTAGTAGGTGAATATGCAGATCCCGCTGACGTGACGAATTGATCGCTGACTTACCATTTTGCAGTTGATTTTGGTCATATAATTATTTTATGATATATGGGAAATACCTAGTTGGGTAATAGTAGCTTATTACAATCTATATCGAATAGTTTAACTTTTGCAGTTCTAAAGACAGATCTCTTTTTGGAATTAGTTGGATCCTTTATACAGTGATGGCGCTAAAGCTACCACCACAGTAATTTTAATCTGTCAAAATCAGTTTTCTTGAAATTGAATTCATTACACAAATTATTTTTCTTTTTTTTTTGGTGCTATTTAATGCAGATAAACCATACATATATACCCCCGTCGGCAAGTATTGATTATCACACATACATGTAATGAGTTATCCTGTTTAACAGTTTTAGTACATTAATTTTGGTATTTTTGCTAAATAAAAAGTGGTTTCGCCCACAGGGATGCGGCATTTAAATCTGAAGGATACTGAGAACCAGAACAATGGACGTAAATCGTATAATATACAATGACCTCCTTTAGGCGACTCTAATAATAGGTTCACAAAATTACGCAAAAAAACACCGTATATATTCAAACAAAAGCGAAGCGAAATAGCTAAAATACTGGGCAAGTGAAAGTTGGCTCGACTAATTTTTAGTGTCGCCAAATAACGTGCTATTCTGTGTCAACATTGAACATGAACATATTCAGCATCCCACCTATCTCGATTTTTGGGTCTTCGAGCCGGTTTAAATAATTAATGCGCAGGCGTCAAATTTATCGACGTACGACGCTAGTTTGTTTGTCATACGTATGCGACAAGATACAGTCAACTGAATTAAAATAGTGCCCTGTTGCAGTGTGAACTCGTTAGAGGGAGCTAAAGTTCAATACACGAGGATATTGAGGGTCTTATTGATATATGATATTGAGGAGTTTCTCTCATTTGACCATATTATGAAAATAAAAATGCATCTTGACATATACTAAAACATATATCCGTAGTTTGAACTTATTTAAACCCATATAGCCTCGAGATGGATCAAGAAAGAGTAACCAACCAAATGATTATGAAATACAAATGAAGTTTGTAAACGAGACTGAAGTGTTAGAGGGCGCTACTATTTGTGATTATGGTGTCCCACCACAAATAATCACTTGTGTCGTTATTTTCATTCTATTGATGTGGTTCTTGTTCTTTTCAAATGCCCAACCAATATCGTCAAAACATTTTTTAACACAGCAATAACGTAAAAAATAGCATATTACGGCGAAACAGGTCAAGTTTATTTAATTTTTTTTGTATATAACAGTCATTTTTTCTACTATACAGGGCAGCCCTAAAAACGAAAAAAAACTGTATTTCAAAAGCAAAAAACGGTGAAACGTGTCAAATATCTTTTATCAATTTGTATAAAAAAACATTTTTTCCATTATAAAGGGTAGCCCAAGGAGAATGACAAAACGAAAAAGTTTCAAAAGCCTTAGGCTTTTTAAAGAAACAATGAAAAACATCAGATTTCTTTTATTTTTTATTTATAATGAATGTTTTTCCCATTATAGAGGGTTGCCTATGGATATGAAGAAGCCCCCAAAAACATGTTTGTTACTTTAAAACGGTAGTAAATAAAACGTCAATTTCCTTTATCTCTTTGTATATAATTTTTTTTTCACTATAGAGGGTAGCCCTAGGGGATAAAAGAAGCCCTTAGAAATACAAATTTTTTAAAATACTGTAAAGACAGGCAAATTTATTTTTTCTTCTGCATATTCTGCATATAAAAGCAATTTTTCATAAGGTTGCACTAAGGGAGTAAAACCGCTCCCAAAAAAACAAATTTAAAATTTTATTTTTCTCAATGGTGAAATTTCTCAAATTTGTATTATTTTCTGTACATACACTTTTTACTTCCCTCGTAAAAGTGAAGTATTGTAATCGATCAGATCTTCATGTTTTAAGGTCTGCCAAAAAACATGTTTCCTTAATTCCGTGGATCTGTCGGTCTGTCTGTATGCGGCATTGCTCAAAAACTACTTATCCAATTGACTTCAAATTTTGGTCAAAATCAAATGTTAGAAGGGCATCAAACGGTTACATTTTGGTAAAAATTCAGTATGCCAGAAAAAATGGCAGCCTTGTGAAATGTTCAAGAAATTATTACTAAAAAACTCAATTTACCTGAAATTTTGCACAAAAATCAAGTATTACGTAGAAATCAACTGATAAAATTTTGGTGCGAATCTAAGACGGCGAAATAAAATGGCCGCTTAATAAAATATTCAAAAAACAGCCTGAAAAACTAATTATTAGAATGATTTCGAATTGTGTGCAAGAATTAAGCGTGATATAAAGATGAACTTAAAATATGGTGGTACGAATTCAAGATGGCGAACAAAATACCGGACGAATAAAATGTTATTAATCCTGAAATAAATCTCCCTCCAAGGCTTTACATAGCTTCAAGTTTTAGCATTTCTAGTTGCCAAAAACATGTTTTTTTTATTTAATTCCGTCGGTCTGTCTGTCTGACAATTTGGAGAATTGCTAAAAAGTGCTTACCCGACTGACTTCAAATTTTGGTCAAATGGGAATGATCTGGTAACATTTTTGTAAATATTCAAAATGGTGGACAAAAGTGGCGGCCTAGTGAATTGTTACAAAAGTATCACTAAAAAATTAGTTATCCAAATTACTTCAAATTTGGTAACATTTTGGTGTAAATCCAAGATGCGCACTATGGAATATGGTATAACAAAGACATATCAAAAATGCATTCTGGCAATGTAGCAACCAAGGTGTTTTGTTCATTTAATTTACTAGTATGCCTATTAAACTTTAATGTAGGTATTGTACAAAATATAACTAAGATATTTATTTTTTTTAGTGTTAAATAAAGGTTGTTGTCAAATGTGGCCAATTCGAGTATTTTTATATGTTATTTTAGAAGTAAATATCTTATTGAGGTTTGTAAACAGGTACGCACTATTATACATTTTTGGAAAGCTTATCTCATGTAGATTTTAGAACAACTGAATTTTTTTGATTCTTGAAAAAACTTAAAATTTAAATTTGGCAAAACTTCTAGCAGTTACCCACGTTTCCCCATGTTACATTAAAAAAAATCAGCTGCAGCTTTTTGCGGGTTCCGAAGTTATTCGGGAAAATATGACGTGCCTCTAAAAAAACCTGAAATTCCAAGTTCACATCCTGCCCCCATTGTCTAGCTCCTGAACGGCGGCGTTTGAACCCGGCCTTCAAAAAAGAAAGAAATGAACGTCGCAAAGCTGTTAAAAATTGACAACTTTGGTTTTTTTTTTAATGGAACACCCTGTATATTATGTTATATTTGTATTTTACGGGGAATTCTAGTCATATTTGATATACATACCCCAGGTCTATCTATCCCCGTTTATGAAAAATGACATTTGAAAAATGACAGTTTTCACTGTTTGACATGCTACGGAACCCAACCGATACAACAATATAGCAAAACCGTTTACATATTCTTATCTTAGTTTTTTATAAGCTATCGAATGATAATAGGGACATACAAATTGTTTAGTTGAAGGTTGCATCGTTTGGATTCTGTAGCATAGAAAAGAAGAAAAACTGTCATTTCTCAAATGTCAATATTTCAGAAACAGAGTTAGATAGACTTGGGGTATGTTATATCAAATATGTCTAGAATTTCCCGTAGAATCCAAATATGGCATAATATACAGAGTGTTCCATTAAAAAAAACCACAGTTGTCAATTTCTAACAGCATTGCGACATTAGTTTGTTTCTGTTCTTAGCAAATTCTTAGGATGTTAGAGAAACCTTACAACTTTTGTATTTCATCTTATTTCCTATATATTAAAATAAAACCGCCAGAGCTTGTCAAAATATGAGAAACTTACCCTGGTGACACTGTACATATTATTTACATATATTACTATGTAACGTGAAATGGCTAGACATTATAAAAGTTCGTTCTTTCTTATTTTTCTCAAGTAGGAATACTGTGTTCCTCTATAGTCTATTAGTTTCATCTTATTTTTTTGAAGAATTATTTAGAAAAAACGCTTAGTGGAAGCGAGGATGTTTAAATAAACACACTGTATATGCAGGCAATTAATTTTAATATAATGTTTAGAGTTTGAACAACAGGTTAAAAAAATCATCAAGTGCTACAAGCAAACGAAAACGTAAAAGTGGCAAGCTTTTTCCAGTAACCATGTATTATGTATATTAAAAATAAATCCGTGTGAGAAATAATATTTGTTGAATCTATATAATATCTTTTACCCTTATACCAACTACTATGTCCATACAGCAATTTTCCAAGGTACAGCAAGCAAGTATACACCGTGTCCTGAAAAGTTCTTAGCAAAGGGAAAACTTTTTTATTTTTCATTTCATAAAAAAAAGTTACTCTTCATAAAAAGTTCTGCTTCCTCCGAAAATGTTATTGGAATTATAAAACTTAAAAAATATTGTACAGGCTAGCCAAAAACTTAGAAAATCTAAAAATGCCTGAAGAGAAAACTACCCATAAGTGTAGTTTTAGAGCAAAATGCCATTAGGGAATTATTCTATAGTATTCCGAGGTGTGATAAAATACTAAATTTCATAAAGAAATTCAAATCTTAATGCAATATACGGGGTATCCAAAAAGTTTTATTTAACAATATCGCATAAAAAAAAAGCACTAAGAATAAACAATGAACAAATTATGCTTCTACGTGAGCGCCATCCCCTTCCATACAAATTATGGTTTTTTTACTGAACTCTGCTCTTGCGGCTCTTACCATAACTAACGTAATTTCCTGTACACACTGCCTGATGACTGTTTCCAGGTGAAAAGTCCAACAGGGTTAGGTCAGGAGACCTGGCTGGCCACGGGATTGCAACCTACCTTCCTATCCAGCGATTTGAAAAAGTCTTTTGTAAAAAATTGGAAACTATCTGTGTACTATGATATGGTTCTCCGTCGTGTTGGTACCAAAGTAAACGCCTGATATTTAATTACAATTCTTCAATAAATTCAAACAATTGAGTATTTAAAAAATTCAAGTAAGCTTGTCTTGTCAAATTTTCACCAAAAAAATATGGCCCTACTATTTGGTTATTCAAAATACCGCACCAAACATTTGTTTAAATACACAATCATCTACAGCTTCTCCTTGGAACCATGCACTGAACAGGAAACGAACTTGAAAATCTCTAGGTAAAAGTGTATAAATATATAGTTTGTAAGGAAGTGATTTTGATATTTGCCTCACCGAGACTTTAGGATTTTCAACGACCGCTTGCAAAACTTGCATTTCATTTTCTTCGGTAGTAGACTAGGCTTGGTGTTTTCTTTTAAACGTATTATCAACAGACCCAGTGGACTTAAACTTGGTCATGCCATTTGCAACAGTAACAAGCTTATTTGTGTATCTGGATGTCTATTATCAAAAATGTCAGCGGCTTCACGACATGTTTTATAATGATCTTCAACAATTAACACAATTCGAATTTTTTTCCTGTTTTGTTAATTTAACTACCATGATGAAAAAAACAGAAAAATATTCAATGTAATAAAATAACCAAACACTTTAATTATCTACTGTCAAAACAATTTTTACAGTCTACTCAGATTTTTTAGTAATTAGCGTAAGGGCAAATCATTACATTTTCTGCTACTAGAAAAATACTTCCGAATTTTTTTATAAAATTAAGTATTTTATCACCCCTCGGAATACTCAGAATAATTCTCTTATGGCATTTTGCTCTAAAACTAAACTTATTGGCAGTTTTCTCTTCAGGCAATTTTAGATTTTTTAAGTTTTTGGCAACCCTTAAGAAAAGGCTACTAAAAAAGCCAAAGAAATTCTTATGCAAAATAGCTACCCCATAAAACTCATTAACACTCTTTTTAAC